>JAWWEU010000072.1:1845407-1861238 GCA_035583155.1 Acropternis orthonyx | reverse complement strand
GGAGATACGGGGATACCGGAATGGGGGGTACAGGGATATGGGGACATGGAAACGGGGGGATACAGGCATATCAGGATACAGGAGTGGGGATACACGGGTATGGGGACAGGGAAACAGGGATACATGGGTATGGGGGTATGGGAATGAGAATACATAGAGATGGGGATACAGGGATATGGGAATACAGGAAAAAGGGGACACAGGAATATGGGGATACACAGATATGCAGACAGAGGGATGTGTGCACACACATACAGGTGTGTAGGGTGTGGTAATGTGGTGTGCACAGGGTCTGGGGAGTTCTAGGTGTGCAGTGGGGTGCTCGTGGGGCGTGAGCTGTGTGTTGGGGTGTGTGCCCAGCAAAGGCACCCGCTCCATCCTTCGCTCTGCTGGAGCTCTTGCACGTGGCAGAAGTGTTGAGGGATCAAGGGACATCCCCTCCCCTCCTGCAGCCCCAAGAGCATCGCTCCTGCATCTCCTCATGCTTTGTTTCCCCCCTTGCCCTTCCACTCCCCTCCATAACTGGGGGTTTATCTCCAGGGCAACACCAAGGTGGGAACCCACAACGGCCCAGAGCCGTGGAGCAGCAGCCTTGGCCACTCTGAGTTTCACTACTCTCTGCTCTCTCTGCTGGGATAAAAAAGCAACGATGATTTTGTGGAGGAGCCATCTCACAGCTGCACCCCAGATGTGGCTCACGGGCAAGGAAACAGAGACAGCAAGGGTGGGGATAGTCCCACCAAGCCATCCAGGAAAACAGGAAGGAGCAGGACAGGATGGAAGGTCCCAGCGTCATAAAATCTGCCAAAAGGCAAACCCCTCCCTGGGCCAGTGTGGGGAGCTGGGTAGCTTTTTGTCTGTCTGCAGCAGAGCCAGGCTGGAGCTGCCCACTGGCTCCTGGATGGGACATCGGGGCACAGCTTGAGCTCAGCCCCGTTGTTGGCATGGGGGGGAACATTGGGAACAACCACTGGCCTTTGTGTCACCCCTGCCAACAGTAGCCAAGGGCTGCAAAGCCCCTCGGGCATCCTGGACCCTTTCCCGGTGCACATTAGAAACCCCCTGGGCTTCGTGGGTGACACAGCCACTGGTGCACCCACAGGTGCCAGTTCAGGGGCACCAGCCAGGCCCAGCCCTACACGGGGCCACACAGAGGCTCAGCAGACCTGGAGGGAAGGGCAGGTGCCCAAATGCCTTCCCTCTCCCTTTGTCCCAGGGCAGATCTGGTGAGGGTCTCTGGAGCACCCTTCATCTGTCCGTGACCCTCTTCATGAGCGTGTGTCCAGAAATACCCAGCTTGGATTAAGTGCAAAGAAGAGCTGTGCTTTCCTCAAGGCACTCACTGTTCAAGTAACCATGATTGCAATAAGTGAACAAAGAAATTCCCTTTGCCCTTCATCTGTCAGCTCTGTACATAATGCCTAATTTAGGAAGACTTGTGATTTTGTTGTTTCCAAAGTCAAAGGGAGCAAACAACAAATCCCAGTCTTGGTCCTGCCCTGAGCACTGGCTGCCTCCTTTGGTGGGCAGTGCTGGCTCTGGCACAGTTGATCCCCCAAGCTGGGAACACCCCAGTGAAACAGCAAACCCCAGTGAAACAGCAAACCCCAGTGAAACACAGCCAGCACTGGGTGGGCAGTGACAGGGAACCAGGTATCAACTTGCTGGAGGAATTAAAAACAAACCAGGCTGGAGCAACATGCCCAAATGTGCCATGGTTCGGTCATGCTGCAGGCAGCTTGCCCGGGCTGACCATGGCTCAGCCAAGCTCTAAATCGTGGTTTTCTGCCCCAAAATGCTGCAAAATTGAGCAGAGAGGCCAAGGAGCATCATTCAGTCTGTCCTGACGGCTACTGTGGCTGAGCAAAGGTGTTGCAGCAGTTCCACATGCACACACACACACACACACACACACACACACATATATATATATATACTTTTTTTTCCCCGTGACCTCCTAATATTGCAATATTTCCCTACTGACCCTCTCTTGAGTCACTTTGAACTTGCCCTCCCATAATCAGGGCCGTGGTTGCAGGAAACAGCTCATTTCATAGACCTTAGTAATAAAAAAAATGTTTTCTTGAAAGCAATGTGAATGTGGGTTTCCTGCAATTTCTCCCTCCTCCACATTTCAGAGGTTTGATTTTGAAGTTGGAACTGTTACACTGGGATATTGTGGAAGAAGGCTGCGGATTCCCTCCAGAGGAGGGGGGAGGAATGAAGTGAAAATATGTCCTTGACAAGCAGAAATCTCTCCCAATCAATCAGCTGGATTCACCACTACCTGCTGCAGAAATTGCTCCTTCTTTTATGTTTTGAAATAATTAATTCTATTTATCAGAGTGAAATGAGAGGAAACAGTCAGTGAGGACACTTTTGGGCAATTCTTTGGGGAAAGAGGGATATGGGAGTGAGAAAGTGTGGTGGTTTCTTTGGAAATGGGCTTTTGAATGGGGCATTACCAGGGACTGGGGAAAATTTTGCAGAGGATTAAGGTTTCACTAAAAGGCTCTTTCTCACCATCCTTCAAAGCACCCTTTTCTCTGGAGCCTGGGGAGGCCAGACCTGCATCCCCTGTGGGTACCGAGGGCCAGACCCCCCATCCCTTGTGGCTGGAGTGGCTGCATCCATCACACCTCCAGGCTCTCTGATCTCAGCCCCACCACGTCCCACCCAATGGTCCCGTTCTGCCAGCAACACCAGGGAAGCCACAGGCTCTTCCCTCACAATTTTCCTTCCCCATGAGCAGTAGGGCAAAGCCCCTGGGAGCAGCACAGAGATGCTTTGCCAGGCTGCTGGGGGAGGGCAGAGAGCTGGGAGCTGGCATCAGATGGACACAAGAGGTTGCAGGCTTCTCTGTATCTCTATTTTAGAATCTTGGCTGGTGGGCTGGCAGCAGGTGAGGAATGGTCCCAAAGTGACACAAGAGCAGGTGCCGTGACATGGGGAGACAGGAGAAATGTGTTTTCCTGCTTAAACAAGTGAGAGACACCAAGGACTGAATGAACAGCCTGCGAGGACTCATCCCGACCTTTTGGGACTTAAGGGGAACTTGTGAAAATGATGGACAGAGACTTTTTACATAGGCAGATGGTGATGGGGACAATGGGGAATAGTTTTAAACTGGAAGAGACTGAGATTAGGTGTTAGGAGGGTGAGGGTGGTGAGGCCCTGGCACAGGCTGACCAAAGCAGCTGTGGCTGCCCCATCCCTGGAAGTGTTCAAGGCCAGGTTGGATGGGGCTTGGAGAAACCTGGGTCTAGTGGAAGGTGTCCCTGCCCATGGCAGGGGGTGGAACAAGATGAGTTGTGTCTTCCCACTCAAACCATTCTGTGATTCTCAGGCTGCTCTGTACTCTCCTCAGTGGTTCACAGCCATCTGCCCACACTGCAGCAGGATCCCTCCACTACACAGGGAGTTATTTCCAGCCAGATTTGGGCTCATCCTCCCACGAGCACATTCTTTGCAAGTGCTGGCATGTGCAGGGACAGAGGCCTTAGCGCCAGCAAGGGACATCCAAGAGACCACAAGGATTGCAGGCCTTTTCAGGAGCCCATTTTGAGCTGGGAAGGGGCTGATCAGCGACACTTGGGAAGAGCTCCGACCCCTCCAGTTCCCATCCTCACACAGCTCCATGCAAACTTCCCACCTCTGAGGAGAGGTTGCACAAAGCAATCCACGTGTCTGTGCACAGCCTCCAGGAGAAGAGGTTAAAGCTGCTTTCCAAATCGTCCTCCAAGGGATCACAGTCTCATTGGGATGTACACACAAAGGCAGGAGCATTTCCAGCCTGCACACTCACATGTTTTCTTCACCCCCACCCACACTCTCAGCAACACGAGCACCCATCAAGTCCAGCTCCAGCTCAGCAGCCACTGGGTGCAGCAGGTTTTACAGGTATGCAGGAAGCAGCGCCGGAATTCCTCCTCTTCCCTCTCACTGCCCAATCCTCCCACACCAAAAGAAACTTAAAACTACCAAGTAACACTAACTCCCAGCTCACAGCCGTTCCAAGGGTTGTTAATTGCTAATTCTAAGGAAGTTTCCAAACTGGCACATTTAGGGCCGGAGTCTGGGAAGCTTCAGGAGCATTCCTGAAGTGTCCAAAAGGTTTCCTGCCACAAGGGAGGGCGGCAGCCAGGCCAGGTGGGGAGGGAGCACAACATCCCTGCTTGCTACAGCTTGAGGTGAGCACAGGGGACAGCATGGATTCATCCCGAGTAACTGGGAACTGGCCCAGCCAAGCTGAGGCAGGCAAGGACGAGACAGGGATGCAGGGAGACAGATGGTTGTGCGCATTTATTTTCCTTTGATAAAAATGGTGTATGCAAATTACACAGCCATGGAGGCTCCTGGGAAATACCTCCCTGCTGGTCCTGGGGAGTCTCCTCTTGGAGAGTCAGAACATTCAAGCACACCAGAGTGGAGGGGTGGGAGTGGAGGATGGATCTAAACTGGGAAGGACATGAACTTCAACACTTTCCAGTGAAGCAAAAAGATCATTAACTTATTTTTCCATTTCCTTTTTAGTTTTTACAGTGGAGAAATGAGCCCACTGAGCACAAAGTCAGCGGCCCCCAACACCTCTGCGTAGTAATCACATTGCTTGGGCAGAAACACACCTTCCAAACACCTTCCTCTGCACAGCACTTTCAAGTCAAGCTCAAGAACAGCACACCTGGTCCCCGCAGACCCCTGGGCTCTGTCACACCACCCCAAGAGCATAAAGAGACCACACTTCAAATGCAGTTTTCGCACCCATTAACCCTTTACCAGGAGATCAGAGGCACCTCTGAGTGAGGGATATGGGCTCATCCCAGGGAACATTAAGACAAATGACATCAGAAATTTTCAGGTAATTTCAATTTTTCTTTTGATCCATTCCCAATAAGATGCTGAGAGAAATGATCAATCCCCAAACTTGGCTCAATTTTTTAAATATTTGCCTGAAAGGAGGGCTAGGGGAGGGAATCATGTACAGTTAAAATCAAGCTACGGAAAACACAATCATTCAGGTAAGTAACTAGAAGTATCGCATCTACCATCTAGAGAGAAAGAGAAGAGTGTCTGAGACAGGGCATATTTAGGAAAAAATACACATCTGAAGTCTCTGTGGCCACGATGAGAACTGGAATCCACATACAAGCCAGTTAAAGAGCATTTCAACATGAAATCTTAACTTAGTAGGAAGGTCAGGGGTTAAGCTGTATCTTTTTGTTTTAAATACATGGACAGCTGTCAGATATGAAAATGATGCCGGGCTTTCCGGAAAGATCCCCTGTGCATGTGTATGGATGCATGTGCTGACGTCTGTGGGGCAGCAGGACAGAGTTTAGGAAGGCTGGGAGCCCAGCAGTCTCTCGATAGCTGCGTTGATGTCCCCGCCGGTGGCGATGAGTGCCTGGAGATTGGCCTCACGGTTGATGAAGCCCATGGCATTCAGCTGCTCCAGCTGCTGTTGGAATCGCACTTCGGGGCTCTGCGCCTGCGAGGGAAAGGACAGAGATCTCCGAGTCAGAGAGCAGAGGCAGCATCCAAGACAGGCAGGGCCGGCAGCCACCGCTGCACAGGGACCCCGAGCTCAGCTTCAGGCTTGTGTGGGGAGGGTCCCTTGTGTCCCCCCAGTCTGTGGCACAGCAGCCACACCAGTCAGTCCTGGCTTGGTACCAACAGCGGCGGCAGCAGTAGCCTGGCGAGCAGGATCCCAAGCACTCTGACCTTAAACCTGTGCAAAGGGTTCCACACCCCAGAGAACTAGCCAGACCCCTACACCAAACCTGGCCTAAAACACCACAGCCACGAAAGACTGTTGGGGACCACATTCCCCAAGCAGGGTGGGATGGCGACGCCCCTGGGGACCTCCTTGCCCGTCCCAGCCTCTGGGCATTACGTACTTGAGAGTTTCCTCCGGCCAGCAGCTGGATCATCTGCTGCATGAGCTGCTGTTGGGGGTTGCCACCCCCAGCTGGAGAGGCACTGGCCGGCGTCGAAGCGGAGGGAACAGGGTTCTCCGGGATTGTGCTTCCTCCTGTGGAGGATGGGGGCATTCGGGGCATGCCGAAGGAGCCGAGGCTGCAGAGGAAGGCAGGGCACGCTCAGGGACACGCTAGCATTCTGAGCGTCCCCCAGGAGCAGGGCAGCCAGCAGGCTGGGGCGGGCTGGCCCTTGCTGAGGCCCTGCTACAGGGCAGCTCTGGAAACTGAACCTGCTGC
This sequence comes from Acropternis orthonyx, assembly GCA_035583155.1. Classification (NCBI taxonomy): domain Eukaryota; kingdom Metazoa; phylum Chordata; class Aves; order Passeriformes; family Rhinocryptidae; genus Acropternis; species Acropternis orthonyx. Next base: position 1,855,023 of record JAWWEU010000072.1, on the reverse strand, counting down.
ACCCGTGTCCCGGTCACGCGTGGCGCTGGGAGGGAGCAGAGCTAACAGAGGCCTGTAGGGAACTGCTGAGATGTAGCGTGACCCATGGTGACAGTGAGCTCAAGGCCGACGGCTGCCAGCAGCCCAGCCTGCCCCAGCACACCCACCCAGCCTTGTGTGTGTCCATCTCTCTCCAGAGATAAAGTTCTTGAGTTCAGTCCACACCAAATACAGCAAACAAAAGATGGGGGAGGGACCAAGTGCATTCCAAACCTTTTCTCCCAAAAGAAAGGGTCAAGCACTTTCCAGTGAAGCACAGGCAAGGAGCAAGTGCTAATTAGCCAGGCTCAAGAGAGGTGTGTAGGCACACACCCACCTGTCCCATGACAGGCACACACCCACCTGTCCCATGACAGAGCACCCTAAGCAGATCTCCCCAGTGAATTGACAGCCAGTTCTGCCTCCTGGTACTGGGCACAGCAGCTCTGCCTGCACGACCCCACTCCAGAATGCTCCGTACCTTGGCACTAGTCCAGGGGCCTCTGTCTGCAGCGTCTGGAGTCCCTGCTGGATCTGGAGCAGGGCCTGCATGGCGCGGGGGTTGGTAAGGATGGACAGGGAGTCCGGGTTCTGCATCTGGGGACCAAGGCAGAAAGACACCACGGTACTGACCAGCAAGAGCTCAGGCAGCCACAGATCCACCACCGTTACACCCGAACCAGCGCCGAGCTGCGCCTCTCGCCCGCGGTCAGCGCCGACCTGCGTGTTTGGATCCTCCTCTGAGGCTCCACACCACAGGGCTCATCTGCAGGGACACTCACAGAGCTCAGATCAGGTCTCCTAAATGAACTGTGTGAATCAGATTAGAAGTGGGGGTGCATGCCTTCAGAATCTAATTTACCTGAGAACCAGCTGCTCTAGCACACTTAGCTGTGTTAATTTTTGTAAACTGAACACAGTGGGAGACTGTCCATACAGGGGTTCCAAGTAGCTTAACGAGCCTAATTTGGAGTCCACCTTTCAATAATTCAGATGAGTTAATTCAGACTGCCTTGTCTAACGAAGCTCTTCCTCTGTCTCCCCTGTGTGACCCCTTTCCTTACTCAGCCCAGCCCCCCAAGCCCACATGCTTCCTAGTGCACTTGACCAAGCAGCTGAGATCCTGCCTGTCCCACAGTTGGGGGAGAAGCTCTGGAGCCGGGGGCTGAGGGCAGCACAGGGCCAGCCAGAGGCCTTTACCTGCTGCAAGAAGACAGGGAGCTGAAGGCGGAGCTGTTCTTGAAGCTGTGGATTCCCAGCAAAGAGGGGGACATTTACCATGATCTAGCAAGAGACAGCACACGTAGGTAGGGTCAGAGGGTTGCTGCCACTGGCTGTTAAACCCTATGCAACTAAGCCACAAAGAACAGGTCAGTCACGCCCCTGACTCCCTCCCTGGGCTTTCAACATGCTCGCCCTGCTAAGGGGGACCGAAATGCAACAGCTCAATTCCTGACAGCAGTGTTGAACAGGGGCCACTTGGCCATGGGCGAAGAGAAGGGCCATTCCCATGTCCCTCTGAAAGCCACCTCTTGTGTTAGGGGCTCTGCTAAGACACAGGGCTTAGGGCTGGGGCTGCCTTCAGGCTATTGAGAAATACAGACAAACTGCGTGTATTCACTCCACTCCGGCGTCTGCAGGAGGAACCAGTCTGACCCCAGCAGCAGACTGGTCTCACACTGTGCTCACAGCCTACCTGGCAACAGCTGATGACTGCAACACTTTTACCTGTGCTGCAAAGTCCGGGTTCTGGGCGAGAGTTTGCATCATGCTCCGCATGTAAGGGGCAGAGATCATGTTCTGCATCAGCTGAGGGTTTTCAGAAATCTGCTGCAGGAGTCCTTGCATCTCTGGGCTGTTGAACATGCCTGGAAGGGGAAGGGAAGACAAAGGAAAACCCCTGATGAGCCTGAGCACCACTGCAATGCCCAAAATACAACGTGACTGGTAACAGCACTGCCTCTACTCCATTCCCCAGCCAGCAGCAAACACTGCTGCGGACACCATGGCAGTTCTCTGCTGGCCACTCTCCTACTCTTAAGGGCTGCAGGGACAGCAGAGTTCCTAAAGGAATCCTCTGGCAGGCACAGCAAAACAATCCATTTGTGCTTGCAACTGGGCTAGAACCATTTCTCTGGAGAACAGCTATGGACAGGGCTCAAATGCCAGAGGGACTTGCCCTCCAAGGAAGGCTGGGTGACCTGTTCAGGCAGGAGCACCCTCTGGCTCCTCCCTCACGTACCAGCACCGATACTGGCAGCGTTCAGCCCGAAGGGGTTGGACACGGTCGGGGTGCTCTGGGTCGTTGCCGAGCCCGTGCTCCCTTCGCTGCTGGGTGCCTGGCTCTGGGAAGCAGGGGGTGTGGGGCTCCAGGGGTTCGGCAGTGGCTCTCTGTTCTCCGTCCGCAAAGGCTGAGAGCTTGAGCTGTCAGAATTCCCCGTCAAGGAAGAGAAAGGATTGTTGCCAAACTAGAGAGAAAGAAAAAAGAAACAGCCGGAATGAGTTAGTCCCAGCAGGGAAGGTCAGACCAACCCCAGCACTGGGCGAGCCAGGGAACAGCCGATCGCATTCAGCCAAGTCCAGAATATGCTAAACACGTGCCATGATTCGCCTCCTGAGAAATCTGCAATCCACAACACACCTTGTTCGGAAAAAGACCAGGCTCAGGAGTGGCCACAGCCCCAGATTTGGGTCCTAAGTGCAGGGCTTAAAAACACCCCTGTAAAACCCGTGCCTGGACACACCAGTAGGTAATGCTGGACCGGAGTATGTCTGCACAGCCCTCTGCAGCCAGACCTGTGCTCCCTCCTCCTGCACTACCAGCCAGCTGGATCTGAGCCAGCTCTGCTCTGAAGGCGTCAGGCTCCAGCTAATCCAGGGAGCAGAGGGCTGTGCTAACAAGGCGACGGGGGCCTGCCCATCAGCCATGGCTGGCATCCAGCCTGCTGGGCGACTGGAGGAGCCAGGGCAGGTCTCTGCTCTGACACCTCAACCCATGTAACAACAGGCACTGCAGGCCAGTGCCTGCACTGGAGCAAAGAGATGAACAGCCACGCTCTAGGAAAGCTGCTCCACCAGGATGGGGGGCCAGGGAAAGACCCCTTTCCCACACTACACCCCACTTACAGGAAGGCAGCCAATACCTGCTCCCTGGCTGCGCTAAACATGGGCTCCTGGATGTCTGTGTACATCCGGCGCAGGGCGTTGTATCCTCCTGGAATGCTCTCAAGGTTACTCAAAGCACGGTCCTGGTTCCGCATCATCTCCTGCATCATGGCAGGGTTACGAGCCAATTCCATCGTCTGGGAGAAGGAGGAAAAGGTGGAAAGCTCAGGCCCATGTGCACCATGGAGGACCAGGGTGGATCCAGAGCCTGGTCAGCAGCCCAGCGGTTTTCTACTGATCCACCAGCCAAGCCCTGAAAGAGTTAAATCTCAGCTCCCAGGAGAAAGAGGATAATTAAACCCATTTCACAGGCAGAGAGCAGAGAGATCATTTATCCAAGCAAAGAGAGCCCAGGGATCCCAGCTCCTCCCCAGCCTTGCTCAGACTCTCTTCCTTCTCAGCCTTGGTTCAGCTGGATGAAGCTGTTTTGTTTCTAAGCAGTATTGGGACATCCAAACATCTAACACCCATATGTTCCCACTCAGACTGGATGGACTACAGTCAACAACCAGGAAGGTGGAAAAGGCTGGATTCTTCCACCCTCTCCAGACTTCTGATAGGTCTCTCCTGCACTAGGAATATCCAGGTCTCATCTGAGGAGCTGCTTGAGTATGGATTATTCACAGTTTAGTCCTGCAGCTCTGGAATTTCATGTATGGCCGACACAGTTGAAAGCAGGATAACCGAGAAGCAGACGGAAACCAGGCCCATTCAGCACAACCCTCCTGACAAACCTTTCTGGGAAACAGCAGAGTCCTGCCAAGGGCTATTAACACCCAGTCTCTCACTCAAACCTTAGGCTTCCATTCTGATGAACCTTCAGTCTTACAGACAGCCAGTCCTCTAGGGCACAGGTTCCCTCTGTTCTGGGGAAAATCAGAGCCCTCTGGGATCCTGGCCTACACTAGTGCTCCCTACTGATACAGGCAGTGAAACACTGACCATATGGCTCTGAGCTCTGTACTTTATCTGTCAGGAGAACTAGAGAGAAACAAAGTGCTTTTGCAGTAGCTTCACTTCTCCAGCACTGCTTTTGCTCCCATTCCTGAATCAGAACACAGCAGCCTTGTAGGCAGCATGCTAGGATAATCCCAGCATGGATTCAATAGCTTTGAAAGGGAGATAAGAGTTGCAAGGACGTGGGTTGTGTAATCAGTATTCACATAACTCAAGACCACCATCTGTTTGTGGGGAGCTCACACCAGGAAGGAAGAGATCTCCAAAACCACTGCTCTGGGCATTCCCACACCTCCTTGGCAGAGTAGACACTGAAGGTGGTCCACAAAGACTCTCCTGAATGCTGTTTACTAAGGCTCTGGTGCCACTCACCTGCCTCATGAGCTCTGGGTTATTCAGCATGTGGCTTATCTCCGGATTTCGTTCCATGAGCTGTTGCATCTGGGGATTGGCCATGATCATCTGCCTCATGAGGTCAGGGTTAGACATCATGTTCTGCACCAAGGGGTTCTCCATGATCTGGGAAAGCATCTCTGGGTTGGACATCAGCTGCCGCTGCATCTGCTGCTGGAGCTCCATGAAGTTGGCAGAGCCCATCCCAAGGTTGCCCAGCCCAGTGATGCCACCAAAGCCAGCTGGAGAGGGAACAACACATGGGGAGAGAGGTGTGAGTCAGTAACTGTCAGCAGCTGCAAAAAGAGGACAGGCACATCAGCTGAACTGCACCCCACAAACCCAGGGGTATCCCATATTCCTACAGCAGCCAACTCTGAGGAACGACACCCCTGCAACACATCTCACTAAAGGCTGTGGCATTACCTTGAGCAGGAACACGGAGGTTTGCTGTGGGAGTGACTCAAGCAAGCAGAGAAACCAACAGGGATCAAGAACCCTGACTTCTTGGTCTAATCCCAGGAAATCCTCCCTTCTCACAGCTCCCACTTACACAGGATGGATGTAGCACTGTTGGGGCCTCCGTCTCCAGGACCTCCCATGGTCCCCGACCCGCTGCTCCGTCTGCTGCCACTCCCTGCATCCGGACCGGCACTGCTGGATGTGGAGGGCTGAGAGGGCGCAGCAGGAGAAGAGGGGGTTGCAGTGGGGGCAGAAGCAGCACTGGAGGCAGAAGTAGCAGATGTTGAATCTTGGACCCTGCAAAGGATCAGAGGTTGTTAAACTCCTGGGACTGGGGAAGGGCGAGTGGGCTCCTCTGTGGGGACACGGGACGTGTACCCCACACCGACCAAGCTCCTGGCACACCAGTCACCATCACAGCAGCCAGCCCCAGCTTCTATCCCATCTCTGCCTGCATGGATCCCAGCTGTGCTCCCAGATGTCTTCCATCTGCTGGAATCTGCCTCCCATCCTGATGCATTGCAGCCCCTGACATGTTGTCTTGGCCCATGCAGAGCAGCTGGACGGGTCTTACCCTGAGTTGTATCCAGCTCTTCCTTGAATCCCACTGAACTATTTACCTCAGCCATATCCTTGAGCAATGAGTTTGCTCCAAACAGGAAAATCCTCCTGCTGCTCCCACAGAAACCACAGGAGGTTACAGGAGGGCTAGTGCATGGGGTAAACAAGACTCTGCACTTCTGAATACTCCTATCAGTGCTCCTGGGGCAAAAAGAAGGACCAGCATTTCTCTGCAGAGAGGGAGACTGAGGCACAAGGCAGTCAGCACCTGTCCCACAAAGCTGTGGAACGTTTCTGGCCAGTTGGATTCCCAGTTTCCAGCTCTCCCACTGGCTGTACCTTGATGAAAGGCTCCTGTATCCAACACCAGTTGTCTGGAGCTTCTTTTAACATGTGCATGCAATCACTGTGCCACAGGCCACCACCCAGCAGGTGCTGGACATTGGCTTTGCTAAGTACACCAACCCAGTTTAGTACCTTGTCACCACAGTTCCTCCTCAGGAGTGTTACAGGAATTTGAAAGAGAACATTTAAAGATTCTCTAAAGTCTCTGCAGTCATGACAGTGAGTCCTGGACTAGTGCTGAAGAGCTTTCACATGAAATTAGACCACAAAATTCACTTTACTCACCTCAAATAATGCTATTATAGCTCTGAAAATAAGAACAATGTTTTCCTGACCTTTTCTTTTTCAAACCAAGAATTATTCCTTTTCTCTAACTCCCCTTCTTTTTTCACTCTTATTCTAGGACTGGAAAAATGAATCCCAAAGGTCCCTGTCCACTGTCCAGACTCACCCGACTGCTGCTGAAAACCAGTGGCCACTGAGAGAGGCAGAGAATAGGGAAACAAAGTAAATGGGAAGCTGAACAAAAAAGGAAGAAGGAAGCTGGAGAAAGGGCACTTGGTTTCTCTCAGCACAGGAAGAGGCTGTAATGTCTTCAGTAAGCACTTATCTAGGACTATTGGCAGGAGAAAAATGAGCAGCTCAGGACAGCTCTGATTCACCCTCTGAAATGGTTCACCAGTACCACATTTGCTGAGGAGACAGTGGAAAGAGCATCAGGCTTTTCAGCTACCTGAAGAGGCAGAATCCAGAGAGAAGCTCCTGCAGAACCTGACAATACACATCCTTGCCTTTGTGAAAAACAGACGGGGGGAAAAAAACCCAGGCGAAAAAAACCATTTTGATTAATGCAGCTCTCCCAGGAGACAGCAGAACTGCACACAGACACTGTCCTGGAGCTCCCCGGGAACCCAGGTACACCACGACTGGAGCCCAAGGCATTGCTGTGAAGGGGTTTTCGAGATCAAGGAGATGTGGCTGCACCTGAAGCACAGCAGTTGGTCCCAAAATCCTTCTGTGCCCACCACCGTTCTGGACAGCGCTGGGAAGAGCCGAACTGGCATGATCCCGCAGTCAGTCCTGTGCCCCGTTCTCAGGATGAGGTTGGTGGTGCAGACAGAGCCACGTCCCCACTGAGAGCTGCCTTGGGGTGCACCCACAGCACCACACAGAGCTGACCCCAACACTGCTCCATGCATGTGATAGCACAGCCTGAGCCTTCACACACTCCTGAGGTGGAGCACCCACTGTGTGCACCTGCCCATACAGCTGTGCCTCGAGGGGCCACACAGACCCACTGCTGTGCCCCACAGTGCTCAGAACACAGTGTGTGCCTCCCATGGCACCTGAGAGACACAGCCTTAGAGCAGCGTACATGGCAGGAGGCAGGTGTTAGCTTCTACAGCAACACAAATTCACTGGAAAAGTAATTTCTGTTATCAGCAACTTGGCTTTGTTAGAACCAGGATCAAGTTCTGATGGCTTTTTTCAAGATTAGTGAATTCTAAAGGTTCAAAATACACCAAGCCACACACATAAGTCATATCAAAGGACCAGCCCCACCAAGCACCTGCCATACATCCATGGAGAAGAGAGGTGAGTGACAAACCCCATTGCTGCGTGGCACAGCCAGGGCATGGAGAGCCTGGGAAAGCTCATCAGGAACCTCACACCATCAGCAATTCCCAGCCCCCGTTTGCCCTCAGCCCCCCAGACCAAACTCTTACTTCTGCGGAGTCTTAATGACCAAGTGCACAGTCAGCCCATCTTTGATCCCGTGTTGATTCAACGTGTCTCCATCCTTCAGGATCTTCCCAGCAAAGATCAGAACCAGCTGATCCTGTTTGGCTTTAAACCGCCTGGATATCTCTTCTTTGAACTAAAAACAAATAGAGCATTTTTCAGGCAAACGACTGAGACCAGAAATGTAAAGCTCCAGGGATCACATCCACTTTGGGAACAGCACAAGGGAGTGACAGGCCCTCAGAGCCCCTGTACCACTCCATCACCAGTTGCTGAGGATTCTGAGGCATTTAGACAAACAAAAAAAAAAGCAAAGACAAGCTCTGCACTCATAAAACATGGAGTAAATCTCAGAAGGAACAGAGCCATTCTCTTGGCAAGACCTGAAGGCTTCCAAAGCCAGACCAAGTGTGTCTCAGGCCCAACTCAAACGCACCGTTTATTCTGAGTGACTGAACTGGTGTTGTCTCTGCTCATTTGAACTTTTTTCCTAAGGAAAGCCCAACTCTGATTCAATACAGGACAGAGCTCTATGGAAAAGGGAACAATTCTTTATCAGCCAATGGAAACAAACTAGGTCTTCTCCAATTCCTATTTCTGCAACTGAATTCCCTGTGACACATGGACTGTGTGGTGTGCTGGGATTAACACCTGCCAACACAACTATCACTGCTGGCTCCACCAGGGCATTCCCAAATTGATTTGGAGGAAGTAAATACTTGCACTTGGAAGCCACAAACTATAGGGAATTCAGAGGGGAAGGCCAGGACAGAGTGCAAAGCACATGACTTCCCCAGAGCTCGCAGCCTTCATACCAGAACCCTAAAAACAAGGCTGGGGATAGCACAGGACCCCACAGCTCCATGTCCCTCACACACACCTCCGTGTCCCCACTTGCACAGAGCCCTCACTCCACACCCCCTGTTCCAATGGGCTCCCAGGAGCTGGCCGGGAAGGAGGAGGAGGGCCACACACGCACAGCCCGTGCCCATGCCATAACCCGCTGCCCAGAGATCCCTGCCAGGTCCTTCACACACCAACCTCTTGCCCTGTGCCCGACCGAAACGCACAGCCAGCCCGGCTGTGCCGATGACACCTTGTCCCAGTGGGCACCGCCACTTCCACAGCGCCGGAGCCAGCCCTGGGGCCAGCCCTTGCCAATCCCAGCCCCCTCCTGCGCTCTGGCAGGAGCAAAACCACCCAGCCCACCCGTGGAAGGGCTAAACGTTCCCTTTCCTGCTTCCCATCCAACCTTGGCCCCAAACACCTGCTCAGCTCCTCTCCCCTCACCCGGGGGATCTGTCTCAGGGCGGTCCAGACCCACCCCGCGACCCCCAGTTTCTCCCTCCCAGAGCTCCCCACGCACTCATCCCCGGCTCTGCCCGCAATCCCAAAACCCTTCCCACATCCCCCCCGCTCAGGGAACACTTCCCCTCCCACTCCCAAGCAGCCCAGCCCACAGGCCGAGCCCCCAGACCCCACCCCGTCCCTCACACCCCTCCCACAGCCGCCACCCGCCCAGAGCCGCGCTCCGAGCCCTCACACACCCCTCGCACGTCCCCATCGAACGTGGTTTCCCACTCCGCGACCCCCTCCACGGGTGACCCTCCCCCTCGGATCAACTCCCCCCGTCTCCGGGACTGTCCTCTCACGAAGCCCCCCAGATCCTGCCCTCCCTCCGGTCTCCGGGCTCTCTCCCAGCCTGGCTCTAACAAGGCCCAAAGGCCCGGGTTGCCCCAAGAACCCCACCCTGCCGCCCTCCTAGCTGTGATCCGGCCCCCGAGAGCCCCACAGGACGCTCTGACATCCCCCCTGCCAAAATCACCCTTCCCCCGCTTCTCACATCCCCCCAAAATTCCTTCCCGTCCCCAAACTCAGTTCCCTCCTCAAAAACCCCTCATCCCGCCGCCCGGCCCGTGAACCCCCCCGCACCAGCCCCCCCCGCCCCTCACGCCCCCGCCGGCCCCCCTTC
>JAWWEU010000072.1:1808331-1845109 GCA_035583155.1 Acropternis orthonyx | reverse complement strand
GGGGCGCTGCCCGCAGGGAGCCTACGCGCCCCCCGGTGCCCCCAGTGATGAGCCCCCCATTAAGCAGCTGCGCCCCGGACCACCGGGGCCCCACGCCCACCCCGTGCCCCCTCCCGCTGCCGAGGCCCCTCTGGGGGTCCCCGCGCCCCCTTCCCGGGAGGGCGCCGCCCGGGCCTACAGCCCCCGGGATGCTCCGCGCGCGGCCCCGCCCCGTGCGCGGCCCCGCCCGCCCCGTGCGCGCTCCCGGCGCGGTCCCGGCGCGGCCCCGGCCATGCTGCGGCCCAAGGCCCTGACGCAGGTGCTCAGCCAGGCCAACACCGGCGGCGTCCAGAGCACGCTGTGAGTGCGGGCACCGCCCCGGGGGGAGCCGGCACCGGCCCGGGGGGGCACCGGCCCAGGGGCGGCGGGGGGACCCTGCCCGTGCACCGGGAGCGCTGCCTTCCCTTGATCCTGCTCCTGCCCCTTCCCTTGATCCTGCTCCTGCCCCTGCCCCTGCTCCTGCCCCTGCCCCTGCCCCAGGGGATGCACCCAGGCCCTGCCCCGGGAATGCCGCTCGCCCCTGCCCCGGGGAATGCTGTCGCTGCCCGGGGATGCTCCCTGCCCCTGCTCCTGCCCCAGTCTCTTCCCAGGGGTGCTCCCTGCCCTTGCTCCTACCCCAGTCCCTTCCCAGGGATGCTCCCTGCCCCTGCTCCTGTCCCAGTGCCTTCCCAAGGATGCTCCCTGCCCCTGCTCCTGTCCCTGCCCAGGGGTGCTGCCTGTTAGAGCCTGGGAGCATGAGGGGCCCTGCCAAGGGCATGCATGAGGCTGGGCCATGCACCCTGCGTGGTGCTGAGCTGTGGGTGGTGCTGGGGCCGTGCGCTGTTCGTGATGCCGGGCACCAGGGGAGTGCACAGTGTTGGAATCCCTGTGCACTGTGCCAGGGCCATGCACAGTGTTTGCCCACCAGGCTCGTGCCTGGTCTGCAGCAGGTCCTAGTGCTTCAACAGATGCAGCCACCACAGCCCTGCTCTGCCCTGCTTGGGCCTGGGGCCACCCAAGAGCTTTCCTGGCTTTGAAACCCCCCTGCCAAGGGCGGGTGTCCTGGGAGCAGCACTGGGGACTGGGCAGGAGTTTGCTCTGTCCCCAGTGCTGCAGTGGGGTCTGGTGCCCCACTGGTTTTAGAAGCACCAGTTCACCCCCCATGTTGTTTCCAGGCTCCTCAACAATGAGGGCTCCTTGCTCGCCTACTCGGGCTATGGGGACACTGATGCCAGGGTCACCGCGGCCATCGCCAGCAACATCTGGGTGGCCTATGACAAGAACGGGCACCAGGCATTCAATGAGGACAACCTCAAATTCATCCTCATGGACTGCATGGTACGTGGGGCTGGGGACTGTCCTTCCCTCCCTGGGGACCTGGCTGTCCTGCTGGGCATTCCCTCAGGACCCTGCCAATGGTCCGGACCAAGCTGGGATGCCACAGGTGCTGTTTCTACCTGTGCAGGAGGGGCGAGTGGCCATCACACGGGTGGCAAACCTGCTGCTCTGCATGTATGCCAAGGAGACAGTAGGATTCGGGATGCTGAAGGCCAAGGTAATGCTGGTGGGGAAGGGGCCTGGGGGGCCTTTCCTAGCTGTGGTGTGGGAAAGAGCTGTTGAGGATGGGGATGGGAGGGATGGAGGAAGCTACTGTGCCTGGGATGCCTCTTTCCTCCTTGCAGAGGCTCCTCAGTCCCCTGTGCCTGCCTAGGCACAACCTTTTTAAGGCTCTAAACTGAAATATAAATTACAATAAGCATGTGGGCAGTGGGCACAGAGGTTGCAAAACCAGCCGGGGCATGGCTCACGCTGCTCTCCACTTGCAGGCGCAGGCACTGGTCCAGTACCTGGAGGAGCCACTCACACAGGTGGCCGCATCCTGAGCAGGTCAGCAGAGGCCTCCGAGGTGCTGCCAAGGCTTCAACATCATCACCGGCATGGGTGGAGGGTGGGCAGCCCCATGGGCATCCCAGAGCTCTTGTGTGGCCTTAAAAATAAGGTGAAGGGAGCACAAAAGTTGGGGGTAATAAAAGTGTGTCTGATGCTTGTGTCTGTTGGGAATAAAAGGAGGAACTGGGGGGGCCTGGGAAGTGATTTGGGGTTCCTGTTGCTCTGCAGTCGACCAACACCCAAGGGAAAAACGGGCTGTGGGGGGCTGGCGTCAAGGGAGAGAGGTGCAAGAGAGCCGAGCCCACCCACAGCCCTGCCCAGCCACGCTGGGGTAGCGGGGGGGTCCGCAGGGTCTCCTTCCCGTCCCAGTTTCCCCGGCTTTCACACGATGGCAGCAGAGGCGAGGGAACCCTCGGAGCCGGCAGGAGCGGGGTTGAGTGGGGGGCTCTGTTCCTGGCACGGCTGCCCTCGCCCCCCTCGCTGCCTACACTGTCCTGCTCTGTCCATGCTGCCCTGGCAGCCTTCAGTGCCCGTGCTGACCATCCTGTCGGTGCTGAGCTCGCTGCCCCGCCTGCCCCGCGCTCCGCCGGGATCGGCTCCAGCTCCTCCTCCGGCCGCCCCGTGACGGTCGCAGGGGTGACACTACCTGCCCAACCTGCGCTGCGACACCCGGTCCCACCCCCGGAGCCACGGGCAGCGCTGCGCCGCCAGCCCGGCCGGACCCTCCGCCGCCTCTGCCGCGACCCTCTGCGCCCCCCCGGGCCCCCCTCGCCCCCCACCCGCTCCCCGGCAGAGGAACCTTTGCCCGCTCCGTCTCCTCCCTCGGCGCCTCCGGGAGCTCGGCCCGCCCCGCCGCCTGCTCGGGGCTTGGCATCGGGAAGGAGGAAACCCGGCGGTGGCCCCGCGGCAGCCGAGGCGACATGGGCAGCACCGAGGAGGATTATAACTTTGTCTTCAAGGGTGAGTCCTGCGCTCGATGCGAGCCCCCTTCCTTTAAAGGGATGGAGCAGGAGGCCAGGGAGTGCTGGGAGAGAACTGGGGTGCCTTCCCCCCAGGGCTGCTGTGTCCCGAACCAGAACGTTGTTGACTGTCCCTGCAGCTGTGATGGGCACTGGGTCAGGGAATCAGGGAGCAGGCACCGGCCTTGGCTGCATCCCCAGCTTACAGGAGGGAATCCAGGGCTGATGATCAGTATCGGCGTCGATGGAGGCATGGGGAGATCCACACTCACCCCAAGGCTGCAGACGTGGGGTGCCAGGCGAATTGCTGGCGTGGGGTATAGGGGCTGTGACAGCTGGGGTTGAGCATGCAAGACATAAATGCTGTGCAAGCTCGTAACCCTCAAGATCAGCGGGCATTGAAAAGTCTTTCTGCTGTGATGACCAGGGCAGTGGCACATGCGGAGGATGCGTGGGTCAAACCTAGGCTGGAGAAACAGGGCCACAGCCTCACACATCCCAGCTTTTGCTCCTTTGGCACAGGGCCCTGGCATCCTGTATTTGCTGGGTGCTACTGGCCGGAACCCGCAGGAGCTCAGTGCTCCTCTTGGGCAGAGATGCACAGGCTCCTGCATGCCACCCGTCCTGAGTGCCCATCGCAAGAGGCTGACCTGGGTGTCACCACGTCCTACCCTGCCGAGAGCCTGGTAGCTGTGACCCCTGTGGACAGCTCTGGGCCACACCAGCAGCTGGAGAACACGGCTGGGCTGTGCTGAGGTGGCTCAGCCACGCTTGAGGGGCTGAGAGTTCATGGGACAGGGACAGACCCCAGTTTGCTGAAGGAGCAACCACATCAGGCATTAAGCCCACACACTTGCCCAACCTCTGTGCCTGGTCTGGGGTCACTGGGCAATGAGTGATGCCCATGTAGCCAATGCTGGTAGCTGGGGCAGTCCTGTGGGATTTCTCCTTCCTTCCACAGTTGTCCTGATTGGGGAGTCCGGGGTGGGCAAAACCAACTTGCTCTCCCGCTTCACCCGCAACGAGTTCAACCATGACAGCCGCACCACCATCGGCGTGGAGTTCTCCACCCGCACAATCCTGGTAGGAGATGCTGTGGTGAAGGCTCAGATCTGGGACACTGCCGGGCTGGAGCGGTACCGCGCCATCACATCAGCGTGAGGAAAAAAAATCTGGGCCCCCCTGGGACCTGGGGGGTGGTGCTGTGGAGGGTGCCTGGAGTGTGGGGTGATGGTTGGGGTTCTGCCACAGGTATTACCGGGGAGCCGTGGGTGCCCTGGTTGTGTTTGACATCACCAAGCACCAGACGTACGATGTGGTGGACCGTTGGCTGAAGGAGCTGTACGACCATGCCGAGGCCAGCATTGTCGTCATGCTGGTGGGGAACAAGACCGACCTCGCACAGGCTCGGGAGGTGCCCATGGAGGAGGCAAAAATGTTTGCAGGTATAGGCTGGCACCCCACCATGGGGCTGGGGGCTTGGGAACCTGCCCAGCAGCAGGGACCTGCACCAGTGTGGGCACCTGAATGTCTCTAAAAGGGCTCTAGAATGGAGCTGTGCCCTCTCTGGAGTCTGCATCGTCTCAGAGTGCTCCTCTGCTTGCAGACAACAACGGGCTGCTGTTTGTTGAGACCTCGGCACTGGACTCCACCAACGTCGAGCAGGCTTTTGAGACCATCCTGAAGGGTACAGGCACTGGTGCTGTGGTGCAGAAGGGTCCTGGGTCATTGCAGGGTTCCTTCCTGGGGGCGCAGTGCTGGGCAAAGGATGTACAGGGCTTCTCTCCTGTTCCCTGCCCCGCCTGAGCTCTTTGGGACTGGTTTCGGTGTTGTCTTTCTGGCCGGTTTGGTTTCCAGCCTTTGGTGCTGGGCGTTTTGCTCCCCACACCCCCGGCTTTGTTCCCATGGCCCCTGGGCATTCGCAAAGCCCCGGGGGCTCCTTCTCCCCCATAATCTCCAGTCCCCTTCCTGTTGTCCTGGCTCCTGACTCAACATCTCCAGCACCCTGCTGAACTGGCCATGGGGACCTGGAGGGGTAGGAATGGAGGGAAGTAACGCTTGGCTCATCCAGGAGGAGCTCTCCAGGATTGGCAGCCAGCAGCATCAGGGCAGCGAGGTGTGCCATGCCATGGCGAGCTGTGCTGTGCCATCACGCTGTGCCCTGCCGAGCCAGCCTGGCCCAGTGAGCTGATAGCCCCGGCACAGGGTGAAGCACTAATCCTGGGTTGGGCAAGAGGAAATTGCCCAAGCACAGGGTGTTCCCCAAGCGCCACAGGGTTGCAACCTGGCAGAGCTGCTCCCTTGTCACCCCTCAACTCACCATTCTGGTGCGTAGAGGGGAAGAAGAGCCATGGGTGAACAGCAGGGACTGCAGGCTCAAAGTTGTCCCTGCTTCCTCAGGGGCCTGAGCTGACACACAGACCCCCCAGCACCTCTTCTTTTGCAGAGATCTTCCACAAAGTGCAGAAACAGAAGCAGAGGAGCAGCCAAAGCAACACTGTGTCACTTACCAGCGAGAGCCCTGCGAGCACGGCCCCAGCACAGGCAGAGAGACGCCCGTGCTGTGTGGCCCTCTGAGCCAACTGGGCACCCTGGGAAGCCCCTGGGGAGCCCCACAGTCCCGGGACGTGCCAGTGGCACAGAGCTGAGTCTGCCTGTGCAGACTGCTCTGGCCACCAGCATGGGCTGTGCTGCCTGTGGTGCCACCCCCATCCTGGTGCAGTGGGGACCAGCAGCCCGGACAGGGGCCAAATTCTGCCATAAATGGTGAGAAGCACCAGTGCTGGGAGCTCTTCTCTCTCTGTTTTGTTTTTGCTGGGCCCTGATTAGTATCACCACCGTCACGCGCTGTCCCAGTGCCTCTGGACCTTTGGGACAGAGGGTCGGGGTACCCCCAAGGCACTGCTGGGGAAGGAGCCGGGAGGTTCTGACCAGGGTCATGCCAGCAACAGGAGCCTCTCGGATTGCCTCTGGCCCTGGAGTTGCTCCTGTGAGGCTGCCCTGTGCCATGCACTGGGGATGTGGCTGACCCACAGGTCTCTATCCCACCAGCGACTGCTCTGGAGTTGAGCTAAGCCCTAAGGAGTGAGTGGCAGCTCTCAGCCCTTGGCTCATCTCTGTCCCATCCCAGACATGGGGCAAGGGTGACAGCAGGACCAAGTGAAGGTCCCTGCTGTCTGCATGGTGAGACAGGATGCAGTGCAGGGCCCAGTGCCACGGGGCCAGGAACAGCTCTGTGTCCAGAGCAGGGGTGACGCAATCATTAAAGGACTTGTGAAAGGCAGGTTTGCTGAGCTGGAATTCCTGCGTGTTTCTGGTCGACTCCCTGGGTCCCCACCTTCATGATGTGCTGGACATCGGGGCCTCCAAAGCAGCACAGCTGGATGCCATGTCCTCCCTGCACCCGCTCCCACCTTGATGCCATGGTCCCTCTGTGCCCTCTTCCACTGCAAAGCCATGCTCCCCCTGCACCGCCTTCCCAAGCAGCCTTTCCCAGTTCACATCCCCCATTTGGACTGTATCAGTCCAAGTGATGATGCAGCCTCTGCCAGTTATCCAAAACCCCTTGGAAATTCCTGCTGGATTCTCTGTGTCTTCACGCGCTTTCCCTTTGCACCGTGCCAGATGTGCCCAGCCCAAGTCCACATCACAGCCACGGTTCTGCATGGAGTGTGTGTCCGTCACTTCCCTATCAGTGGCACACACAGGTGGTGGCCTGTCCTTGCTGCCATGCAGGTCCCTGCCCCCCTTTACCTGGCCCAGGTGAGCACACCTGGGCTATGACAGGCAGTCCCAGCTGCCAATGGGTGTGGAGCAGGAAGGGCTGTGGCCACCAATGGGTGGCGGGGGACAGCCCCTGCCAGGGCTGGTTAAGGCCCGGAAATCCCAGTTGGCCCAGCAGGAGTGGGGCTGTGGTGCTGGGCGAGATGCGGGGCAAGGATGATGAGTACGATTATCTCTTCAAAGGTATGCTTACCTCTTGGGAGGTGGGTCTCCTGCCTGCGCTGTGCTGGTCGTGCCTGCAATGAGCCGTGCCCAGTCTCAGGCTGCTGCCGGCACCCTCGGGATGGGGCTGGAAGCTGGGGCTTGTACTGGGATAAAACATCCACTTCCCCGTTCTGGGGAACCAGCATGTGGGCTTCTGGTGGTGTTCCCCTGTGCTGGGCAGGGGGTGGGTCCTGGTGGGGCTGGGGTTGAAATGCTGCCATGGTTTGAGGGTTTGGTCAGAGCTGGTCTGATGGTTTGTGGTTCCAGTGCTAATGACAGCAGCCCATCACTGCTGCAGGAGGAGACTGGAGCCCTCACCTGAGTGCAGTGTCCTGGGAGGGGTGGCCGTGGCCGTGGCAGGGTGCTGGTCCCTGGGGGCTGTGGGGTGCCAGGCTGGTGTGTGGGGTTCTGTGTGTGCTGTGCTGGCCCCTGAGCACCTGTGGGTGCTCTCCTCTGTGGGGCTGGCTGGGGGAGCGTGTCGGGGGCTGAGTGAGAAACCCCAGGATGGAAAGCCATGCCTCTCCCCAGCTGCGGTGGAGGGGAAGGATCCTGGGATCCGGGCTTGTCCTGCCTGGTCCTGGTGTGACACCTGTGATGTGCACAGGAGAACAGGGACAGGCCCTTGGGGACACGGTGTTGGCATTCTTGGCTGTGGGAGCTCAGCACCTCTGTGGAGCACCCCCATCCCTGTGCATGCCAGGCTGCCCTGCCATCTGCGTGGCCGGAGCGGGTGCTGGAGAAGTGAGGGGACATCTTGGGGTCAGAGTGGGTGCTGGGGAAGCAAGGGGACATCTTGGCAATGTCATAACCTTCTGAGCCATAAAATCCAGGGCGTGAGCTCACAGGCGGGCGGCCGTGAGTCAGCCTGCCCACACAGCCCTGCCCTAAAGGCCCCGAGTAATTCCAGCCACCAACACAACGTAATTCCAGCCAGCGACATGCTGGTAGCTCCTCACACACCTCCCCTGGCCCCTGCCCAGGAAAATCCTCCCAGGAGTTATTCTGGGACCTGGTGAGGGGGAAACTCTGATGCTGGCTGGTGCCTTGAGCAAGGCACCCAGGCAGGAGCTCATCCGGTTGCTGTGTCCTGCACTTCCCACCCAATGCTGTGCCAGCAGTGCAGCTCTGAGGGGGCTCCAGCACATGGTCCTCCTGTGCCTATCCATTCCCTATGTCCAGGGTTATGGACCTGGCCCCCAGGTCCAACAGCTCAACTTCCCCCCTGAGAAAAGGGGCACGGTCACAGCTGGAAGCAGCATTATTCCAGGTTTCACTGAGACAGGAGCATCAGCTGCTGTGAAGCACTATGCACATTCCAGCAGTGCTCGTGGGAAGGCCCTGATACTGCTGGAGAGGCTCAGGATGGGTGAGGAACAGCTCTGGGCATGGCTGGAACCCTTCCTTGGGGCCCTGTGTGGAGGCACAGGCTGTTTCCATGCCCTCCCCTGCAGTGGGACACAATCTCCGATGCTCTCAGGATGTGCCAATTGCTTTAGTGCCGAGGGTGGGGGGTGCTGCTCCAGCCCTTTGTGTCCTTCAGGGACAGGGGGATGGGGCTCAGCACATTTCCCCTGCAGGCTTCTGCCCACCCACACCATCCCTGCACCCGTGGTGTGGTCCAAAGCCCTCTGGAGCCTGTCACGGAGCACGGCACTGCCGGGGTGGGGATCGCAGTTTAGCTGGGGAAGCACCAACTTCCCGTTGGTTAAAGACTGAGCCCAGATCGAAGCTTTAACCCTCAGGAAGTGTTAAGGAACATGGCTTGTCACTGGACTGCATTTTCCTATCAGTTTGTCCAGAGTAATCCAGATTGTCACAGTCCTCCATGCAGTGGGCAGCAGCTGGGATGCCAGTGGTGTCCTGGGCTCATCCCCCAGCACAGGCAGCAGGGCGAGGAGGGGATTCTGCCCCTCTGTTCCACTCAGGTGAGACCCCGCTGCAGAGCTGCCTCCAGCCCTGGGGTCCCCAGCACAGGAAGGACGTAATGTAATAGTGAGTCCAGAGGAGGCCGTGGAGATGCTCTGAGGGCTGGAGCCCCTCTGCTCTGGAGATAGAGTGGTAGAGCTGGGGGTGTTCAGCCTGGAGAAGAGAAGGCTCCGGGGAGACCTCAGAGCCCCTTCCAGTGCCTAAAGGAGCTCCAAGAGAGACAGAGGGACTCAGGACAAGGGCCTGGAGTGGCAGGGCAGGGGGAATGGCTTCCCACTGCCAGAGGGCAGGGTTAGATGGGATATTGGGAAGAAATTGTTCCCTGTGAGGGTGGTGAGGGCCCTGGTGCAGGTTGCCCAGAGAAACTGTGGCTACTCCATCTGTGGAAGTGTTTAAGGCCAGGTTGGACAAGGCTTGGAGCAACCTAGTCTAGTCGAAAGTGTCCCTGCCCATGGCAGAGTGGGTGGAACAAGATGGGCTTTATGGTTCCATCCAGCCAAACCATTCTGTGATGCTGTGGAGGAGCTGCCCTTCCCTCTGTCACTGGCTGTCCTGACACAGCGATTGCCAGCAAGGCTCTGGTGCTTTCCAGCTGTCCCTCCGAGATCCCAGGGACCTGCTCCATGTGCTGTTGGGCTTCCTGGAGCAAAGCTGTTTGCTGGCTGCCCTGCACCGAGGGTTTTGGCAACAGAGTGGCTGCATTGTTGGGTCTATGAGCTGGAACTGGTGGGCAGGGGTTATCCAGGACATGGAGCAACATCCTTGGAGGATGGTGACTGCTGAGCCTTTTTGAGTGTAGTTGTGCCTTGCTGTACCCTCCTGCAGCATGCAGCATTCTGGTGGTCCCTTGCTGGTGCTGCTGCTCTGGTGTCTGCCCCGTTGTGGTCACTGCACGGTCATGACCTCAGCTGTTGTCCAACCATGGTGGGGAGAAGTGTCCCACAGGGTGGGCAAAGTGCAGTGTTTGAGTACACTTGGGGAACAAACAGGATTGGGAGTGAGAGAATTAAAAATAAATTAAAAAATAAAAACAAAAACCCGTTGAGTCAGAAACTCAACAAACTTGACCGGGGAGGTGCATGATAAAGCTTCCCAGAGCCTGTTGCACCAGGTTTTACAGGAACTGGCCAGATCTGGGACAGGCAGAAAATGCACTTAACCCACACCCAGAGACTTCCCGGCTCATGGGCTGGACCAGCAGCAGCAGAGGAGGACCATGTCGTTAAGTTCTCTTGTATGCCCTCAGGGTTGGATGGAACAGAGGGTTGGAACAAGGAGCTTCAGCTCTGCCTGTCCTCTGGCCTGGCTGTTCCTGCAGAGGTCCTGGCCCTGGTTTTCTGCCCCTTTTGGGTACATCAGTGCATACGACACCTTCCTGTCCCCAGAGCTGGGACAGAAACCCCTGACAACTTCCCGTTGATGGCAGGACTTTTCTTGAGGAGTATTTTGAGGCAGTAGCAATGCCACCAGGGAGAGTGAAGGTGCCTGGTCCTGCTCCGTTTTGCCCCTCACCCGGCAGTTTCTCCTGGGGGAGATTGAGGTGGGGTCTGTGGTGGGGGCAGATGGGGAGGTTCCCTGTCCTTTTCCAGGCTGTGGGATGGATGGCTTTGCTGGGTGTCCAGGGGAGCTGACGCTGTGTTTATGCCCCCCAGTTGTGCTCATTGGGGACTCCGGTGTGGGGAAGAGCAACCTGCTCTCGCGCTTCACCCGCAATGAGTTCAACCTGGAGAGCAAGAGCACCATCGGGGTGGAGTTTGCCACGAGGAGCATCCAGGTGGACAACAAGACGGTGAAGGCTCAGATCTGGGACACGGCTGGGCAGGAGCGGTACCGTGCCATCACCTCAGCGTGAGTTTCCTTGTTCCCCACCTGCAGCCCTTGCCGGGGGCCCTGCTGTGACCTCATCCCCTCACTGTGCCCCAGGTACTACCGGGGGGCGGTGGGAGCTCTGCTTGTCTATGACATCGCCAAGTACCTGACGTACGAGAACGCTGAGCGCTGGCTGAAGGAGCTGCAGGACCACGCTGATGCAAACATCGTCATCATGCTGGTGGGCAACAAGAGCGACCTGCGGCACCTGCGGGCCGTGCCCACCGACGAGGCCAGGAGCTTTGCAGGTATCTTTCCCCCATCCTGTTCAGTCGCATCCCACCTGGTTGGAGCTCACAGCACCCATCTGACCTCACCCCTGTCCTTGCAGAGAAGAACGGGCTGTCCTTCCTTGAGACATCTGCTCTGGACTCCA
The DNA here is from genome assembly GCA_035583155.1 of Acropternis orthonyx. NCBI lineage: Eukaryota > Metazoa > Chordata > Aves > Passeriformes > Rhinocryptidae > Acropternis > Acropternis orthonyx. The sequence goes on along the minus strand of JAWWEU010000072.1, from coordinate 1,834,084 downwards.
CCAACGTGGAGATGGCTTTCCACAACATCCTCTCAGGTAAGGGGCAACCAGGAAAGGGAGGGGGCAGGGATAGAGATGGCTTTGGACATTGTGTCCTCACAGGATTCCTCTAGGGACCCCAACTGTACTGGATGGGATTTGGGGTGGAATCCTGCTCCCTGGATGGGGAGATATGCACATTTGTGCCTCTGGAGCTGTGTGTTTGGGGCGGGGGCAGGTCTGCCACTGACATATGTACTTAAAGAATTGCTTTTTCCCTTCCTTTCCTCTCTCTGCTGGCAGAGATCTATCGCATCGTGTCCCAGAGGCAGATCACTGGGCAGCCGGAGTCAGAGTTTGGCCCCAGCACCACCATCGAGCCCATCCGGGTGCTGCCCACGCAGCAGGAGGGCCGACAGACACCCTGCTGCCAGAACATCTGAGCCCCTCGGCTGGCCCCCAACTTGACCCCCTACCACCCAGCACATGGGGGCATCATGTGTCTCACCCTCTACCTCTGCCCGCTGTAGCCCCTTGAGCAGGGTGGGCTGACAGCTGCTTTTTTGTGCACCATCATACTGCCCATGCATTGCCCTCCCTGAGTTTATGTAGGACCTACAAAAATAGGGGGGAGGCAAAGCATCTCCCCTCTCTCCCCATGGTTGGAGACATGCCATCCCCTGTGTCCCCGCTGCCTCTAGCCCTGCAGGCACAGTCTCTGGGTCACCGGGTGGCACGGAACAAGCTCGAACATGGTGAGTGCCTGGTTGGTGACGCCCTGGGTGCAGCCCCACCGGGTGGGTGGAGAGGGGGACACCGGGTGCACCTTTCTCCTGCCCAGTGAAAGGAGCAGTGACACAGCTGGTTGCACACAGCCCTGCCCTGCAGCACTGAGGGCTGGGAGTGCCTCTGGGTGCTGCTGGGGACACCTGGGGTGGGGGGTGGGATGACACTGTTTTCATGCTGTGACACCCCCCCACCCAAAGCACACCCCAGCAAAGGCAAAAGCTGTGACTCTTCCATGGAAATAGATGGGGGGAGTAGGGACTGGGGGGCCATGGCCTTTGGGGAGCCCTGAGGAGGGGACAAGGGGGGCCCAGGGCTTTTGGGGGCCAAGGGTGAGGGCAGGGATGGGGTGCTGAGGGCAAGCGCATGGTCCCTCCACACAACTCCCTGTGTGGGGCCCGGTGCCGGCACTGGGGACCCCTCAGCTTTGGCTTCCAGGAACCCCTGGCACTGTTTGACTCTGCCCCACTCAAGGGTTTGGCCACTAGTGGCCAGTGCCCGTGTGGCCCAGCCTGGGGACACGCTGCCGTTAGATAGATCATCTGCCGCACTTGCAGGGTGAGAGTGGCCCTGTCCCCTGTCTGGGGGGCAGTTGCCACCCCCGGGTGTGGGCATTGCCCAAGGTGCTGGGCCAGACTGGGCTGAGCCCAACCCTGCTGTCAGGAGTCATTGGCAGGTGTCAATCAAGACGGATGCAGGTGGGAGAGCCTGTCCCCACTGAACCAGTGCTGGGGGTCTCTGTCTCTGAATGGCTGCCCCCCCATCACCCCATCTCACTCGGCTGCGTCAGCAGGATCTGGGCCAGGGTTTCACCTTGGGGCACAATTTGCCAATGAAACGGGAATTGAGGCAAAATCACCAAATAAAGCTGCTGTTTGAGGCTCTTTCTTCCTCTGCCAGGGTCATTCCTTGAGGCAGGAGCAGTGCCAGCCCCACACGGGTCAGCTGGGCAGCATCCCCATGTGATGAAGGGCAAGGAGGAAGGTGTGACTGTAGCCTGGTCAAGAGGGTGTCTTGCTGGGAGGCTGGAGAGGAGATCTTGAAGTTCAGGCTCAGAGAGGGGTGTTGGATCATGCTGCCAGCACAGGGGCAGTGTGAGGGTGCATGAACAGGGCATGGAAGCGGCTGCACCGTGTGGGTGTCAGCCCCAGCTTGGTCCAGGTTGCTCCTTTTTATCCAGTGGACAGTACAGCCAACCCAGCCACGGTAGCACCTTAACCTTGGCTCCAGCCACCCCTGCATGGCGTGTCCCTGCACTGCAGCACTTCCCCATCCCAGAGGCAGCCTCATCCCTGAGCTGGCCAGACCCATCCTTGGCTGCATCCTGGCTCTGACCACAGCTGGGGGCTGTCCCCAGGTGAGCAGTGGCCATCGCCCCATGGGCCAGGCTCTGCTCCTTGCCCACCCTAGCTGGCAGTCACAGTGACATGCAGATCAGCCAGAGCTGCCAAGCGCCACCCCCTCCCACACCATCTGCCCACACTGAAATGTGGTGCCAAGAGGTGATGTCAGCCCCGATGGCAGGAGAGGTGGGTGTGCAGGGGACGGATACTGCTCCAAAGGGCTCTTCAAAGAGACAGGGCTGAGCCAAACACCCCTTGGGGCTCGTTGACACTGGACATGCCATCAGCCAGGCATGGGCATGGACATGTGGGATGATGAGTTCATTTAGGCTCATGGAGACACTTTTGGGCTCAGCACCTCAGTTTTGTTCCAGGTTTTCCAGCTTTCAGATGTTTTCTGCTGGGATGAAGAAGTGGGAAGGGTGAAACGTGCCATGGGGTGGCTCACAGAGCTGCTGGCACCAGGACTGGGAGCAGCAGCTGATGCAAGCTGGCTTATCATCTCAAAATGCTCTAATGAACCCTAAGAAGTGCTGCTGAAGACACAGGACTGGTGGGAGACCCAGAAGGGGTAGCAGACAGGTCTGGCCCCACAGTCCCGGAGCTCAACCCCAGAGCTTAACTCCTGCTCCTGCCCCCTCCTAAAGTGTGGACAGACAGAAAACAAGAGCAGATACCGAGTTTCTTAAGTAATAATACTTTAATAAAATTAAGTTCTTAATGTAATTTAGCACATTTAATACATTAACCCTTTCCCTTCTTTGTTTTCTACAAGTTGTGCAACATCATTATTTTAATTTTATTTTATTTTATTTTAATTTTTTTTCCTTCTCCCATTATACTATATGCCTCAAAACTCAGACAACGAGCCTAACTCTACTTCTATGTTCGGTTATATCTCTCTCTCGGGCCTTTATTTTTGCGTAACGCCGGAGAGATGAAAATACCTGGATGGAACATGTGATCGGTTTCCAATAGTAACAATCCCGACTACAGGTTTCCTATGACATTAAAAGAAAAGAGGGGGGGGGGGGGTGGGGAAATAGCAAAAACAACATAAAAGGGAATGGACTTTCAATGGAAGGGCCACACAGTCAGGATGGCCAGGGTTCACTGGGCGACTCTGCGGCCGCTGGCTCAGCGCAAGGTGGGAGTACCGTGGGGCAGGACCGCGCGACGGCGCCCGGGTCCCTGCGAAAGCGGATACACACGAACTCGAACAGCGACCCGGAGTGAGGATGAGAGGAAGCCAACGCACGGGTGGGCAAGCAAAGCCATGAAGGGCTGGGGAGGGCTGCGCTCCCCTGGCTGGGTACTGGTGAGACTGGCTGCTGCGGGACCCTGTAGCTTGGGTTCCCTTTTAGCTCATGACTCGTGGGAAATCCCACTGGAGCTGCTCTGACAGAGTCCCAAGGGCAGCAAGCTGGAGCCTGGATCTCTTTGATACCAGGGCAGAGCCGGAGGAAATCCTCTGCAGCCCCACAGGCTCCTGACTGCGCAGCCAGATGCCCAGGGGCTGCTCTGGGCATCCCTGGGGATTTCCCTGGTTTGCCTGGGGCTGGGATCAGAGCCAGCTCCGCAGCGGCTGCAGCTCGATCAGACCTGCCAGTCTGGGATCCACCAGCCCTTGTACCCATCGCCTTTCATGTTTGCTTAACACTGCTTCTAATCCAGAAGCAAATCCCGTACTGCAAAACAGGATTCAGCCCATGGTCTTTTTTTTCCTCTTTTTTTATAATTATCTTGAACAGAATTCATAAAGAAAAAGGAAAAAAAGAATGCTATGGTTTCATAGATGAGAAAAGCAGCCTATGACTGCATCTTCCATCCCAGCTCCTGGGAGCCAAGAGTAGATCTCTGCGGCCACACCGCGCTGCTCCGTCTCGCCACTCCGTTTCTCTGCAAGCTGTATTCAAAGCATCATCACAAACCCAAAAAGCACATCCTGCTGTCAGCAACCCAGTGCCACTGTCAGAGGGGAACTTCATTTTCGTATCCCTGCACAGACACCAGTGGAACAACTCCAGATTTTACATTAGTGTCACTTTACTAGGGGTGACTTTCAATTTGCTCCATTAGCAGCCCTGAAGTGACGCTGGAGCGGATCCAGCGGGAAGGGTGCAGCATGCCAGGGCTGAAGCAACTCCAGATTCCAGTAGACTAACCCCATTGGAACAGGGGAGTCACACGGGAAGGAAGCAGAAGCTGCCCAACCTCCGCCATCTCCCGCCTGCATGGCACAGGCAAGTCTGCCCAGCACAATTCCAGCTGAATTTTCCACTGGGTCAACTGATAACAGAATGTGACTTCAAGTTTCTACAGTACATGAAAACCCACACTAAAACACAGAGATTGCTCCCTAACATCCTAGAAAGGGTTTTGGAAGAACCAGCCCACCCTGGCTCTGCTGCCACCAAGGAAACCTTGCTGGGGCTCAGCAGAGGCAGGATGGGACCCACTGTTAGTACACAAGTGACGATAAAGTGCATCCACTTTCCAGTCCAGGGCACCACTGTACAATGTCCATCACTGATGCTTCTTCAAGTATAAAACAAAAAAAATGAGGTAAAACAAAACTGAAAGAGCAAACAGGCTGCCTTGCCACCCCAGCAGGGAAGGGCCAGGCGCTTGATTCCGCCGAGCACAAACCCCTCCAAAAGCACAGGAGACATTGTGGCCTGCTTCCCGAAATGCCCCTGTGTGCCAGGAGGGTCCCAGGGAGGGATCTTGGATTCACAGTGCTATTTATATGCAGAAACCGAATGAGAACTGTCTTCATTCCTGTCCTGACCTATTGCATGGCTTTGCTGAGTGATGAATGCTGGTAACAGCGGCCCCAGCTGCCTGAAGCAGGAGCCATCAGGGAGTGAGGGGCAGCCCCCACACTTCTCGAAGGCTTTGGGATCTGTGTGGATGCTCCCGAGCTGCAAGATATCCCTGGGTTTGCTGTGGCTGAGCCACGACCCAGAGGACAGGAGCAAAGGCTGAACCCAGAGGGAACCACTTTCCAAGAGCGTTTTCCTTGTGGCACTCGGCTTTGCTAACAACAGCAGTGGCTCTTGGTCATTTCTTTCTGAGTTCTATCCTGTAAACAGAGATTCTGGTGCAGCAAAAAGCATCACCAATGCTCCACAGAGAAGCACTGGCCTGGCTCTCAAACACATGGAGCAGCTGGTGGGGGTGTGGAGCACATCCTGCCCCACTGCCAGTGCCAGGGCTGTGCTCCCTTGTCCTGCAGTGCCCAGAGCGGATCTGCCACCACTGGAACACTCCCCTCTCACTCCCACTCTCGGCACTGCAGGGACTCGGGATACGGCCAGAGCCCGACACGCCACGCCGGCCGAGAGTGACTTTCAGCTTCCTCCTCGCTTTCACAGACAAACACCAGGTGTGTGCCACAAGTGTCCCCCTCCCGCGAGCAGGACGGCACCAGAGTGGCCCTCAGGAAGCAAAGCTGCGAGATCAGGGATGCCATGGCTTGGCACAGCTGCGGGAAGGACCTCTTGGGCCAGCAGGGACTTTTGCAAACAACTCACCCACAGCTCCAATGCTCGAACCTGATGGTTTGAGGCCAAGTAAGGAAACACCCGACAAACCAAATCTGGCCTCCTGGGAGATGCCAGATGCTGAGCAAGAGCTCATCCCGAGGCGCGCGGCGTCTCCCAGTGCAACGCAACCGGGGTGAGAGAGAAACAAAGGAAGAAAGAAAACAAAGAGGGAACAAACCAACCCTAATGCCCTGTCCCTGCCCAGTGTGAGGGCAGAGCCTCCGCCCGGCACCCCGCTGCCTTTGAGCTCTGTCCATCACCTTACAGAGGGGAGATCACCTAATCTTCCTTTCCTTCGCCTTCCCACCCAGGACAGTCCCACCTGCCCATCCCAGGACCCACCTTTGGTGCTTGGAGAAGTTCAAAAACCAAGAACAGCCCAAGGAAAGTAACAGCAACTTTAACATTTTTCTGCAATTTCCACTCCAAGCCCAAGGCTGAAAGTCAGAATAAGGCAAAAACTAATGGCCTAAATCTTCCTTTTTTTGTTCCGTGACTAGCCAAATCTGTCTATTTTTATTAAAAAAGCAACATAAACCCCCAAACGTATCCTTTTAAAAAAATACATATTATTAGATCTTTTTTTTTTCTTTTTTTTCCCCCTCTATAAAAATAACTTCAGGACTTTGATTGACAGAAGGTACCAGTTGGTGGCCGTTACTTTGTTAGGCTTTCAGTCGTTTATTTGTTTGCTTCAGAAAAATAGGACCAAAAAAAGATGGAATTCCTGGGGAAGTTAACAATGATCGTGTTCACAAGTTTATTTTACATTCTGCTCTGTCTGGGATCACTTGGATCTACTATAGATTAAACAATATGGATAGCATCTACTATTTGAACTAGTTAATTTTTTTTTTTTAATCTTTACTCTAGGATTATATGAAATAAATTTGAGTGTTTATTATTATTAACTTTTTTTAATACCCATCAACGCAAACTTCTTTTTCTTCTTCTCTTTTTTGGTTAAAAACAAACAAACAGGAAAAAAAAAATCTTATTTTAAAATGCTTCTTTGAAAGGCAACAGAGCAGAAGCATCGCCCCGTCTTCCTGCTGCTTTGGGACGGGGAGAGGGACACGGGCTGGATTTGGGGGGCTGAGTGACCCAGCCCATGGGGAGGTCACAGCTGCTCAGCGCATCTATAAAGCAGCTCCTGGGCCAAGATCCTGCAAAGCTCTCCAGGATGTGCTGGAGCCAAGCACATGCTGAAGTGCTTTCCTGGATTAAAGCAATCCCAGAGCCCAGCCAGGGGCACGCCCCTCGCTCTGGCTGTCCCTACGATCCGTGTCTGGCAGGAGCTGTGCCCACAGTGGCTTGAGGGAGCAGACGGGGTGACACATTCCCACTTAGGATGGGATGGAGCTGGCCATGAGCTCTGTGTAAACTCAGCCCCTGGCTGCTCAGAGTGCTAGGACAAGCTCACAGCTCCAGTTTGGCTCAAGCTCCAAAGGGATGACCGTGGATGTTCTCAAGATCACACCTGGCCTGAATGCTGGGACCAAATCCTCCTATCCCTTTATCCTGCCCAGTGCAGGAAGAGATGGAGCCAAAGCCTAAAGGGAGGCAACAGATGGCGACCACCCCCTGGTCTGCAGAGCCCCCTGTGAACGTGCTCTGGCCGGGGGTCCACACTGGAACTGACCATCAGTCCCTCCCAGCAAGGCTGTGGGAAGGACCAGAAATCCTCTCACTACACTGGGCTCTCTGGAACCAGACAAAGGGCAAAACTCACCTGGCTCCCTGGGATGAGACTGGGATGGTAAATGATGGGAGCAAGGAGGAGGTTGGAGAGGTGGGGAACGCCAGCTTTGCCTTTCGAGGGCTCAGCGTCCTCCCCGTCCCAGGGAATCACAGCTCCGCTCCCCAGCGCCTGCCCGGGGGGCGGGTGGGGTCGGGTTGGATTCCGGGACACCCGTGGGTGCCCTGGAAGTGCTGGGCTGCAGCGGGGCCGGGGCTTGCCAGGGCCAGCACTGGGTGCCTCTGCCCAGAGACCCCCCCAGACCCAGCCCGAGCCAAAGTCCACCCAGACCTTGACCCTTTCCAAAGGGATTCCCAGACGGAGCAACCACAGGACAGTGGCACAGGCTTGGGTTCATAGTGGTTTTTCTCTTCTACTTCTCTGGTTTTTAATTACCTTTTATTTCCTCTTTTTTATTTTTTTTTGTTTCTTTTTTTTTGTTTAAATACATCCAACTGTGTTAATTTCTTATTTCTGGAAAGGGCTATCTGCACCATAACTATCACCTTTACATACACACACGCACACACAAAAAAGGAAACATATATTAAAAACACTTTTTAAGCAATACTCTGGATACAAATGTATTTTTTAACCTACATATATTCTAAACCTTCTAAACTTTTAAGGATCACTTTATCATAAAATAAAATATCCTTTTTTCTTATAATAAATTACCTAATAAAAAGTATTTTTATTAGCCCAGTTCCTTGCTACATTTACATGTAATAAATGCATTTATTAAAATAGAATATTAAATTATAAAGAAATGTTCTAATTTTAAAATCTTAGTCTTTTTTTCCCTCCTCTCTCTCTCTTTAAAAAACACCAGGAAATGCATGAAAATAAACCCTTCAAACACCAAACAAAACAGGTTGGAGCATTTTTTTTGATTTCAGAGGTTCACAATATTAACAGTCTGAGCCTTTGTACGTATGGAGATTATTATTTTTTTAAGAAAGAAAGAAAAGAGAAAAAAATAATAGATATCCCTCCAGCTGAAAAATACTTTTGCAAATGGGAGCTAGGACAAGATATTTTTATAGTATCTCCTCATTAAATATAAATCCAATTTTGGTTCTTTTTTTCCTTTTGTTATGTATTATAATACACACTATTTTCTATATCATTTATGTCGATGAAGATGACATCACAGCATGATATTACTTTTTCCCTCCATTTCCCTTTGTCATGTTTTGTCACCCACTCCCCTGCATCATCCCTTCTCCAGGAGTCCCCATTCCCACTGCAGCAGCTCCTGAACACCGGCTGAGGATGCAGTTTTGGGGGACACGGCACCACCCTGGCCCTCTGAGCACTCCACGGCCCTGGGTCACATCTCCCCGCCACGCCGGGACAGGGGAGCTCCTGCTCCCACAGCCCTGACACCAGCTCAGCTCTGCCCAGGAAACCACATCCGCAAGGAAAGGTGGCAGGATGAGCCCCAAGCCCAGCACAGTCCCAGTCCCCACTCCTTGGTTTCAGCAAGTGCCAAAGCCAGTGGCAGTTCGGCAGAGCACGTGTGTAAATCCCAGCGGGGCTGAACCAGGAGCTGCATCGCTCCCATCAGAGTCACTCCGTCCCCCCGTGGGGATCATCCTGCCTGGACCTGGACAACTCCTGCCAGCAGTCCAGCACCTTCCAACGCAGCTCTGCTCCCAACCCTCCTGGTTTTCAGGACCTGCCCTCGGTCTTGTGCCCTCGGAAGCTGCATCACTGCCTTGCGAAAGACCACCACTGGCATTCACCCGGCATGGCATGGCACAGCAGGGGTCACCCGGGTCCCACTCTGGCTCCACTGACCCCACAGGGTGATGGAAACCCCACTCCCCAGCCTGGACGAGGTCTCATCCTGCCAGAGAGGACGCCTGTGCTTCACCTCACCCCTCCCAGGAGCTGGCCCTGCTCTGCTGCCATGTAAAGCCCCTGCGTGATTTTGCAGGATGGGGGTCTCAAGGGCCAGGCTTCCCACAAGGGTCTTGCTGCTCCTAAACCAGAGGGAGGAGGAGCTGGGCAGCTCAGAGACCCAGCCTGGGCTGCTGGGTCCCAGCCCCACCTGCCTCCCTCGATCCCAGGCACAAGTGGGGCGTCCTGTATTGCCTCAGCACCCCGAGGGGGGGTATCTCAGAGGCCAAGGAGGGATGTTGAGGGGGGTTACCAAGGGCAGCCTCGTGGTGGGGGGGAAAGGCGGAAGCGCAGGGACCCTGCTTGGTGGGCACCACAGAGATGGGACAGGTGCAGGAGGAAGGGGGTGTCTTTAGTTATTGTTATTGCTGGTGAATTAGACCAACAAGCCATTTTTAGTCACCTATCAAGGAAGATACAAGTCAGAGCAAATAGTTAAGGTCATGGGCATTTTTCTTGTTTTTTGTTTTTATTTTTTTTTTAAGATTTTTATATATATACATATATTTAAAAAGAGAGAGAAAAAAAAAATTACGCAAATTTGTTGTTTAAGCCCCGCAACCGGGCTCCCCGTGGATGCCAACAGGCAGAGCCCGGGCTGCCCCTCTCTGGGTGCCCCGGGGGGCCAGGGAGCGGCCTGAGCCCCCCGAGCCCCTCGCAGCCCCTGCTCGGGGCAGAGGTAGCTCTCGGTGCGTTTACAGCGCCTGTTTTTTCTTTCTTCCAAAGTTGCTACATCAAAATATGGAGTCGGTGTGGGGTACGGGGGGAAGCAGGGGACAGGGGGAAATCAAAATAAAACAGGGGCCGAAATACTTCTATTAATTTTAAACTAGAACTGCTACATCAAGCTTTCTTTTAATATATATGTATATGTATATATATATGTGTGTATATATATATAGATATATAAAGGTTATTGGAACTGAAGATTTTATTAAAGGCCAACTTGGAGACTTGAGTAGGAACCTTGTCTGCAGAGAGGGTCAGCCCCCCGGACAGCCCCTCTCTGGTTCCCATCAGCAAGCATTGGACATTTGTTTGGGTCATGATTCCTTTTTTTTTTTCCTTCTTTTTTTTTTTTTTTTAAAAGAAAGGTTTTTTGTTTTTTTCTCTAACATTTTTCAGCATGCAGGAGGCTTTTACATCGTTTTCGCTTGTTAAGGTGAGGGAGGAGGTACAAGGAGCAGAGGACAGCTCCCCATACCTTCCTCCCTCCCCACTCCCAAGGGTCAGTGCTAGAACAGGTCCCCCCACCCCAGGTCCCCGACATGGGGGTCTCCTTCCCCCCTCCCCGTTCCCACCCACCTCTTCACAACCTGGCATCAAATAAAGACATTGATCAAGAACTTGCTCACATTACCACGAACAGACTCCACTCAGCCAAGAACGACTACTCACTCACTAACACCGCGGCGCGGGGACGCGGCCGCTTCCAGCTCAGCCCCCTCCAGCACCAACACGGACATTTCCGAGCGCCCCTCCGAAGGGTGGTTGGCTCCCCCCTCCCCATATCTCCCACCTCGTGCTCCAACCACTCCCTCGACATCAGCGGGAGAATTTTGCGCAATGAACGGATAAAATACAACCCTGGGGGTGGGGGGGGATGGGACACAATGGAGGAGGTGGCACCGGGGAGGGGAGAGGTTCCCGAGAAGAGGATTGTCCCCCTCTCCCTTCCATTCTCTTACTGGGACCAAACCGAAGCCAGATTTTGAACCAGAATTGGGACAGTTTTGGGAAGGACATGGCCAGTGCTGGCCGAGGCTCCGAAGCCCTTGCCGAGGCCACGCTGCCACGGGGATGGGCGGCAGCCACGGCTGTGACCCAGGACAGTGCCAGGCCCCGGGGGCTCTGAGAGTCCATCCGGAGCACCCCGGCCCTCCATCGCCCCACAGCCCCCACACCGGCGGGTCCAAAACACGGCGCCTTCCCCCGGGAAGTGCTCGCATCCCGACCTGGTCCTGGTGCAAACAGCTCCGCGTGCCGCAGGACAGAGAGAACCGCGCGGCCGGGGATTCCTTAAAGCTTTGGGGAGGAGAGGAGTACCAATTCTGCCAAACAGTGTCCCGTTAGCATGGCATTATTACTTTTGTCGTTACTTTTTCCAAAACATCAGCATCCACTATAGCCTGGGAACATTGTCCACACCTACATCCACCTCTTGCCTCTACGGAATATTTCACCATTGATGCAAAACAGTGGAGGCATCCCATCACCCCATCATCATTTCACACCCTCCAACTGGTATCTGAAGATCAAAAGTGGATCTTTATCAGCAAGCTCAGCCCCTCCAGTGGCCGCAGTCGGCGACCGAGGCCGGCCCGAGCCCACCATACCAGAGGCTCAGGCAGCAACCAGGAGCAAGCGGCAGCAAACTGAGCAGAAGAAGGGATGTTCCCAGGAACATTATTACGATGAAAATAAAGTCTCCTGTAACTGAAGGGAATAAAAAAAACCCTCATGATTTCTTTTTTTTTTTTTCTGTTAGAACTGTCTCTGCCAAGTTGTGAAACTTGTTGGTTCAGTTCTAAATCAGGGTCCAGGATCTGTGAGCAGAAGTCGAGGGGCAGGAAACGGGGAAGCAGTGGTGGTGGGAGAAAAATTATATATATATGGGTTTATATACACATATATATATATATATAGGTGCTTGATTAGTTAAGTGCCTATATATATATATACACATATATTTATAGCTGGGTGTACAGGTACTCAATAAATCAATCCAACACATCTTTACCATCACAGCATTTTGGCATCCACAGACTGGCTGAACAAACCTGATGGAGTGAAGGTTGGCATGGAAGCCAGATCTGAAGCCCGTCCTCTCCCACTTCCCAATGGTTTAAAGTATCTCACTTAACAAAACCAGGAGTCTTGAAATGATTAAAGGATGTTCAACAAGGCAATTTTTTTCTGTTTTGTTTCGTTCTGAAAAAAATATAATATATAAAAGTGGCCAACCTCAGGAAGATCCAGGAAAAGGACAGCTGAAGAGGTTTTGGTCCATAAAGAAACACTTTTTCTTCTTTTTTTGTTTTTTTTTTTTCCTCCCCACTTGGTTTTGGGTAACAAAAGTTTTGGTCCAGTTTAAAAACAACGACAACAAAATTATCTCTATAAACTCGGGGTTTTTTGCTCTCTGTTGGGATGCATGTTGGTTTCAATGGGCTCATTGCCTGTATTGCATGATCGTCTCTCTTAGGTTTTGGCGTGATAGGTATATTTTTTAAGAAAAGAAAAGCACAATGTTGTGTGTGTGTGCGTGTGCGTGGTGTGTGTAGCTGCAGCTGGCATCACTTGGAGAAAAGGATGAAGAGTGACCTACAGAAACATGGAAGTCGATGCACTCCCGCCACGGCTGGGAACTCGGGACTGCTTTGGAAATACCCTGTTAGTGACTCCTGATTCGGCTGATGAACAAATCCCTGCGGATAAGGAAAAAAGAACAGAGTTCCAGACTCCACGGTGGCTCAGAATAACAAAATAAATGCTCGTCGCCTGGTGTGATCCCAATAGGTTCTTCCAAACCTTCTTCAGTTTCACCGGCGTCGTTTTTATTTCTTCACCTTCTTTTTTTTGATTTTCTTTTTTTTGTGGTTTTTTGTTTGGGTTTTTTTAGAAAAAAAGGAAAACAATAAAAGTTCTTTAGCTGTGGATTTTTTTTGTTTAAATCTTTGAGGTAATACAGTTGTGCCCTCATTCTAACAGGTTCCCAGAGGTTGATGGTTTCTTTCTTGTTCTTCTAAATCCCCGCCATCCGTTTTCCTTTCTTCCTGTTTGTTTCTTTCTGAGCTCCCAGCTGGGCTGACATCCCTGGAGGGGAGGAGAGTGGGGGCTTCAGGCCAAGACAAAGGTTGAACATGGCCGGAGAAAGGCTGGCAGGGCCCTCCCCGCATCCCTGCTCCTTCCCCAGCCGATCCAGGTGGCCTGGCTTGGTCATCGCCGAGAAGTCCCAATCTCACCGCCAAAAAAAACTGAACTAAAACCGCTTTGCTTGCAAGATCCGAGTGTGCGTTCAGAGTACTTGGTTTACAAAAGACATTGCAGGCTGGAGCATTGTTCGCCCTTCAAAATTTCTGGCTTTGTTATTCATTTTAATTTTATTATTCACTTATTCTTTTTTAAAAAATAACATACATTGCTTGTAAAATAATTTCTTTTTTTTTCTTCTTCTTCTTCTTTAAATTAATTTATTCTTTCATTCATTTGTTTGTTCTTCAGATGTCATTATTATTATTATCATTATTATTATTATTATTATTATTATTATCATCAGCATTTTTCTTTCGTGGACCCCCCCCACACTCCCTTCCTACCCCCCCACCCCCCCCAATGCCCTGCTCTGTCTCTTTAGGAAAATATTCTAATGGCCTGAGTGGCTGCTGCGTGGCAAACCGGGCACTCCGGATCAGTCCTCTCGCAGATCCTCACGGCACACTCCATGCAGAAGAGGTTGTGGCCGCACGGCACCAGCGCAGCCGTGACCTCGCTCTCGAAGCACACCATGCACTCGCGGCTGCTGGCGACGGACGTCCGGGCAGCGGCAGGCGTTCCCAGCTTGGAAAACCCCTGGAGCGGCTCCCCCTGCGACCGCCTGGGCAGCCCAGAGAGGCCGGGCTCTGGGATGGAGGAGGACGGGGAGCGATGGGAGTTGGGGTGGATGGTGCCGGTGCTGCTGGAGCGCTGCTGCTTTGAGAAGAGCACCGAGACAGGGTTGGTGTTCTCCTGCCCAGCCCACATCGGGGCCCCTGACTCCGGCACCCCATAGTACAGATCCTGCTTGTTCACGCTGTAGTTGGGGAAGAGGTAACCATAATTGAAGTCGTTTTGGTCGTTCAGCCGGGGGGTCTCATAGACGGGGTCAACGGAGCAGTCGCCGATGCAGCCCAGGCTGTTCTGCCGGAAGGTGGAGAGGGGCTTGCAGCCCGGCGCCGGCGTGTGGACCCGCCAGGCCTCCGAGTAGCGGTTCTCCATGCCAGAGTCAGGGCTGCTGGAGAGAAAGTCGTTCTCGTTGTTGTACTCCAGGATCTTGCCCGTCCTCACGGCAATGTGGGTCTCGATCTCCTCCCGGGCGCGTTCAACGTTGCCTGGTGCACCGGTGATCTCGAAGACGGGGTCCCGGTCCCGACTGGGTGTAATGATGTAGGTGTTGGTCTGCTGCTGGATCCGCTTGATGGTGGCCCCCTTGGGGCCCACCACCAGCCCCACCACGCGGTAGGGCACGCGCACCCGGATGGTGACCTGCCCCGGCAGGGTGGGGGCGCTGCCGAAGGTGGTGCCCGCCTTGTTGCGGGAGGCCCTGATCATGGAGAAGTGCTCGGCTGCTGAGATGATCTCCCGCCGGGCCATGGCCACGTCCTCCCGCCGCCCCGTCACCATGAAGACCGGCTCCTCACCCCGCACCGGGGTTTTGATGTAGGTGTTGGTCTTTGCCCGCAGGGCTTTGATCTTGCAGCCTTGGGAAGAGAGAGAAGAAGGCACGGCGGTTAGCGAGGCCATCCCACCGCCTTCCCTGCCCTGCAGGACACTGGGCTGAGTGGCCGTGGTCTCCTGTGCCATATGGCAGCCTCTGCCCGTGACCTGGAACAAGGGAAAGACCCTGTCCCCCTAATCCTAATCGGGAAATGCAGGAGGGAGGTCCACCCTCACCATTCTCAGAGAGTCCCTCCCTCAGGAGTGCCACCCTCCCTCATCCCCCAAAATGGGGGTCACCATTTTGTGTGCTGCCCCACACCACACAATCCCCCCCAACAAATCACCCCTGAGCTCTCCCTTCCTCACACCCCCCAACACCAATGAGTCACGGGGGGATACAAGCACCCCCAGAGGCCAGCAGTCCCCATGGAGAAGCCTGTCCCCAGAGCCCCGAGGTGGCCCCCCAGAGAAGATGGCCACCCTGGGGCTCTGGGGACAGGGCTGAAGTGTGGGGCTTCCAGAGGTGACAGGAGAGAGCAGGGGGATGCCAAGCCCACAGCCTGGGTGGTCGATGCAGTGCCCCTGGGCCACTCCGTGCCAGCTCCTGAGGGCAGTCACCTGCCATGACTACAGAGAGCAGAGCCCTCTACAGGGACTTCTGTACTACTGAGGAGGTTTGGGGCTGAATTCAGTGAATTTCCAGAGGCCAGGTTTGGAGTGGAGTTGCAGAGATCTAGCGATTTGGCCTCCCCACTCCAGATGTGGCTGGGCCCCAAACACTGGCAGCACTAGATGGCCAGGGGTAGCAAGACACCAGGATTTGCTTTGGGGTCAAAAGAGGAAGAAATGGGGCAGGGCTGCCCTCTTATGAGCCCCACAACAGGCTGTGCACAGACCCCTGCTTCTGGGCACTCAGACTCTCTCCCAGGAACACTGGCCAAGCCTGTGCTTTTGCAGTATCCACCTTCTGGACACCAGCAAGTCCATTCTCCATCTCCCAACGCCCACCGAGTGCATTCCCTGGCTCCCAGGGCCTACTGAGCCCCTTATCCCAGTTCCAAGAGCCCACCAAGCCCATTTCACAGCTCAGAACAGTCTTTTGCTTTCCCAAAACGGGCAAAAGACTTTCCATTGTATTTTGGCTTCCAAATGGTATTTTGGAGGTCTCAAGCCATGACTCCAGGTTCCCAGATGACACCAGGATGCCACCAAGCAACTAAATATTTTTACAGACATGGAACAGTTCTTTATACTACTCCCGGATCATTCCTTGTTACTGTCCTGCCCCTCAGACCTCTCCCTCCAAAAGCCTTACTCAGTGCCCCAAGGCAATTCCAAAGCCTGGTGCTGAGTTCCTGTGCAAACTGGGGATTCCCCTGTGGGAGGTTTGCTCTAAGCTCAGATCTCCAGGAAAAATTAAAATCCGTGATTCTCCAGGACACTGCATCTCCACCAGCAAGGTGAGCACTTTGCCCTGGTTTCCCAAGGATTTGGGTTGTCTGACTCAGGGTCATGGAACCAGATGATAAGGATACAGGACTGGGACCTCTGTGAAATCCCCCAGCTCCTCCCAACCCACCTTCTGCCCCCAAAAGAACCAATCTCTTGTCCTCTCTGACCATCTGACACCAGCAAGTTTTCCTCAACTGCACTGCACCGACATCACACTTTAACACACAACGACCCGCAAATGATGCCTCTGCAATCACGAAATGCAGATTCCTCAGCTTGTGGGCTGGAACATCATTATTTATACAGATTCTAATAAATAACAGCATCTCCCTGGCTGGGAGTTCAGGGCTGCCACTCAGGACTGCCACTTATCCACAGCTCGTCTCGTGACACACGGGCTGGTGACACCGGGGCGTTCACCGGAACGCGGCGATCCCACCACGCCGTGCCACTGGCAAGGATCAAACCCCGCACCTGTGGCGATGGAGACAGCCTCGTGCCACTACAACTGGCAAGAATTCCCCGCGCTCACAGGCGCTGCAACCAGCAGTGCCCCAGCACGGAGCGTGCTCAGCCCAGCCAGCTGTGCCTGTTCCAGCACCAGCACCAGCACCGCATGGGCGCCGGGCATAGCCCCGGTGAACCACAGCCATCTGCACACACACGAGCCCCCCTGGTGCAGCTGCGAACCCCACCGCCCGTCCAAGGGTCTTGGCAGCGGCGTGGGACACGTGCCGGTAAATCCAGACTCCACCATCGACTCCCAGCATGACTTTTAACTCCTCAGAGTTACTTCAGCTGGCAGAGCCTCATTGCCCATTTGTGGAATGGGAAGAATAGCTGCCTCCTGCCTTGGGCTCCCGCAAAACTTTCTAACACTCCACACATCGCAATGCTGCTGCACTAAACACATCTCTGAGCCACAAATTCCACATTCCTGGGGAATGGAAATACCAGATCTGACAAAGAGAAGGAGCTGGGCAAATCCCCAAATCCAAACCAAATCCACACCCTGCCAAATCCAGTGCAGCTCGCAGGTTACTCCTCAGAGTTTACATCCCCTGAGTTAGGTTTGAGGTGCTTTGTTGAGTTAAGTTTCCAAACGGCCCATGGGGACTGATGGTCACCCCATGGTGTGTTATTAGTTCCCAGCAAACCCAAAGGACGGGACCTCATGCAGCCAGGCACAACCTGACTGTAGGATAAACACACGCAGGCAAAATCCAGAATAAAGTTTCACCGCAAGAAGGGTGGGCTGAAACTGTGAGGGGTCACCTATACCCTCCAGAAGGCCCTGCGCAGGGTGGGTTCTCCCTGACCCACCCCTGGCAGACATTTCCCTGCCCCACTACTGTGTCGCTCGCTCCAAAGATGGAGATTCCATCTTAGGAAGATTAACTGAGATGCCACCATTTCCCCAGGGATATCACCGAAGCGTCACACGGAAAGACAGGGGGTGTTCACGGCAAGCATCGAGCTGAAAATGCCTCCCATGCATCACCCCAGGGCGAACGAGCTCCGCCGAATTCTGCGGTGACCCGCGCCCTGCCTCTGGAGCGCAAGGCTTGCTCTCCTGAGCAGGACCTCAGGCAGGCATGTGGCAGGGCTGGGCTTGGGCTTTGCGTTGTTCTGAGCCGCGGGACAATGACAGTGTGTGGGGGAGAGGGATCTGAGCCCGGCACGACAGGAAACAATCACAGAGGCGACACGGAGGGTCAGGCAGGCAGAGCGGTGACAAAGGACGGGGACTCCATGCTGGGGACAGATGGAAGGGAATGGTGGTGAGGAATACACATGAATGAGGGCAAACGTAAGTGTGTTACATGAGCTGGAGGGGTGGGAGGGAGTTGGTGATGGAGGAAAGGTGATGAAAATTGAGGGAGAGGCACATCTCGATCACTCCAAGGAAGGAGGAGAATGAGGGGCGTGGAAGCAAAGCAGAGTCACCCCAAAACAGCAGAAGGGAGATGGGCAAGGAGAGAGCACGGCAAGAGGGAGGGGAGGGAGGATCTGGAACGGACAAAAGGACGCGTGGTGCAGTCAGCGGTGGGAGAAGGGGGGGAGGAGGGAGGGTCTCCGTGCAGGCCTGCAGACAGGAAAGCCAGCTTTGTGGAGACGGACAGATGGGGATCCTGTGCTTAAAAACGGGAGAAAATCACTCTGCAGGAAATTAGACCAACTCTGACAAGCCCAGCAGCCCAGCCCAGTGGGTTCAGCAGCCCTGACCTCCAGCAGCTCCAAACTGGTGCAGACAATGGCCAAGCCATCAGCAGCCCAAACCCAGAGAACTCCACAACTTCCAGGAGCACTGCGCTGGTTTACATCAGCTAAAACCAGGCTGTGCTTAAACCTGATTTACCTATTTAGTGTTAAGGCTTCTGGCCCATCTCAGCCCCAAACCTGAGCCCGCTTTGCACGCTGAACAGGGGCTGAGTCTCCTTTGAGATCACCCTGTTTCTGACAGAGCGCAGCCAGATCAGGATGTGGCCCGTGACGCCCCAGCTGGATGGGCAGCGCAGCCTGATGTGCTTATTCCAAACGAAATCTGTCCTGTATGGGGTGATCTTTTAACACTTTCTTCATGCATAACTGAAATTTGAAAACACCACGCAACAAAGCACTTTACTTGGCGGACTATTCAAAGAGGAGGGAGGTTGAGGGGAAGGAATTGCTCAGTTGCAGGTGATGTCAAAATGTGAAACTGAGGGAGGAGTAGAGGACCTGTGGAAGCTGTACCAATACATAACTTTGTGTATGCTCTCCTTGTCACAGCAGTGTGCAGACACCAGTGCACCGATCCCTGGCAGGCTCCTGCCACTTAGAATTTTACATTAAACAGACAATCAAGCCCTTTCTTGTTGTGTTTTCTTGACCTACCTTCTATTATCCTGGTTTTTGCCAATAATGCAGATTCCAAAGCATTCCGTGAAGGAGGTTGTAAGCTCAGTTCCTCCCCCTACCCCTTTTCCTTTCATTTCACTGATTGCCAATTGACTCAAAGTATATGTGTTTGCAAATTACCTGATCACACCACAAACAGGACCAAACCCTGGAAGACTGGGGAGCCCCGGGTGCCCAGACCAGTCAGCTAACTGGAATTAATCTGGAGAGCGGCCAGCTCTGGCTGAAAATATATAAATAAATAGAGTCTAGACATTGCCAAGATGGGTGGGGGTGGGTCAGGGGGAGATCTGGATGCTCGGCCACCTTCTCCTCTCTGCTCAGCCCTGCATCAGGGCAACAAATCCATTAAAACTACTGGAGAAGGCTCCAGGAGCTTGGTCCACCTCTCCAGCTAAGGCAGCTGCTCACGAGGGCAGCAAGGGTGCTGGACACACCGGATCTGACTGCGGTGCCCTTGGCATGAACCCATCCCAAATGTTCTCACTCTGAGCAGCCCAAAACCAATGTGTTTCCATGGGGCCTCACTGGGGTTCACAGCAACGCTCCCGGGTGCTGCTCTGGCAGCGGGAAAAGGCTGGAGCAGAGCACGGGACGGACGTGTCCGCCGCACCACACGTGGTGACAATGTCAGCGGAACAGTGCAATGGCACGTGCAGCCATGCCCATGGAGCAGATCCATCACATATTTCACTTTGGTGTAAATTCAGATTCAAACTCGCTGACAACCGTCTCCTCAGTGCTGCCAGAAGGTCAGATCCTGCACAGGTACATCCGGCTACCGATGCAGTTCTAGAGCCTCTCACCTGGCACCAACGGGTGCCTCCAGCATGGGCCAGTTGACTCCCAGGAGTGTGAGTTCCACCTGGAAGCATCAGAGGAGCTGTACCAGCTACAGCAAACAGCCCCGGAGCCAGCCCCAAGGTGGGGCTTTTTGTTTCATTGATTTTTTTGTGGTTTTATTTTGAAAAACACACCCCCCAAATCACTCCAGGTCCTGTTATTTCTTGTTTTCATCAGATAGAAAATAATCTCTACAGACAAAAGGGTTTTAGTCCTCTTCTCATTTATCCCAAGGCCTGTTACACTGCATGGGTACAAATTACACCTGCAAATACCCTACTCAGGCCATTCTGACAGTGCCAGTGGGGTGTCAGAGTATCTAAGGGCAAATTAGAACTTGGGTCTTTTTTTTCTGTTGTAGTCATAAAATTAAAGAGGACCATAAAATAAACAACCCTCAGCTACCTCGGGTAAGGTGGGGCGTTCTTTTCCCTGTTAAGATGAAAGCCATGTTAAAAGACAAGCACACAAAGAACCTCACAAATAAACCCTCCTGACGGCCTGTGGGGTAAGGTTTTGCTGCATTGAAAACCTGATGAAAGTGGTGTCAAAAAACACAAATGCTCACAAAAGGACCTCAACCAACCAACTAAATCCCTTTGCATCGAGGGTTTATTGTCCTGATGATGCAAGTTGTGTTTACAAGGGAAAGAAACAAAACCCACCCAATACACCACACCAGGAAAATCAGCGACCGCCTCATTCCAGTGCAGAGATTTTATGCTTTTTTACATCACGATGAAAGTTGTTCATGGGAGGGGGGGGAAAAAAAAAGGAAAAATAACCACACACCCCCCTCAACACCCAAAAGCAACTGCCCTGATGCCACAGACAACCACCGCCTTGTTGTGCGGCAGAGGAAAGTTGGGAACTGGAAGCCCTCGGCCCCAACAGCGCTGCATCGCATGGAGTGGGTGTGCCCCTGGCCCCCCGCACGGCACAGTCCCCGCGGCACACGGGGCCGGGGGGCGCGGGGGATTGCGGGGCAAGGCGAGCGGCGGCGGGGGGATGCGGGGAGGGATGCGGGGAGGGGGCTGCCAGACAAAGGCGGGGGCCCCCACACCCACCGCCAGCACGCTCTCCCACTGCCCTAGATTCCGGGCGGCTGCGCTGCGGTTCACTCGGTCAGCGCGGCATCCAGCCGCCCGACCCGAGCCGATGCGCGGAGGAGCGTGCGTGTCTCCCTAGAAAATTCCCTTTGTCTCTCTCCCAGACCCATTTTCTCCTCCCACCTCCAGTTCAAACCGCACAAAGTCGATCCCGTTCCGCACTTTTCCCTGGTGTAAATTCAGACTGATTCTCATTAACACTTTATAACAACCCGACACCGACTGCAATCTTTCTCTCCCGTTAAGGCTCATCCCGAGCTGCCGAAGCAGCGAATGGTGGTTGCCTTCAGGCCCCACCAGACCGGGTGGCTTTAGCCCCAAGATTTCTGTGAAGCAAGGAGACCAGAGGATCTGCCCCCCTCGCTGCTCCTCGGATGCTGTACATCCATCCACCTCCACAGGGTGGGTGGGGGAGCTGCAATCATCAGACTTCCTCAATGGAAAAGGCTTCCTTGGACTATTTTTAAATGCTGAAAGCGTTGAAGCATGTTTGGAGCTACACAAAGAGCCCAATCACCTGGGGTTAGTGGGGCCTCTTGTTATTTGACTTCACCTTGCCAAGAAAGAGTAATTTATGTTAAGCGCCTCTCTCATAATCTCATTCCTGGTGACAACAGGCTGGTTGAAACAGGCTGGAAGATGCTGCATCCAAGGGTGTCTCTGGGTACAGGTGACAATAGATGCTACCACTGCCATGAGACCAAAAACACTTAGAGGGACCAAAAACCCTCAGAGGGATCAAAAATCCATAGAGGGAAGGTCCTTGCCGGTAGCAGGTGCAGCAGGAAGCCAAATCTACTCCATACCTTCTACCAGCACCTGCACACCCCAGACACACAAAGAAACACCACCACATCTCCCTAACCATAACATCAGGCCTTAAATGTGCCCCACAGTGTCTTCCCTGGCTCCACTGAGAGCAGCCCAGTTTGTCTGTGGGAGCGGGCAGACAAGTTGGATATGAATCTTGATCTGGCTGATCTACACCCATCTCAGGTGACTTCTAGGGAAGCCCCCAGATATTGCAGTGGCAGAGCATTTCTACCCCTTTCCGACTTCACAGCACACGTGACCAAAACACGATGCCCTTAAGACACTCTCCGATCCCTCAGCATCTCTCCTATCTGAACACACGCCCTCGGGTTGCAAGAAACTTCTCCTCCGCAACTCCCTTGGTATCCCATCATCTTCTCAAAAACCACCTGTAAACCATTCCAGTGCTTTGTCTTTACACCCTGGCAAATTCATCTGCACAGCCGTGAGAAACCATGCAGTCCTGGACAGGCTGTTGCATCCACAACAAGGGTTGGCAGGAGAAATGCAAGAGCCACCAGGCACCCCAACACGCCACGTAGACCCCGAGTGGCTCCACAACCAGGGAGCACCATGGCACATGCCAGGAGGTTCAGTCACCCACCTCAGCACAGCTGGAGTTCACACATGCCAAGGGAAGGAAGGATGATCTGCAGGAGCCACAACCCAGGTGGAGACCCCCCTGCCCTTCACCCTTGCAGCAACAGGAGGGCAGGCATGGAGGTCGTGGCTCCTCCACCTCCAGCCAGAGAAAGGATGTCACTGGCAACCCTGGTCAGGGCCAGAGTAGTCACAGGCGCCAGTCAGAAGGGGTTTTGTGACTTCATCCCCTCATCCTTCCTTTTCCAGTTTCCTCTCCTTCAGTTTGCAAAGCAGCCCTTGGCACATCCCACCAGCCGCCCAGCTCTCTGCCACAGACCCTGGGGCTTCAATTGAAAGAGCAGCTCTTGGTGCCTGTCTGGCCAGTTCCCACCAAGTCCCCCTTTCCACAGCCCACCATCTCTTGCCAGTCAGTCCCACACAGCTCACAGCCGTGCTGCTGGAGATGTGCTGCTCAAATTCAGTGCACAAACCAGCCCCAACACAAACCCGAGCAAGATTTCCAGCAGGCGACTGGCTCCGCAAGGGCATGTTCCCAGTTCCCGGGGAAAGCAGGAGCTGCCAAGTTCAGGTTGAGCTCCTGCAGCACCTCTCACTCCAAGTGGAGCCACCCCCTCTGCCACAATTAAATCTCTTCCCAAACCACCCTTACAACCAGACAGTCCAATAAAAATATATGGGGCTTAAGCCTTATTTATGCTTAGGTGTCTTTACACTCCTTTGGCAAAGGGAGGGGTGACCTGATGGCAGGCAGAATTCCCACAGCCAGGCGTGGGCACCAGGGCCTCCATGCCCAGATCCAGGCCTCTCATATCCACACCTGCCCATGAGGTACGCCTTCATATATGATAGATAGTATTTTAAAATAATCAGAAGGAACACTGAGTTTCTTCAGATCAGAAAATAGTAAGTTGGAGAAAAAGCTCAACCCTGTTACCAAGTAAAGCCCTGAAATCATTTTCATTTCACTATTACTTTTTGCAGGATGTTCATCACCCTGTTCACTGGTACCCATAAAACACTTGTTTTCCTAGAAAACCATCCACCACATGAGCAGTGCTACCAAAGGGTGACAATCTGCGCTTTCTGGAATTCCTGGTCGAGCATCCATGAGAGTGCAGGATTCAGTCCCCCTGGGAGCCCTGTGCCCAGCTCAATACCCTCTAAATCAGGCCTTCCACAGAAAAACAAGGGGCAGGAAACATTGGAGACATTCCTACATGCCTTTAGAAACAAGTGTGGGCCGCAATCCCTGCTAGAGTAAAGAGCCATGGCTGCGGGGCCCATGCCAAAGGAATCCTGGCTTCTCCCAGCACAGGATCAATCCCACCTGCTTCCATGATGGGGCACAGCCTGCACCGTGCCCCACCGGCGGATGGAGCGCAGCCGCAGCCACATCCCCAGGGCTCCAGCACACTGACATTTCACAGTTTCCCAGATGTGGGAAAACCCTCACACATGCTAAAAATGGTGGAAAAAATCCAGGTCTCCACTTTCCTCTCCATCACTCTGGCCACAACAGGCACACGCTGAGTTCTGAACACATTGGAACACACCCCCTTCTCGGGAGTCTGGGGCAGCGGTGAGATCCTAGCAGAAAACAGCCCCTGCACGTTTCCCCTTGGTTCCGCCTGCCGAATCCTCTCTCTTTCCCAACTTTATTAAACAAAGGGGGCCTGATTCTCCACGGCCTCACACCCGCCAGCGTGGAGTCGGTGCTGAGCCTGCTGCGTCTGCCCGCGCTCCGCTCCTGATGGTGTAAAGGGGAGGATCAGGATCAGGGCCAGCGGGATCTCCTTGGCCAGACCTTCACCCCACTCCAGCCATCTCCCCAACTCCCCACTGAGGGGCCCCCATCCCAGCATGGTGGACGCCCGAGTAAGAGCTGTTCCCTCAGCTACAGATGCCCCGACATTCGGGGTGGTCAGCACTCTCCGGACTCCTGCCCACTCTCCATTCCGGCGTGAGGACCGGACCCTCGCTCTGCGGGTGGGAGCGAGCGGAGCCTCCGCAGGCCCCATTGTTCCCACACCACACGCCCCAGCATCATGATACCCAGCCCGGAGCCATTTGTGTCCCTCTCCCCGAGGCTTCCCCTCGCCCACCTCAGCCCTTCTGAGGGCACTGGGAGGGTCATCACACACGGGATTCCACCATGAAACCCCTGCTCGGGTGCCTCTGAACCCAACCCACGGGGGAGCATTTGCCCGTGGAGCCGCAGGCTCTGCCTGTCGCACTTCCAAAGCGTCAAGTTACTTGTTCAGAGAAAGAAAGAAAAAAAAAACCCCAACACTTAGCCGCACTATTATTATGTTTTTGCCTCTGTAGCGACACAAAACTTCTCTCGACAGCGCCGTGCCCCGGCTCCCGCAGTGCCCACGGACGGCGCGGGGCCCCGCACCGCACACCCGGGAGCGGTGGGGGTGGGCGAGGGGTGACTTAAGAGTGGGTGTGGTATGGAGATACAGATATAGATATATAGATATATAGATATAAATTTTTTTAAAGCCCTCCTCCATTCCACCTCGCTCCGAACGGAGCCGTGAGGAGAACAAAAGCATCACTGTGGTGGCGCGCGGGCAGCGGCTGCGGGGGGCCCACGCGGGACGGCGGGTCCCGCTCCGGGGTCCCCCCGCTCCCACGAGCGGCGGGAGGAGCTCGGCTCCCACCCGCACACCGGCGCTCGGACCGAGCCCGGCACCACCACACCCCCTCCGCCCGGCCAACAAAGCGGGGCTCCGGGTCGCGGGGCCGGGCTCAGCCCGCTCCCCCCGCCCTCCCCCCCGCCTTATTCCCGGGGGTTTTTTTAAGGAGAGCGCGGCCGGGATCGGCTCTTCGGCAGAACCGGGGAGCGGCGCGCAGGGCTCCGGTGCAGGCAGCCGGACAAGCCCCCGCAGCATTCCCACAGACCTCACATCCCACCCTTCCCAAAAACCCCCCGAACCGGGAAAGCAGCCCCCCGCCCGCAGCTCGGGAGCTCCGGGCTTTGTCCCCGGCGGGGCCGAGCGGCCCCGGCCCCGAACAATGGGCGGGAGGGAGCGGCGGGGGCGGCGGCGGGGCCCCCGGCCGCGGGGGGGAGTGTCCCGGGGCCGGCCACCGGGAGGATCGGGGGGCACCGGCGGTACCGGGGGCCCGGCGCTCACCTTGCCGTCCCACGATCTCGGCCACGTGCTCGGAGCTGGGCACCGGGACGCACTCGGTGGTGTTGGAGCTGCTCTTGAGCCGCAGCTCGGCCTCCTTGTAGAGCGCGCACAACTTGGGCTCCGCCGCCCCGGCGCTGGGCGCCGCCGAGCCCTTCGGGGCCGCCGGGGGCGGCGG
>JAWWEU010000072.1:1749529-1801685 GCA_035583155.1 Acropternis orthonyx | reverse complement strand
CCAGAGGGGCAGTGGTATTTCCCTGAGCTACACACAAGCTCCCTCAGCACAGTCACATTTTCCCGCTCAGGGGCTCAGTGCACCCAGTTTTAATGCTCTTTCCAGTTATTGATCATTTTACATGAAAACAGGGCAGGTTTATAGGAGGGGAGTGAAGCCCAATGAAAACCCATTCTTTCAGGAACATGGATGTGGGTGGTGTGGGCTGACTGCAGCCATATTTTTTGCCAAAGAAGGCCAACAAAGAGCTCTCAAGAGTGGATTTGGGTATCCGTGCATGGACGAAGGATTGATGCCTCGTTGCCACTGCCTGTGGTGGAGAATGGTGACACTCATTATTCACGAACACTCTCAACACCCGCAGTTAAATACATGTAAAAGGGATTTTTTTTTTACCTTTAATCTGGGTGTTTACTTGCTGTTTGTAAATCTCAGGTGGAATTGGTGTGCATGATCCTTAAGTTTTTTGTCTTTCTAAGCAATTTGACCAAAGTCATGCAGCAGGTCCATGCCACAGTCTAGCAGAGCCAGAATCTTGGTTTTTCTCCTCTGGACAATCACTGTCACTCCAATTTTATGTGGGATCACCTTCCCCTGTCTCCTTCCCTCACTTTTCCCCATTGTATTCCACAACAGTTATTGCACGTTCTGCCAGAGATGAGGAAAGTCATTACGTTGCAGGTGATGCCTCCTTTCCGGGGAGGCTCTAATCATCCCGTCGTGCTCCAGAGCTCTTCCTGTCAGTGCTAATTTTAGTCTCGTGGTGGAAGTTGCTGCCGGGTGCTCTGGATGGGATGAAGGCTGAGCTACACAGGTGTGTTGCAATCCTGATGCTGCTCCAGCATCCTGCATGGCCGAGCAGTTTGGATGTGAGACCTGGGTGGGAAAAGTCCAAAGAACACATCTTGGAGACTTTTTAGCGGATCTGCAGTTGCTTGTGCCAGCCCAGGGATGGCCGATGCCTCTCCAGAGGCTCAGCATGGACAGTGGGGACCTGCTTTTTCAAACAGTTCATTCTCATGCAGGTACCTAAACCAGGGCCAGGTTTTCCCAGGGCGTTCACCTCCTGGCTCTGCCTGTCTGGGCAGGCTCCTGCGGGAACACTGAGTGATTCTGAGCTGGCAAGTCCTTGCTCTTCTGTGCAGAGAAGACCTTGTCAGCAAAGGGACTCTGGGCACAAACAAGCAGGTAATACTGTCAGGTCTTTGCATTTATTTTTTCTCTGAGGTTCCATATCCTTTTGGAAACATCTTGCAGCTTGAAGAGGGGTTTTTTTTTATCACAGCTCTGGGCTCAGCCTTGCACTGCTCCACTCTTGATGATCCTCTTGGTGGTGAAGGTTGAGAAATGGGACATGAGGGCCTGGTGTGCATGAGGCAGAGCAAAGGGACCTAGAGGAGGTGTGGTTGCCCCATCCCTGGAAGTGTTCAAGGCCAGACTGGACGGGTCTTGGAGCAACCAAGCTCCAAGAGACCTTAAAGCTCATCTTGTTCCACCACCCTGCCATGGGCAGGGACTCCTTTCACTAGCTCAGGTTGCTCCAAGCTCTGTCCAACCTGGCCTTGAACACTTCCAGCGATGGGGCAGCCACAGCTTCTCTGGGCAACCTGTGCCAGGGTCTCACCACCCTCACATGGAAGAATTTCATCCTATATCCCATTTAACCCTGCCCTCTGTCAGTGAGAAGCCATTCCCCTTTGTCCCATCACTTCAGACCCTGGTCCAAAGTCACTCTCCAGCTCTCTTGGAGCCTCTTTAGGCACTTGGAAGGAGGTCTAAGGCCTCCCCGGAGCCTTCTCTTCTCCAGGCTGAATTCGAGCTCATTAAAGGTTTCTTAGAGTTCTCTTTGCCTCTGTGTCCCAAGCCATACTCCAATTGCTGGGTTTAAAACCCGGGAACAAAAAGATCTGTGCCCAGCCTCGTGTGAACACCTGGCCTCCACCCTCCTTGGTTTTGCCTGGGCACCGCATGCCGCTGCACCAAGCGCATGGCAAGGCAGAATCAGGCCCTGAGCCAATTTAACCCTTCTTCTTATCAGTCTAGACATCCTCATTATCCAGATAAAAGTCTGATCCCTCACTGAATCCCGCTAAGCTCCTGCCTGTATGGTGCTGAAGGCAGAGGGCACTCGCCCTCACCTGGCACTCCCCTGCAGGCGGGAGATGCTGCCCCAGCCCTGCTTCCTGTGCTGGGAGCAGGTTGTGGAGTGAGCTTGTATTATTCCTAGTGCTTTACCAATTACAAGCCATTACTAATGCCTTTATTACTATTATTTAATAGATCATGTTAATTGTTATTATTATTAATTTGCTTTAAAAGCAGTGTTTCCATAGCAACAGGGACATGTGTGCTGCTTTTCAGGCACGTCAAGTGGACACGTTCCCGTCTCCTCCCCAACAGGCTGGCACCCACCACAGGGCCGGGTGATGGAGCGGGCTGTGCTTCGGTCCCTGTGGGGACGGTACCAGCAGGGCCATCCAGGGAAAGTGACAGCACCGTGTCTGTCACTGGAGGGTCCCTTGTGCCATTAAAAAGTTCCTGTGGGAAGCAGACTTTGTGCCTAAGTACTGCAGCTCCTCCAGGACAGTAGATCAGGTGCAGTAGTGTTTGTACCTGTGTGTGACCCAGGAGTGAAGGTGCCAGTGTTAATTCCTCCATTGCTTATTCTCTGGAGTCCAGCACTCCCTCAGAAGGTGCCTTGTCTCCTTTTATATTTTCCAGTCAGCTGCAGAAGGACCAGGACTTGAAGTCAGGCTGGAGTCCAGCAGACCTTGCGTTCCTTGGCTGTGGGATGCCAAACCTCAAAGAGGCCGCAGGGAGCTGGGAGCTGCTCCTGGCATGCAAGGAAGCTCTGGGCCTCGGCGGGTGCCACAATGGTTCCAGGGGCAAAGGACCATCCAGGATCCTCAGGTGCCACCTCTCCAGTCTCAGGTGGTTTACAGGCTCTGGTACAGGTATCCCTGTGGTGAGAGGGGAATGTGAGGATGGCATCATCTCTTCGGGGGTGTGTTCAAGGCTTTGCCAAGGGTGGAAAGGGAATGCAGGCACGCTGCTTTGAAGATGAGGTTTAAACACTTGAGCCCATGTTTAAAGTTTGTCTCTGACATATCCCTCTCACATTATGCCCAGCTGGCCTTTGCCCTGTGCTCTGCCATAGTCATTCTTCCCAAGAGGGATGTGCCTCACACAGTTTCTGGAGGGCTGAGGGGCTAGGGGTGTCATTCACATCCCAGCAACGGTGGACGTACTGGCACATCAGGCTGTGACCTGTGTCCTTGGGAGACAAGTGTGCAGCAGAGGAGATACAGGAGGCCAAAGTAAAGCTCAGGCAGGAGTGGTGGGCTGGGGCATTCCCCTACCCCTGTGCTGCTCAGTGAGACCCCACGCCCAGCAATCACTCTGAAACAAGCTGGAGCACTAGTCGCTGGCAGCCTGAACACAGGGCCCAGTGCTGGGGAGCCCATGGGAACCATGGCTCCATCTGCAAACCTCAAGGGATCCCTGTGGGGCTGGAGCCAGACATGCTGTCACCCTCTCTCTGCTGATCCAAGTGTCCCCAAGGGTGGCACTGGGAGCATACACACATCCTCACACTGGCTGGGTCCCTGGCCTCGGCCTGGTGCTGGCATTATCAGTTCCATTCCCTCACTGCTTTCTGTGTTGTCAGAGCAGTGGAAATCCATCATCTCCATGAAGGTTCCAGCCAGAGGCTCAATCCAATGGGGGTCTGGAAGTTGCAGCCTTAGAGGACACTGGCAGTGATGCCCAGGCAAGCAGCAGCACTCAAGGCACTTGTTATGAAGCTAAAAGGACTTGTTCCACAGCAGCACATCCCACATCGCTCTGGTTCACCCAACACTGGCCTCCACTCTCCTGGAGTGGTGGGTTTCCTGGGCCTGGGAGAGGGGATAACCCTGTTCGGCCCTGCATGTCCCTGGGGAGAGCAACTCCCAGCAGTGTTCAGCTGCTCGGAGTCAGAAATGGGGATGGCAGGTGGCTGGGACAAAGCCCTGTGTCACTGTCTCTCCCCGTGCCAGCCGTGGTGTCCCCAGGGTTTGGGGGGCTCTGGCTGCCCTGCCGTGGGGACGTGGGGTGCAGGCAGGTATGTCTGGAGAGGACCCGCTGGGAGCAGAGAGACACCGTGGTCCTGCAGGGACACCCGCGCAGCTCCGTGCTGCACAAAAGCTGCTGAATGTACCCGCACCTCCCCCTGCTCCTTGAGAAGTGGAGAAACACAAAAGACAGAGGCAGGAGGGCTGGGAGTGGTGGGAGAGAGGGAGGGAGGGAGAATCCCCCATGCCCGGAGCTAATCCCAGCTCCACTCAGAGAGGGATCTCGAATAACAACCATCCGTGGTCGAGGCCAGATGGATTTGATTTAATAACAAAGCAGGGGGGCTTGGGATCATTTTGGAGCCTGCCAAGGGGCCAGATCCTCGGCAAGCAGCAAAGGGCAATCTGGTGTAAATCCAACCATGAGCTGCAGACTGCTCACATGCTTCCCAAACTGCAACTGTGGGAACATCTTCTGCCCCGCAGGAGCTCCCTGAATCCTGGCCATCTTGGCTACCCACAGGGTACAAAGCTGTGCCAAATGCAGAGGGGGTGTGAGTTCGTCATGTTGGACATGCCAGGAGGGAGGAAAGGAAGGGGAGTGGGACGCAATGCCTGAGGGCTTCCATGGATGTGGTGTGTCACCTCAGGCAGGGTTCTGTGCTGCTGTGGGCTCAGACCCCCTTATGGAGTGTCCAGTGAGAGGAGCATGGGGCAGTCCTTGGCCCTGCTTTTGCAAAGCCCAGGAGACCCACACTGCACCCTCTCACTCCCTGGTTTCAGCATCTTGGAGGCAAGGAGGTGGCTCAGGCCAGTGTCATCCCATCCCTAGTCCCTGCATCATGCCAAAGGAGGAGGCAGTGCCCAGGAGAGGGAGTAGCACCTAGGGAGCAATGCTGATCTTGGGTTTCACCCTGCCTCTGCCTCAAATCCCACCCTGGACTTGCCTTGGAGAGGGTTGGCTGGTTCAGGGGGGCGTTTCTTGCACATGGCAGAATTTCAGCATTTGTGCAAAGAGCCCCCCAGCTGACTGAGCCCCCTGCTGCCCTTTCAGGACACGAGGCCCTTTTCCAGATCCCAGTGTCAGAAGATGCAATGGATGGCTTGAGCCGTATCTGACCTGTTGCCTTCCTTAAAGCAGACACAGAGTCAGTGCCAGCAGGCAGATGCTTGGGATGACACTGGGGACCAGGCTGGCTGAGGCAACACCAAAAAGGCTGCCATCCCTGTCTCCATCCCTGTCCCACAAGGTCCTTGGTGGTGCCAAAAAGGCGATGGTCCCATGGTGGGCAGGGTCATGGAGCAGCAGAGCAGCAACCTCGCTGCCGGGCCATCCCCACAGCCCTGTTTGCCAGGTCTGCCAGTTGGTGCCTGGGCCAGGCAGCCTCCCTGGAGATCTTGTTTCTGGAAACCGGAGCAGCCTTGGCGCTGCCCCGGCAGCTCCTGGAGCAGCGGGAGGTGCTGCTGTCAGCCCAACACCTGCAGCTCAGCCCGGATGTCAGCCTGCCACTGTTCCCGGCCGCACCGCTTGGCGCTCTGCCGTGGGAGCAATGAGATCCCGGCGCCAGTGATGTGCCAGCAAGAGCAGATGAGTGTTTTGTGCTCGGGGGAGAATGCTGGGGCCGCGCAGCTGGGCTGGAAAGGGGAGACTGGAAGGTCCATCCCCGAACTGGGGAGCCAGCATGCTCCTTGTGGAGCGGTCGGGATGCAGGAGCCATCACTTGCATCCGCGTCTCTCCAGCGGACTGTGTCCTGCGCAGGGCACGGGGTTCGTCTCCATCGTTGTCCCGCCCGCTCCGCGGTGGCACCACGTTCGTTTGCTCAGTGCGGGGGCTGCAGCTGGTTTCCGATTCCTGCTTCCACCCAGCATCGCTGTTGGCAGCATGTCCCGTCTCCTGGCTGGCTCACCGGGACTATCTGTTGTCCGGGAGCCTTTCCCCCCTCTCTTTGCTGCTGGCAAACTGCCTGGAGGGAGAGCCGGGCCGGCGTGGGGTGGCTGAGGGAGGCGAGGGCTGTGCTGCTGCTGCTGTTCCACCACTGAGGTCGGGACGTGATTGTTCCTGACCACACCGGAGTCAAAGGGATGCTCCCCGCAACCAGCGCTGCCGGCAGTGCAGACTCCAGAGAGTGATGTCTTCTCTCCTCATCCCCTTGGGAAGACGCCAGCCCGCCAACCCGGTATGGGAGCTTGGGACCACTTATTCCTAGCTCTGCTGTCCTAATGAGGAGCAGTCTCTCAGCCCTGGCCCCGTGCCTGTAAAAATGAAGCTGTGCCTGTGCTTTAAGTGCCACGTGCTCTGCTGCCAGGGCGGCGGTCTGTGGAGCGCTGTGGCACGGGGCAGCGAGAGGGTGGCATCCCTGCGGGTGAGCACCCCCGGGCCGCTGAGGGCCTGAGGACGGCAGCCGGGCAATCCCCACGCCAACCTGGGTCTCCGGGCTGGGACTTCTCAGAGACGAGTGGCATCTCTGAGTCCCAGCCTCCTCCAGGAGCCCCGAAGTGAGGCTGGCCGTGGCGCTGGCAGCCCCCCGAGCCCACCCGCCGAGACATGGGGAGAGGAGCCGCCGCGGACAGCGTTGTCCCGTCTGGGCTCCCCGCTCTGTACTGCGGGCGTCAGACACGAGATGGAGCTGCCGATCCCTCCTGTGCCCTGTCGGGAACCGGCATGTGCTGAGCTGAGCGTGACCCCTTCATCGCCTCCCGGGGGCTCTCCTTGGCCGCC
This sequence comes from Acropternis orthonyx, assembly GCA_035583155.1. Classification (NCBI taxonomy): domain Eukaryota; kingdom Metazoa; phylum Chordata; class Aves; order Passeriformes; family Rhinocryptidae; genus Acropternis; species Acropternis orthonyx. Next base: position 1,794,913 of record JAWWEU010000072.1, on the reverse strand, counting down.
CCTCGGGGGTGCGGGCAGGCGGGGGCAGGGTCTGGGGTTGCGGGTCCGCGCGGTGAGACAGGTTTGGTGCCTTGTCTTTGCTGATGCAGAGCGCTCTGCTGACCCCTCGCTGCCCAGGGGAAAGGAACCAGGATGGACCCGGTCAGCAAAACCACACGACTGCTCGGACCCTGGAGGTTACCGAATCACAAGTGGTTTGGGTTGGAAGGGACCTTAAAGCCCATCTTTTTCCACCCCCCTGCCATGGGCAGAGACACCTTCCACTAGCCCAGGTTGCTCCAAGCCCTGTCCAACCTGGCCTTGAACGCTTCCAGGGATGGGGCAGCCACAGCTTCTCTGGGCAACCTGTGCCAGGGCCTGCCCACCCTCACATCTGACAGAGCAAAGGTCTGTGCAGAGCCTGCAGTGTGGATAATTCTGTATAATCATTAATAATAAATTACTTCATTTGCACTGTGGTAGTTTCCAGCATCCTCATAGGAGAGCACGACTTGGATTTGCAAGGGGCCATGTATGGATGTCCTGCCAGAGGGGATGTGTCACTGGACCTGTTGGTTGCCAAAGCAAGTGAGCTCAGTGGTGACATCAAGACTGGAGACATTCTGGGCTGCAGTGACCACACACCAGTGGAGTTTGCAGCCCTAAGGGATGTGGGACAAGGCAGAGTCAAGTTCAAAGCCTGAAGTTTAGGAAAGCAAACTGCAAGCTGTTCAAGGACTTGATCAGTGGCATCTGCTGTGAAACTGCCCTTGGGGACAAGGAGGCAAGAACAGGGTTGGAAGATCTTTAAGGACACTTTCCACAGCACGCAAGAGCTCTCAATCTACATGAGTAAGGAATCAGGAAAGAAAGATAAGAGACTGGTATGGCTGAGTTGAGACCTGCTGGTCAAACTGAAGGGCAAGAAGGAAACGGACAGGCTGTGGGAGCAGGGAGCATGGGAAGAGGAGAAGGGACAGTGGCTTTAAATTGAAAAAGAATAGGTTTAGATTAGGTATTGGGAAGAAATTCTTTCCTGTGAGGTTGGTGAGGCCCTGGCACAGGGCTACCCCATCCCTGGAAGTGTTCAAGGCCAGGTTGGACAGGGCTTGGAGCAACCCCTCTAGTGGAAGATGTCCCTGCACATGGCAAGGTGGTGGAACGAGATGGTCCTTAAGGTCCCTTCCACCCCAAACCAGCCCGTGATTCTGAGATTCTGTATGTTTGACAAGACCATCTTTATCAAGAGAAACCCCCAGGTGTTAAGATGGAAAAAGGCAGAAGAATGTGCTGAACCCAGCCTGGCAAATGGAGAAACTGAGGCATGGACCTGCACCTCCTGGACAAATGAGCTTCAAGGACCCCATGCCCCATTGGAGGGTAGAGGGGATGTTAATTTAGGGGTTGGACTGAGCACTGCAGACCAGGCAGATCTGAGTGTCCAGTGAGAGCAACCAGGCTTTGCACAGAGAAATGCAAAGGTAGAAACAGAGGCAGTGGAAGGAGGAACTCACCTCCAGCATGGAACAGGAGGGCAGTTTGGTGCTCTCTGTTTCTCTCAGTGGAGCCAAGGGTGCCTCCTGACTGTCCGTGAGTCATTCCCAGTCAGGTCTGTCCTTCAGCCTCTCTTGTGCAGTGGTTCTTGGAACTGGTGTGTGTTACAGCACCTTGTGCTCCAGCTGCCATTGGTCCCCACATCCTCCATTCTCCTGCTCTCTGCAGCAATCAGGGTCTCCAGCCAGCAGAGCCCCCTTTCCTGGTAGCACAGGCTCCATCCTGCCCAGTCCAACCCAACTCTCTGGTCTCAGTTCTGCCCTCAGACCACAGCAGGGATCTCCCTGACTCTCCCATCCCAAACCTCCTTGAAACAGTGGCTGAACCACAGGGCTCACAGATCCCAACCCGCAGCCACGGGGCCCTTGGCAACAGGCAAACAAACAGCCCGTCGCTGGCTCCATCACCGCAGCGTGATTCATGGTGGGGCCGGGAGGGCCCGTTCAGCCGCTCAGCCTCTCCTGCCTGGGACAAACCGGGATGGGGCGTTTTTCCATCACGTTCTTCCTTTGATGTTAATCTCTTCGACTCCAGCCTCCCTTGCCTTTTACGTCTAAACTCCATTAAGAAAGCTCCCACTGTTCCTCCACCCACGCGCCTGGGGATGCCACAGGAACAGCTCCGATAAGCGGTGCGGGTGAGCCTCGGCCACGGGGCTGCTCCAGCTTCACCCCACACTGCCAGCCCCTGGTTCCCCCTCCAAGCCACAGCCTGAGGTCTCCCCGCAGCCACTTGGGGCTCCAGGCTCTTCCCCAGGGCCAGTATCCGCAGCTTCCTCGCACGGGGCAGATTTGTTCACCCTTCTTTTGGGAAAGACTTTTCTCCCCAGAGCAGACAAGAGCAGCCTCGGGGCTGTTCAAACTGTGCAGGGGCTGGAGCAAGCAGAGTGAATCTCGCATCCCCCTGGCAGCGCCGCTGCCAGCACAGCTTCGTGCCATGTCCTGCCCTCATTTCTGCAACTGAACCCGTTTCGTTTTCTCCTTTAATGTGCGGGACTCCCCCAGCGCTTCCGTTTTGCATTATTTTGAGTGCAGATTTTTTTTTTTTTTTTTGAAGTTTTGCTTTTTGTAGCACTAAATGTGGTAAAGCCAACCAGCCCCCATCCTGCTGCCATGCTCCCCAGAGGGAAAGCTGAGGGGATCGGGAGGGAGAGGTGTAGTAAATAGCAGGAAAACTGCAGAACTCTGTGGAGGGAGATGAATGGAAGCGGCTGTGGACACCCCCATCGGGGCTGGTGGGATTTGGCCAGTGCAGCTTCCCCTGTTGATGGGATACAGGCAGTGATGGTCCATCTCCAGGAAATACAGAGGGTGCAGAGAGGGGAAGGTGCTCTGCAGCACCTGCGGCACAGGCCCTGGGCTGATGTCTATCAGTGCCCAGTGGTACAGGTTCCCTCCCCAGAGGTTGCAGCCCCAGAGCTGAGATCTGGCCACTCTGAGCTGCTTCCCACTGCGGGAGGAGCCTGGGGAGGCTCAGCATGGGGAGCATGAGCCAGGCCCCAGGACTGGGTGAGAAGTCCCTGAGGGAACAGCGTGGGGATTTAGGCTGAATATTAGGAAAACGTTCTTCCCCCAGAGGGGGATCAGCACTGAACAGGCTCCCCAGGGCAGTGGTCTCAGCAACAAGCCCAAGGGAGCTCAAGGAATGTTAGGCAATGCTGTCAGGCACTTGGGTGGGATTTTGGGGTGTCCTGTCCAGGGCCAGGAGTTGGACTCCATGAGTTTGTGAGTGCCTTCCAACTCAGGATGTTCTACAATGTTACAGTTTTTCCTGTCAGATCCTGCTCTCTGAGCTTGTCAGCATTGCTTGGAGTTGCCTCCACAGTAGCAAAGGTTGCAGATTTAGGAGGAAAGAATGGAGGAATGGAGATTTTCATATTCCTGCAATTTGGATCTGAAAGAAGCCAACATGATATTTTATATGAGAAAATGTCTGGGATGTTTCTGGCAGGATGTGCTGACACTGAGAGCTTTGTTGCTGTTGCATCCAGGGTGGCCAAAAGGACAAACAGGCTCAATATAGGAATGAGCTGGCAGGTTTGGAGGAGCAGTGAGTTTATAAACCATCTCTGACAGTGTGGGATGGGCCATCTGCTCTGCTCCCAGGGGGTCACAGACATCTGGAGACATGGACCCTTCCCTGAAGAGCTGCCAAGGAGGTACAGAGCCATCCCTGCCTGTGAGATGGTGGCACCACCTGAGGAATTGGAACAGCATGAGGACTGTCACAGAGGTGTGATGCTGTTTGGAAACATGGGGTGCATATATTCTCTCTGCACCAAGGATGCCAGGAGGGATGTGCTGAGGCCACACCACTCCCAGGTCATCCCTGGCCTCTCCCCCTTTCTCCCTTCTAAAGGCAGTGAAAAGGAATATGAATATCAGCACAGCCGGTGTGAGGCTCCAAGTGTTTGTCCTGACACTGTCCCTGCTCATGTGCCTTGTCCCGGTTCCCATCACTTTCCCAGGGCTACAGGACTGTGGGAGTGATGTCCAGGGAATTCCCTCTGCTACAGCCCCCAGTCAAAGGTGGAGTTTAATCCCTGCAGCTGGAGTAGAGGGGCAGGGCTGGACGTTTGTGTATATGGGCAAAGTGCACAAGTGGGAAATGTCACTCTACAGGTGGGAATAGTTCATCCCGAAGCCATTCCTGGAGTTACTTGTCTCATGGGATCCTTAAAGTCCCAAGGAGTGAAGACCCTTGAGCACATGGCTGTTTTACCACAGGAGCAGCCCTGAGCTGCAGTTTCTTGCACTTGCAGATGCCCATCCTGGGGATTCCCCAGTGTGGAGGGAAGGTGCCAGGAGCCCTGCCAACCCTGGGACTTGGGCCCTGAGGCCCAAGTTTGCAGCTGGGCTGGCATCACGGGGGATGCTGGAGAAGCTTAGCAGGGCTGTGGTGAGCCCTGGAGGCAGGAGGGCTTTTATCCACCCTTCGGCATGGCACTGGGGAGGGCTGAGCCCTGCCAGTGGCCTGGATCTTCTACAGCTTCATCCTGCCCAAACATCCCTTTGGCATCTCCACTGCCCTGTGAGGAAACTGGCGAGCTGCTGCCTCGCTGACACAGCTGGGGATTCCTCCGGCCTGGGATGAGGGTGGGCAGATCCACATCCTGCCCGCGGTACTCACTGCCAGACCCACCGGGGCTCGGAGACTCCGGCATGCCAGGGTGAGCTGGCACAGACCGCACAGGAGGAGATCCTCCACCACCCTGCCAACCACATCCCCGCCCTGGCATTGCTGGCTGTGCCACAGGCTGGAGAGGCAATGCCACGGCACTGGTCAAGGAGCTACAGAGGGCTGCATTGAGGGCAGAGGGCAAAGTGGCTTGGGCAGACACACCCCATCTCCAAGCGGGGATTTTACCTTTCCAACTCAACCGGAGGGCAGCCCATCCTTGCCTGGGAGTATCCTAAGGGACATCCCTGCTTTGGACCCTTTTATAGCACAAACCGTGAGAGTGGGCAGGAATCATGGCAGGCAGCTCTGCTGATTTATTTGTGAAGTCCCTGGTCCCTTCTCTGCCTCGAGGCACTGCGTGCCCACAGAGAGCACCCACTGCTGGAGATCCCCAGCTCTCCCACAGCTGAGATGACTCTGCTGCTGCACTGTGGGAAGCAGAGACTAACTTCCATCAGTGCTGAGGTTCCCCTGATTTGCCCCAGGTGCCTGGGCAAAGCGTAAAAGGATTTTTAACTCCTTCAAGACCCCCTTGGGATCGATGTGGGTGAGCCATGGGCCCGCTGGTCACTGTAGTTTTGGGGGTCATTCTGAGATGACATTTAATGGAGCACATCCCAGGCTGGGGGGGGTGTGTGTGTGAGCCCCCATCCTCTGCCCCATGCCAGCCTGGGCTGGTGCCAGCCCATTGTCTTTTGGCTTTTCCTGCACATGCCAAGCTTGCTGCTTTGGGAAAACTGGTCATGAGAATGTGAGCGTGACCCCAACCCTGCAGCGCCAGGGACTATGGGAAGCAGAAAACTGGCTTGTTTGAGATCTTACACTCATTCCTTTCAGTGAAATGGAATATTTCAAGCTAATGTTTGCATGGTCTGCTGACTTTATGGAAAATAGGCTGATCCTGCTCAATAGAAGCAACCCTCAGCAAAGCTGGAAAAGGGGCAAGAGGGCTCAGCATCCCACCTCTGATCCCCCATGTACTTAACTCATGGGTTGGATATCAGAGGCACAAAGTAACACGGCACCAGAACATCTTTTCCTTTAAAGCCCTCCCCTTGTGGGAAGCCATGAGATGCATTTTCCATCTTGCCACTTGGCAGCCCAGCCACAGCGCCCGTGCTCAGGCTTTGGGAGGGTCTGAGGGAGCTCAGAGCCATCTGCACACCCCAGAGCACACTCCCCTCTGCCTGGCACTGTGGGTGGCCTTCCATCTCTGCTGCTGCAACCATGGGTCCCCGCTGTCTTTCAAAGAGGGATTCAGACACCGGATTTCAGGGATGTTTTTTTCCTGAGAGCTAAGCATGGGAATGTGGGGGCATGTGAGCATCCCCACAAGTGGTTGCTGTGGGCAGACATCTACCTCAGCAGAGGCAGACAGAGCTGTTCTCATCTCAGGAACTCCAGCAGAGCAGAGGTGACTTGTTCCAGTGTCCCCAAGGGACATAGCAGGTGCCCTGCAAGCCTGAGACTGCACCGACAGAGCCTCATTCTCCCATTTGGCCTGTTGTCTGTCCGTCTGCTCTGCCTGGCTGCGGGTCAAGGGGCAGTTTGCTGGTGCTGGTGGTTCCCAGACTGTCCCAGGCAGCGGCTCTTGGGCAGGATCCGTGCCAGAGCAGCTTGGTGGCCGCTCTCTTTGCCACGGTTGGATATTGGGGCAGAACCACCGGTGCTGTCCTGACTGCCATGCGCTGCCAGTCGCATCTCCTCAATGAATACAACTGGTAAATCTATTAATTTTACAGCTCTAATTGATGTATTGCTGTAATTACCTTTTATAACAAGGCAATTAAACCCTATTAAAGATTATTAGCTAATTAAAACTCCTCTATACAGACACCCCAACCTCCTTATGTGCACAGATTGTTGGTGGGGGGGAACTGGAAGCCCATTGCAGTCAAGGCCTTGAGGTCAGCGTGGCATGATGTGATGGGTCAGGATGCTGGATGCAGAGATCATGGCTGCTTTGGATTGGAAGGGACCTTAAAGCTCACCTTGTTCCACACCCCTGCCATGGGCAGGGACACCTTCCACTAGTCCAGGTTCTTCCAAGCCCTGTCCAACCTGGCCTTAAACACTTCCAAGGATGGGGCAGCCACAGCTTCTCTGGGCAATCACCCTCACAAGGAAGAATGTCCTTATATGATCTAAACCTTCTCTTTTTCAGTTTAAAGCCATCCCCCCTTCTCCAGGTCCCACCCTTGCCTCTTGCCACCACCTCCCTCTTCATCCTTGGGCATGTCACTTAGCCATGGCTATAGGGGATCTGGACTGCTGTGTGCACCCAACCCAGCAATCTTCCGCACTCTGGGGTCAAATGGGAAAAAACTTGGAGACTGGGATCTCCTCCTCCTGGTAGTAGGGCAGGCAGGGGTGGAGGGCTAAGGGTACTATGTCTTTTTTGGCCAGAAGAGAGGGTTGAAAAGGGAAAATCCCCACTTGGAGGTGGTGTGTATCTGCCCTGGAAAGGAAATAGCTGGAGAAATGGCCCCATGCTGGGGCCAAGAGCGAGGGGAGCGCATTGGCTCTGGAGAGCACTTGGAAGGTGTCTGGGGGACCAGGGTGGCTCAGCCCTGGCTTGCTCTGTGCCTGCAAAAGCAGATGCCTAAAGCTGTGCAGTCTGGGAAGTGAACCCCAGGATCTTTGCAATGAGCCAAAGAGTTGAAAAGGCATTGGAAAAGCAGCCCCACACAGGGCTGCCCCAAGGTGCACTGCCTGTCCCCATGGCACATCTCCTTCCTCACCCCTCTGTGCCAGGGCAGCTGCATGGTGTGGGCATCCTTGGAGCTGCAGCTCCTCTTGCCACCCCCAACCCCAGCTCCATCACTGCCCACACATGCCCATGTATTTGCATCACAACATCTGCAGGCCCCCAGTGTTTCTGGTCTTTTTTGGAAGCTGAAGTGCTGGAAGGGGGTTGAAATTCCAGGGATGTGGCTGCTTTCTGCCTTCTGAGTCACACGAGGAAGATACAGCCCAAGCTGAGAGCTTCTCCTCAAGCCCCAGCCTCCCTTCCACCCCTCACCCCTCACCCATCCGTTGGTCTGCTGCAGTGTCCTGCACCCCGAGTTCCCTCGGAGCCCATGGAACCTGGAGAAATCCATGTTTGTGGGCTGAAGCACGGCACCGTGCCTGTACTGGAACTGTGGAGCACAGACTGTCCTCATGGCTCATCTGGTTTGAGTTAAACCCTCCTACCTCACACAAGTGCCAAGCACCTCTTTGCCAGAGCCAGTGACCGTCTCAGGGCTGTGCCGGTGGTGGGTCCCCCATCCCTCTGCACCCATGCTGGGTCAGGATGCTCTTGCCTGCCCTGCTCTGCAGTGGGGCTGAGGACATCCCCTCTGCAGCGCCTGGGGTCTCCTGGGGAAGCAGAGCGGTGTGGGGCTGCCTGTGTCCAGAAGAAGGTTTGCAGAGGTGTGGTGTGGGGGCATCAACAGCCATCCCATCCTGGGGGAGCTCTGCATAGAGCAACTACTGCACAGGAGCTGAAGTCTGACCCTCCCGGGGGGCTCGTCACTCCAGGCTGCCAACAACCACTTCTGGCTCCGGAGCCAGCGGGCCCCCTCAGCTCCCCTGTCCTGTCCTGTCCTGCTCCCCCAGCCGGGGCAGTGCGGTGTGGGGCTGGGAGCCAGGGTCCCACGCACGGCAGGATCTTCATGGGGAACGTGAGCAGCCGGGAAGTGCCGGGGGTGCCAGTGACCCTTAGCTGTGATTTTCGGCTATTGCCCAAGCTGGTCCCTCCCTGCCTTTGCCCTGGATGCTGCTTCCCACGTTAAGGCAAGGAAACCTTAGCCCCGCTGTCCGTGTCCCTGGGGGACGCTCTGATCCGTGTCCCTGCGGACACTCTGGACCCTGGCAGACGCCTCCTGCTCGGGGAGGGCTCTCAGGCAAAGGGCACGGCCGCGCTGCCTCCCGAGCAGGGGTCACAGTTCAAAACAAAGCAGCGGCGGCCGCGGGTGTCCCACAGTGCCCCGCGGCCCGGCGGCCGCCGCCGCGCAGGGCGCAGGCCCGGCCCGCCCCTCGGGCACCGGCGCTCTGCCGCGGGACCGGGGCCCTGGCGGGGCTCGCCGAGGGGCCGGGGCGGCTACCCCGTGCCCGTCTGTGCCCTCTGCCTCCTCACGGCCCGACCACACCATCCTGCCTACCCTCTCGCCCGCCCTGGGGATGTGACACCCGTGGGGGTCCCCAGGGCTGTGGTGCCCCCCCCCAGGGAAGGGGGCTGCACGTATAGGAGAATGTGGGGGAAGAAAGGCACTCCGGGACAGGCGAGGAGGCAGGAGGAGGGAGGGAAGGGGGAATTCATCTGGGACCGAACAAAGGAGTGGGGTGAAAGGGAGCAGGCCCCCTCCCCCGGGGCCGCAGGGAGAGCAGCGCTGGGTGGGCGGCACCACGCTCGGCCCCTGCCCAAAGCACTCGGAGGGGCCTCTGAAAGCAGACAAGGGTCTTCCTGCGAGTCGGGGTGGGGAAGGGGGGGCAGGGGCTGCGAGCACCAACCCCGTCCGAAACCCCTCCCCGCGGCTGTGTCGGGAGGGCTGTAGCCTGCCCCCCTTCCCCCCCATCATGCCGCTGGGGCAGATTCCCGGCGTCGGGATGTTGCTTTTTGAAAATTTGTTTGTTGCCGGGGTCCGTTCCCCATCCCGGTAGTGGCAGCCGGGACTGATGGGCTGCCAGGGCGTTAATCATTGATGGAGCGCGCAGCACACGTGTGTGCCCGTGAGCGTGCGCTGCGTGTCCGCCTCTGTTGTTCCGTTGCTGTGTGAGTCATCCTCAGCCTGCCTGGGGCTCTGCCGCGCTCCCGGAGCTGGGAAGCGAGCTGACCTTGGACTGCAGCAGAGGCAGGAGGAGCCAGGCAGCAGTCATTCGGGAAGCGGCATGTTGTCTGTGCCCTTGACCTCGGACCCCTCTGTCCTCAGGGAATTGGGAGAAGTTGGCTTTGGGGTGCTCCGGCTCTCTCCAATGTCCCCAGCTGCGAGGTGCAGCTCCCTTTCCTGCGCTCAATGCCGCAGAGCCCAGCTCCTAAGCAGGGGCTCACAAGGAGAAAGCTGGAGCCCCCAGGACTCCCCCGCCCACCACTCATTTCTGAGCTGTAAAAGGCTTGCTCTTCTGTTGCCCTTGTTGTTAAATTCCCATTTCTTCCACACGGGAAGGATTGGCTTCACCGCACGACGCAAGGGGAGGAGGATGAAGCCCGAGGAGGGACCCCCCGTTCGTGGCAGCACTTAGGGGTGCCGGGAAGTGTGTGGCAGATCTGGAAATCACAAGTTGCCCGAGTCTTGGCAATGCTTCAAGGGAGGCAGAGCACCCCGGTGGACCGGGAATCACCCCCTGCTGCAAACAGGACATACTGGAAGGATGGCTGAGCGCTGGTGGGACTGAGAATGGCTGGAGGTGGGAGAACAGGAAACAGCTGGTCCAGGCAATTGCAGTGGGGATAAACTGGGCTCAAATGCTGCTCAGGATTTGTGGAGTTACAAAGTCGCACAGCTGGCACAAGAAACTGGGAGGAAAGATAAAACTGGGCACAGCTAGTATTGGGGAGAGCTGGGAAATGGAGGCAGTTAGTGTTGAGAAAACTGGGGAAAGCATCCTCTGGTGTCCCAGGGCTTTGTGATGCCTCAGGATTCAGGGGTACCCCAAGCCACAGTGTTTTGGGTAACCTGGGGCTGTATTTGGGTCCCTGGACCCCAGAGTTTGGGCTACCCCAGGGTCCTGTGCAGCCTGTGGCTCCTGCATTCAGGGTGTGCCAGGACCCCCCACACCCTGGGGTCAGCTGCTGAGATGCTGCCTGCCCTGTTGGGCAGCAGGTGTCCTGGGGCTGCCCAGCCCGAGGGTCCTGGGGTTGCCTCGCTGCAGCCCCTCTCAGGGTGGACTTTGCCCTCGCCAGGTCCCTCCAAGCTGCAATCCAGCCTCCGTGGGGGGAGTTGCCTGAGAAAAGGGGGGGTGTACAAGGGGTCACCCCGGGATGTGCCCCCAGAACTGCCCTCCCGAGGCTCCATTTCCCAGGGATTCTTTCCCAGTCTTTCCCAAGGAAGGGCCAAGACTGAGGCGAATTGTCTCCACCCAGGTTTTGGATAACTCCACCCGCCGCCGCCTCGCAGCTCCTCCTCCCACTGAACAGCCCAGCTGGGATATAAGCAAGTCACTCAGACACCGGGAGGTGCCGCGACAGCTGCGCGGGTGGCGTGGGACATCGCGCCGTGACCTGTGCCGTGTCCTTCGCCTTCACGCCGGACCCCATGGCGACGCCTTCGCAGAAGAGGAGTACCCGCAGCGGGGTTTCGGGGACCCCCTTGTCCCCCACCCGCATCACCCGCCTGCAGGAGAAGGAGGACCTGCAGGAGCTCAATGACCGCTTGGCCGTCTACATCGACAAGGTGCGCTCGCTGGAGCTGGAGAATGCTGGCCTCAGGCTCCGCATCACTGAGTCTGAGGAGGTGGTGAGCCGCGAGGTCTCGGGCATCAAGGCTGCCTACGAGTCGGAGCTGGCAGATGCCCGCAAGACCTTGGATTCCGTGGCCAAAGAGAGAGCTCGGCTGCAGCTGGAGCTCAGCAAAGTCCGGGAGGAGCACAAGGAGCTGAAAGCTCGGTGAGTGCCCTGGGGGCGGCAGGGGGGGGGGGGCCCACAGTGGTGAGTGCCCTGGGGACAGGGGTGACTACAGCGGGACAGGCGCAGTCGTCATGCTTGGCAAGGAGCCGGGAGGGAGGAAGGAGCAACCTGGAGGAGGCAGGGAAAGGAAAAATCCATGACCCAGCTGGGGCAGGAGTGTCCATGGTGGAGACGCAGAGAGAGAAGCTCTCTCAGCATTCCCACTCTCACTCCAAGCGCCATCTTTGGCTGGGATGCCCTTGGAGGGGGTATCTGGGCACGGAGCTGTGAACGCCCGGGGCTGGGGGTGAGCAGGCATGCCCTGGGCCCCCGGGAGGGTTCCGTGCGATGTGGGGTGTGAGCGCCGGGCTGGCGGCCCCTCTGCCTTCGTCATTCTGGAGCTATTCCTAAACACGCTCCGGCACAGCCCGGGAAGCGGTGCCAGGCAGCTGGCTCTGTCCTGCCCACAGATCTCGCCTGCTCGTCCTATTTTCCTCTGCTGTCTTTGGCACCAGTTAAAGAACATGCTTGGGGTCTGCTTGCCTTAACCCTCCCTGTGCCGCGCTGCTCCCTCTCCATGGGGTCCCCGGTTTTGGGGGAAGCAGTGCGCAGGCAGCGCCGGTGTTCCCCTCCCGCCAGCCGTTACTGGGTGAGGTACTCCCGGTCCACACTGAGTCTGGAATCCCCCCAGCTGCTTCCCATCGGATTCATCTCCTTCCCTGCCATCAGAAATGCCCCTTTGTGGCCCCCTCCCTGCTGCCACAGGGCTGGTACCGGTGACCAGTGCAGGTCCCATGAGGACACAGGTCCCTGAGGACACGGGGCTCCCTGGACAGTGTCACTGCTGGCACCGGGATTCCCCCAGGCTCTGCCAGCCCGTGCAGTGTCAGGATGTGTCCCTGTAGCATTCAGCTCCGAGTTCTGCTCCACGTAAGGAGCAAGCGGATCCCTTTCCGTCATCAGCCTTGGCTCACGGCCGGATCCGGGCTGGGCAGTGGCGGGACAACCCCCTCTTCCTCCATTTGATCTTTTGCCTCTTATTCTGGACATCTCGTTTTGAGTCTGTATCAGATGAGGCTAAAATTAGCTTCCTCAGAAGATGCCATAAATATTTTACCTACTGGGAGGGAGAGAACATGCCGCCTGTTACAAATGTCTCCAGAAGCCGTGAGGGGGTTTGTTTATATTTAGCTTTCTGTTTCCCGTTCACCGCTGCAGCTCTGTCCTCTGATAAAGCAGCTTCGCTTGTCCCACTTGCTACTACTCACCAGATCCCTGCTCCCAGATCCCAGGGATCCGGGTGCTGGCAGGAGGAGGAGCTGAGCTGTCTAAAGGCTTTTGCTGCCTTATGCAAACCCAGAACTATCTTGGCCACGATCTTTTGAGGGCTGCAAAAAATGCCCGGCCCGCAGCCGTGGCTGGCAGGGAGAGCTGGGAGCTGGCTGTGCTGCAGAGCCAGCCCTGTGGAAAATGGATATGGAGTTTTTTCCTGCGATGGGCTGTGCTCCGAGAGCTTGTACACTTGTTTCTGAGTGCTGACAAACCCCCTGAAAAAGTTTGGTGACTCGAGGGGGTTCCCACAGAGCAGCTCGTGGTTGGGAGGTGGGTTTCGGTGGGTTTTGGAAAACAGTTGGCGCGCGGGGCTCTGAGGGACTGGGGCGTTTCCGTGTAGAGTCGTCTCTGAGTCACGGTCGGTGAGACGGAAAGCAGTTCTGCGTGGGAAGCCAGTGCTGCTCATTCCTGCCTCTGGTGTGTCCCGACTTCCTTTGGCACAGTATCAGGACGGTTTTCCAACCCCCAAAACCCTTGCAAAATCCCCAAACCCTTGAAAACAGTCTGGCAGCTCATCTTGTGTCCGTGGGGACCTGCTTGATGTGGCAGTGCTGCTCAGAGAAGGGCATGATTGGCTGCCAAGCTGAGATGCTGCTCCTCAGGCTGTTTGGCTGGGGTGTCCCAAACCTTTGCGGCGTGGAGGAACGGGGCAGCCAAAAGACTGATTCTCTGGAGAGGTCAGAACTGCTTGTGGGATCAGGAGGGACCTACTCAGGCGTTGCTCCCTGCTATCCAGTTGCATAGGAGTGTGCCTGCTCTGTGGGCTCTCTCTGCCCACCCCGAGCCTTTGGGTCAGCACCTGGTCTGGGGCCGCTTTGCAGACCCTGACACGGTGACACTTTGGCTAATAGGTGTACTGACAGGCCTCAGCACCCCTTGCTGTGCCTGTCAGCCCTGGGGAAGCACTGGGTATCTCCTGCAGGGCAGGCACCCCGGGTCGTGTTATCAGCACCCACAGCATCGCCGCTGCTCCCCACAGGGGTTGTCTCGCGGGCACAGAGGGAGGGTGGGGGGGGCCGGGGGTGCCAGGACTTGATGTGTCTGCATGTGACATGGCACTGGTGCTGAGTGCTCTGTCTGGGGAGAGGGAAGAGGTGCTGGCTGGAGGGGGACAGGTTGTGCAAACAGGAGACCAGTCTAACCAGTACTGACACACTGGTGCCAGAGCTGCATGGGTGGAGGAGGGTCTGGGCAGAGCTGGGTGGGAGGTGTAGGCAGCTGCCTGCCCTTTGCCTCCTGCCACCCCTCTGTCCCTAGCCAGTTGCTCCTGCCTTTCGGCTGGGCCTTTCCACTGCCCATTTGGTTGCTCCCAATGGTGATCCAGGAGGGGTTTCCCAAAGTGCCCACACGGTTCCTCACATGGGAACCCTGTGCTGGCTGTGCCCCGGGTCAAGGGACGGTGCTGCCTGACCCTGTTCCACATGTGTCCCCAGCTCTTGATGGCCTCTGGCTATGCTGGAGCCATGCTTGAGGCAAAGCAGAGGGGGTGGTGAGGGTGGCTGGTGACTCAGGGGTGCTGACAGCGCCGGCATCATCCACTCCCAGACTGTGGGGAGAGACAGGACCAGTCTGAAATGCCCCTGTCTCTTGTGCCCTCAAGCGTCTGTCCGCTCTCTTGGAGGACACCTGAGCTCCAGCACAGTACTGGGTGGTTGGAGAGATGCTCTGTGCCCAGTTCTGCCCATCACCCCCTCTTCTTGAGCTGACTCCTGACTCACAGGGTGAACAGCAGCCACAGCCCTTGCCTTGCTCTAGGAGGATTCACCTCATCCCAGATGTGTGATGTGTTTGTCAGTGCAAGCCCCTGTCTGGAGTTGCAGGGATGTAGGATACAGCCCTTGGGCACTTCCATCCCCAGGAGAGGCCCCCCGGGAGGCTGAGTGCCTGTTCCTTAGGTGAGAGTTGGCCATGCAGTGGCAAGCTCCCTCCTCCAAGGCAGGAACCAGCCCTCGTTAGCACCACAACTGATGAGTGATGCCTTCCTGAACTGCAGCCCCTAACCTGATTAAGCCAGTGCCTTGGCAGCGCTTCTTCCTCCCAGGGCCCAGATCTCATCCCTGGCCCTAATGAGGACAAATCTCCTGTTTCCCAAAGGTTGTTGCAGAGGGAGGAAGCTTGTCCAAGGGTGGAGCAAGGGAGGCAGCAGTGGGGTGCCAGGAGGTGAACCCCACAGCCCTTCCTCAGCCCAGGGGGTTTTGCCCCATGCTGGGTTTGGTGAAGACCCTCCAGGCAGGAGCAGGTAAATGGGACCTGTTTAGCTGAAAAAAAAAAAAGGGGGGGGACAATGAAGGCTCGGTGCTGCCATGGGGCCAGACACTTCTTCCAGCAGCGATGAGCTTGCGCTGGAACATTTTGCGTGGGGTAAAACCTTAGGCTCCCGGGCTGTTCCCCCCCTCTGCCTCATGGAATCCCTGCCAGGGAGGGAATGCTTTGTCTGGGAGGAGGCTTTGCCCTTTCAGAGCAAACAAAGAGCAGCTTGTACAGCTGGGGATGCTTTGGGGGAGTTGGTGACACAGAGCCAGGCTTGTCTGGACCCCGTGCCCCTCTAGGACCCTCTTAAACATGGCACCCTGAGTCTTCAGCGCTGCAGAAACGTTGGCTTTCCCTTGATATCTGCAGGCAACAGCTTGGGATGGCTGGGCTCCTGGGAGGGAGGAATTCTTGCGTGTGCAAACATCCAGCCCCTCTTTTTCCAAGGACACTCTCGGCAGAGGAACAGGCTCCAGCACTTTCGGTTTGTGGCCCTGCTCCCATTGCTGCATTTGCCAGCATTTTCCAGCCACGGCTCTTCCCTTTGGTGTTCCAGGGGATGAGGGGAGTGAGAGGAAATCCTGTTGCCTTAAACATTTTTGTGACGTTAGGATCCACTCTGCAAATTAAGGACCTTATCCTGGGAGTTGGGGATTAAAGAGAAGTGATTGCAAAGAGAATCAGCGCTGGGTTTAGTGTGGGAAGGAATCCATCCCCGACATCCCATCCCAGCCTGCTCTGGTCTCATGTGCTGCCACAAGTGTTTTTCAGCCTCTCACGTGTCACTTCACTTGTCTGAATCCCATCAGTACTCAAACACTAGAGCCCAGAGAAGCGGGAGTTGCTCCCAGCATGGTGCTCAGGGAGGCAGACAGAGAGGGCGGCGTGGCCAGGGTGGGACATGCAGAGTGGCTGCCAGCTCCATGTTCTGCTGAATCTGTGCCCTTTGGGAGCTGCAATTTCCTCCTGTGCTTCTGGCAACCAGGAGAAGAGGAAGCCACCAGAGCTCTCCCCCTGGTCCTGGCCAAAATTAGGGCTGGCACTGGAGATTCCCTGGGAAGTGTCAGCCCAGTGGGTTTGGGATGAGCTGGGAACTGCCTCCTGCTGTCCTGCCACTGGCTGCATTACCTGTTTTGCAATTCTGCTCTTTGCAAGGCTGTTTGCTGAGCCTGTTCCTCTGTGACTAGCTCAGCACGTTCCCAAAAAGCCGAGCCTGGTGCCATGTGAAACCTGTCTCTGTCCACAGCTGCCGTCAGACACCCGCAGCCACTCACTGGGGTCTTGGGGCCGGCCGCCCACCTGCCTCTGCTCCCTGCCCCTCATTGCCCAGGGCTGAATAGCTCCAGTGTGAAGCTGAACAACTGTGGGGGGCTGGCACAGCCCCCCAGCCCCACTTGGTGTGGTGGCAGCTGCAGCCCTTAGTGTAGAGAACTCTGTGTCTGTGACAGCCAGGCTCTTGGCCACCCAGGAAAAGCCCAAGTTTATAGAATCATGGAATGGTTTGGTTTGAAAGGGACCATAAAGCTCCTCTTATTCCAACTCCATGTCATGGGCAGGGACACCTTCCGCTATCCCAGGTTGCTCCAAGCCCCATCCAACCTGCCCTTGGACACTTCCAGGGATGGGGCAGTCACAGCTTCTCTGGGCAGCCTGTGCTAGGGCCTCACCACCCTCACAGGGAAGAACTTCCTCCTAATATCTAATCTAAATCTGCCCTCTCACTATAAAGTCGTTGCTCTTTGCCCTATCACATCATAAAAAATATGTATCTGTGTCCTTGTTTCTGTATGTGAAGGATGTCACAGCATGTCTGTGAACCCATGGTGTGATCCAGGGCTGTGGGTGTTGGGGAGAGCCAAAGGGTGTGGAAGTTGGTTAATGAAGTGCAGTGAACCCAGCCCACAGAGATACCACAAAACCCAGCTGGGGTTGGGACACCTCTGTTCCTGAGCGAGGCTGAGTCAACATTGCACGTTCTCAATCATAAACTCATTTCATTTTCCCAGTGAAGGTGAAGGTGTCCTTCCAGCTGCAGACAGCCCTTTATGCCCTGTTTCTGCTTTCCCATGGTTAGTAGAGTCAGGAATTGTGACAGCAGCAGGGACAAAGTTCCCTAGTACCCAGGGTGCAAGATGGGTGCTGCCCTGCCCGTGTTTTACCTTGCTTAATTACAGGGTTGCACCATTGCAGGTGTTGGCTCCATGAACCTGCGGAGGGGTGACGGAGCCAGGGTAGGAACACACATGGGCTCTCCTGAAGCTATTGAATTTTTCTGTCGGGGCTGTGAGTGGCTCAGAAGCACCTCTGTAGGAGTAAGGTTCTGATAGCGGATGTCTCTCCACCCTCTTGGACAAGAGCCACCTCCAACCACTTGCTCCGGCTACTGCTTTCCACACTCACATCCTCCTGCCATCCTGGTCAGAAGGAGCTTGGTGTCTCCTTGCCGTGGGGCTTGGCTGCAGCTCAGAACTTCCAGTTTGTCGGGGGGTTTATTTAACAACACCTTAAGCACACACTTTCTCCCTTAAAACCCCATCTCTGAGTCGCGTGAGCCCAAACGAACATCAAAGCTCTTGGTGTGGATGTGTAAACATGAGTGCTTCAAAGGGTTGGGAGCCCAAAGGAAACATGGCCCCAACGCTCATGGGAACTGAGGGTGGCGAGTTGCCCCACTGCGGCTCCCGGTCTCCACTAGGAAGAGCCGCGTGTCCCCCTGTGCGTGCAGTGCCGGGGGCTCGCAGTGGCCGGGCTCTGGAGCGGCGCTGGCAGAGCAGGGGGGTGAGTCACGCTCCGCTGGGTGTCTCCGGGCTGGAGCAGGGTGCGGCACTGCGGGGCCGCCTGTCGGGGGGCTCCGCTGGTCACGCTCGCCTCCCCTTTCCTTCCTGGCATGACAGCGGGTAACCCGCTCCGCAGCAGCATCTGTGGGATGCGAGGGTGCTCCGGTGCGGGGCACCATGATGAGCCCAGAGAAATTACGGGGTGTTTTCAAAGCTGAGCCTTCACGCTGCGGGCTTTAGAGGGGAACAGGAGCGTTGCAGAGAGCAGCCTTGCACCTTGGCATGGCGCTTTACCGTCTGGGTGGCCCCCAGACCCTCCATTTGCAGGGCAGAGACACTCCTTTTCACAGCCCATCCTTAGCTGTGCCATTCCTGTGCAAAACGCTGGGTTGGGGTTTGCCCCATGGTGAATGTGGTGTGGGCACATGGGGCTGAGCAGGAGAGAGGCTGAAGCCTCTCACAGTGGCCCTGTTTGCAAGGTGGTTCTGTGCAAGCAGCAATTGGGGCTAAATTATGCTTTCTAGGGATGCCACGTCTGCAGCCCTCGCTCTGGGGAAGTGGATATTTCCTCCCCACGTGCCGAGCAGTTGTGGGCTCCATCCTGGCAGAGTGCAGGCTTGGGGGGGAGAGTGGGTAGGGCACATGGCAGAGCACAGCAAAACATCGGTGCTCACCTCGGCCGCTGCTGTCCCTGCATTTTCCCAGTGGTATCCCATCCTGACCCATCCTGGCCACCCTGCCAGGGGCTCGCAGTGCCGGCGGTGACTCACAGCAGCCGTCAGAGCAGAGAAGGCGCTGACCACCGTCACATGCAAACAGACCTTGTGGCAATGTAAACACCTCGCCTGCCTTTATCTGTACTGTTGGAGCCGGGATAGCAAACCCTTTTGTTCCCAGGAAGATGTGTGGCAGCTGGATGCAACAACACCCCGGTTTGTTTCTTAAGCAAATGTTGCTGACCAGAAGTTTGCGTACCTGGATTTATGGAAAATGGGGTGAGCTGCTGTTGCCGGAGAGAAAAAAGCTGTTTTGCTTCTCTTTTGCCTCCACCTTGTCCCACCTTGTGCAGGAACCCTGTTCCCACTGTGAATCCAAGACGCAGCAGGTACAAAGTGACCTCCTCATCCCTTCCCATCACCCCTTTGCATTTGGGGACCGCGTGTGTGAGCAGAGGGAAAGGAGGTGGTGCCTGCACAGTGGCAGCACATTTCCTTGCTCTTGGGCTGGGACTGCATCCCTGCCCCTTCTCCACTGCCCCACGTCCTGACCATGTCACCAGCTCCCAGTGAAACTCGAGCTTGTGGCTGTTTCCCCCCTGCCCCGTGCTCCTGGTCCTGAAGACATGACTAATACGAGTGACTCAGCTCCCTGTTTTTAACTCCGTTTGTAAGGCTCCAGCCATGCCCAATCCCTCAAGGAAACACCGGGAATCTGTGCTTTGTCTTCATCCTTTGAGGTGGTGGTTTATGGGCTTGGCATTTCTCATTCATCCGGAGAAGGATGTATTGAAGTGAATGGAATGTTGTGGGGCTTCCATGGAGGTACAACACTTGGAGTTGTCTTAGGTGAAAAGAAAAAAAAACAAAAACCCACAACTATCCCATTAACATTTAGCCCAATTATTGCAAAACTGGCTTTTGCTATATTGGGGTGAAATAGTCAAGGCTGGGCAAAACTCCTAAAATTTCATCCAGTCCAAAATGTAATTGTAAATTTGTTGTTACATTAAATATGACATAATTATATTAATGATACAAAACTCACTTTTCACCATGGTGAGACTTGGAATTTCCTTCTTCGATCCTCTTCACAAAAGCTTTAGTCAGGTTTATGTATCATATTGAAACCTACAAATTGTTAGTAAATTCTGGATTGGAAAAACAAGCTGGCAACACCCTTGGTAGAGTTTTGGGGGAATATCCTCTGCAGGAGTTGGAATCAGTGACCCTTGTGGGCCCCTTCCAACTCAGGATATTCCATGATTCCAAGCTTTCTCCTTGTGCCTTTCCTACTGAAACTCGGAAGGTGGAATTGAGCATCATAGAAGGTGGTATATTCACATATTTGAGTTATGTCTGAAAATTCTCTTTCCAGCAAAATTCCAGGGTTTTTTAGCAAGTTCTTTTTTCCTGATAAAAGGTATTATTGCTTTAATCTATATTTAAGATGATTTAATTCCAGGCCATCGAATGTCTTTTAGATAACCTGATTCAAATGCCATGGGAAGCCAGTGAAAGGCAGGCTGGCATGTTTGGAATGGATGGGTTTGGGTCGGGTCGAGCCTGGGCTGCAGGTGGGGATTGTCCAGTGTTTGATCATGGTGTTCTGAGCTGTTGAGATGTTCAGGTTTATGAAGAGATAGAATCACATAATTTAAGTTTGAAAAGCCCTCCAAAATCATTGAGTCAAGCTGTTCCCTCAGCACTGCCAAGGCCACTTCTAACCCATGTCCTCAAGTGGCACATCCACACGTCTGTTAAATGCCCCCAGGAGTGGTGACTCCACCACTGCCTTGAGCAGCCTATTCAAGTCTTTGGTGATTTTTTTTTCTGGTGGCGAATGCAGTTTTTGCAAGGGAGGAACCAGCCCTCCCTCAGGAAACGCCAGGCTCAGTCCATCCCCTTGGAACCTGCTAAATCAAGTTTCAAGCAGTGGCACTTTGCAGGTCACGCCAGCCTGGAGGCTTCTCCCAGGTAACCCACGGTTTGGTGGTGGTGGGATTCTGTAGGGAAATCCTGCCCTCATTCCGCTCAGCCGTGAGCAGTGCCAGGCTCTGTGCGCTCCCGGTGCTGGGGACTCCAGCAGCTGATCCTCCCTTGTGCTCTGCATCTTCTTTGCATCTGTCTCCTGGGGCTTGCTGCACCCTGGAAAAGCTACAGGCAGCTGGGAAAGGGAGTCCCACAGGCAGCAGCTGGGGGGGTCCCACAGACAGCAACGGGGGTCCCACAGGTGGTAGAGAGGTCTCACAGGCAGCCAGGCACCGGCAGACCTGGTGGGACACTGTGATGCCCGCTCCAAGCTGGGACACATGTCCTTGGGGGATAAACCCTGCCCTTTGTTCATGCAGACACACAGATTTATGCTTCATGCAAACTGCCCCCCAGAAATGCAGTGGGGGCGGTGAAAAGCCAAGTCCTGCACATTCCCCTGGTGACTCCCACATGGCAAAAGGGCAAAACCCCCTTTTCCAAAACCCCTCTGGTAATGCCATCCACCGCCTAAAACCACAGACCCTCTTGGTTACTAGGGGAGACTCAGCCCAAACAACAGTGTCACTTGATGACTTGGGATTTCCATTCTGAGCTTCTGGCGGAGGGTGGGATGAGTCACCAGCTGGCGTGACAGCCCGGGCAGGGAGTGAGAGACACAGGGGCTGCCCAGCCAGCACTGAGCTACACCACCATTAATTCTAAACAATTAATATACTATTTATTCTCGGAAACGTGTTTCCAGCTTTCAAGCAGTGCGGGGCTGTTGCTCCGTGCTGCAGCCGCCTGCATCATTTGGTTGTGGTACTGTTGAAACCAAAGTGCTTCTCCCATCGCGAGAGGAGAGGCTGCTGGGTGATGGTGAGTGGGCACAGGGCATTTGCTCTGGTGCATCCAGGGAAAGGGGGAAAACACCTTCATACCTTCGGGGGCAGGGCATGTGTGGCCAATCCCTTGAGGTATTGCTGTGGTCGGATCCCCTCATGCTGGAGTTTGTGTGCACCCGCAGTTCTCAGCGAGGCTCCTGATGATGGGGGTTGTGGATGGACAGGAACAACTTGGATTTGTAGAACACCAGCCTGGAGGGTCCATTTGTATCCCCATGAAATGCTTTCTCCTAGTCCCCAGTGAAGCAGCAGTTTCAGTTCATTTTAAGGAGGCAAGGAAAGGCCAGATTCCAATTCTAGGAGGGGAAAGTCCAGCTTTTGAGACATGCCAGTGAGCTGTTTTCACCCTGCTGGGGTCACGTGGAGCTGGACAGGCCCCTCAGCCACAGGGATGAGCATGCCAGAAGCGTGTCAGGGCCTCAGCTCCGCCCCTGGCACCAGGAAGGCCCTTTGGCACTGCTGACACCTGAGAGTGGGAGCTGTTTCCGTGCATCCATGAGCAGAGCCAGTGCTGGCATCCCCAGCTCCCTTTGGCAGGGATTTGGTGCCCCACAGGATGCTGGCTCTGTGCAGATGTTGTCCTTGCTATACATCACGTTGGCTATTTCCAGCTCCCCTGCTAGGAGACCAGCCCGTGTTTATCCTGGTGATTTGGCAGAGACGCTGCGGCACAGATGAGTCAGGAGCTGGGAGAAGCTGCTTCGCCACATTCCCATTGCCCCACCACAGAGGTTTTCCAAGTCTGCCTCTCCTCCTACTGTCCCTGCTGCTAGTCCTGTGGGGCCCTGGTCCCTGGGATGGGGGAACAAACCTTGATGGAGAAACAATCCATGGTATAGGGGAGTGATCTCTGCAGTGGGACAGTCATCCCTGGGATGGGGGAGTGATCCCTGGGATACATGCAGTGATCCTGGGACAAATCCCTGTCACTGAAGGCAGCGCCACGTGGAGCAGCCAGCTCAGGGCGGGGTAGAGGAGGTTTTCTGGGTCCTCCCACCAACGACAGACCTCCATGGGCACATGCTGCCTCTTCCACCATGGGCTCCCAAGCTGTAAACATGTCAAGAGCCTTTTCTAGGATGCTTTTCCCAGTCCTGCAATAGTGTGGCCAGGAGCAGGCAAACTTGGGCCCTGGCAGCCAGGTGGGATCAAAACCTGCAGTCCTGGGGGATTTGTAGATGTGCATAAAGATTTATGGATGGGGCATGAGCTGGCGAGTTCCCTGAGTTGGCACCTTCTCCAGGGTGAGGCGGCTGTGATTTGGAGGCAGGGAAAGAGAGGAATGCCTGCACCTCCACCAGCACCAGCCTGTGCATTGGTTCCGCTTTCAGCATGTGAAGCCCAGTGCTGCCCAAGCGCCAGGAACACTCGTGGGGATTAATAGTGGACGGTGGAAACCAAAGGGTGTTTCCTAAAAGCGCATTGAGTGGGCTCTGGTGTCTCTGAGAGGGCTGGCAGCTTTCCAGCAGCCTGGTGGGCCTGTGCCTGAAGCTGCTTCGATGAGCTCTGATGACTCTGTCCTGTCTTGACTTTTCCAGAGGGAAAGCCCAGACCTGCCAGGTTTCCAGGCTGGGATTTTGGGGCAGAGGTGGGGAGAGCAGTGGCAGATCCTGCTCTGCGGGGTTGTCCCTGAGCCTGCTCTGAATCTGTTGCATCGACTTTGCAGCCTCCTGTCTGTCAGTGCTGAGCATAGCCAGAGCAGATCCAACTTTCCATTAACATTTGGATTTTTTGGCAGCTCAGCTGCAATTTTCATTCTTTTTTTTTTTTTCCTCCTTCCTGCTTTTAAAAGCTAAAAATAAAACGTCTTGAGGCCCCTTTTCCCTCCATCTTTTCTCTTGAGACACTTATTTCTTGAGGATTTGATGCCTCTGTTGTGTTTTCTGCTCTTGGATTTTTACCCATGGCTCTTCCAGCACAGGGGATCAAATCCTGTGGGATGCTGAGCCCACATCCCCTGCCCACAGGCACCCAACCGTGCAGGGTGGATCTCTACTTCCCTTTCCCTGGGTGGATTTGAGATCTTGTTGACTCCAGCAGGCAGGATGGGGAGGCCATTGGAGCCCTCCAGGGAGCAGGAGGAAGGTCTGGCTTTGTCCCCTTCTCCGGGGAAGTGGGAGCGACACAGCTGCCATGGAAGCTTTTATTTTTAGCCCAGCGCCAGCTGGAGCCTGGGAGTTTGCTGAGGAATAAAAGCAGGACCTGAGGGGAGGAGAAGGGAAAACTCAAACCCCGGCTGGGCCAGAGTGGGGATCAACAGGGCTGGCATGGAATGGTGGGCATGGGGGTCCCCAGCACCAGAGAGGACTCACCTGAGGGCTGACACCTCATCCAGAGGCTGCTGCCGCATTCAGGATCATGGTGTGTTTGGAAGCAACAGGGGTGGGAGATGCTCAGGGCCTCGGGAGCTGAATCCTGCAGATCACTGGACCTGTTGGAGCCAAGGACAGGACAGGATTCCTTTCACATCTCTCCCTCCTGCAGAACTGCCTGCAAGCTCAGCCCCATGGCTGGTGAGCTCCGAGCTCCTGACTCTGCTCCTCTTGGTGGAACCCAGAGCTGAGCACGGCAGGGAGGCTTCTAAGGCAAAGGGATTTGTCCCTGAGTCATCTGGGATTTACCGTGGGGCTTTCCAGGCATCCACACCCAGAGCCCTGGATCTCTCTGTTCCCTGGAGAGGGACAATCTGTTGGGACATAAGTATAACCATCAGCATTTTCCCCTCCGTTTGTCACTTATCAGTGGAACCGCTGTCCCCGAAAGAGTTGGGGAATTCAGGACGTTCAGAGTCCCATCCCAAAGGACTGGTGCCACCTGGCTGTGCCCAGACCTCTGCAGCCAACACGGTGAGCAGAGCTGCAGCAGCAAAATGCCAAGGACAAGCTCTTCCTGGAGTCCCACAGCACTCCATCAGGGACGGCAGGATTGGACCCCGCTGGCAGTGCCGGGGTGGCCACGCTGGCTGTGGGGACGAGTCACGGCCAGATGGGAAAAGTCGGCCTCAAAGGCTGGTTGCAGTGAGCCTCGGAGCCTCGGATCTGCTCCCAGCTGGCATTCTTGTCCTATGAGTCA
The DNA here is from genome assembly GCA_035583155.1 of Acropternis orthonyx. Lineage (NCBI taxonomy): Eukaryota > Metazoa > Chordata > Aves > Passeriformes > Rhinocryptidae > Acropternis > Acropternis orthonyx. The sequence goes on along the minus strand of JAWWEU010000072.1, from coordinate 1,770,588 downwards.
CTGGCACGAAAGGAGTAGGCTGCACAGGAAGGAGCCAGCACAGAGTTCCAGCAGCAGCTCCAGAAAGCAGGACCATAGTTCCCTGGAAAAGGGGGACCAGCACCATTCCTTGGTCAGTTACTCCACTGCGGGCTAAATTCCAAATTATCAAGATTACTTAAATGCTATTTAGGCATAAATGAGACTGTTTTGTGGAATTTAGGGACTATGAAATCATGCTCTGTGCACATCATTGAGACTCTCTTACCTGAGAGCCCCGAACGCTGAAAATACGATATGAAAATCTGAGCACAAAAACATCATATAATTTATTACAGATCCGGCATGTTACTGATCCCTTTGCACCACAACAAAGAGTGCTCTGGGCTGGGAAAGGAATTTTCAGAATGGAAAGAAAGGCAGAAGATGGATCTTCGCACACTTCCAAGATAAAGTCTGCAAGCTGCTCCTGGATTCCCAGAGGCTCTTGGGCTCTGCTTTTCCTGACGGTGGCACTTTAAGGGATTCTGAACTTTGTTACCCTACATGTAGGAATAGTGATTTTTTGAACTGTCCTTTCTCAAGCCGAATTCCTGCTCTTTTAACATGGAATTCATCCTGGGATATAAAGTGTTGTTGGTGCTTAAAAACAGCAGCTTGGGATTTTCAAACCTTTGCATTAGTCTGCAGAACAGCAGAATGACTTTTCCGTGCTGGCTGGAGTCAGGAAACAGAAAGAAATGCAGGAAAGTCTGCTGTTGGCCACGCCAGGATCGTCCCACATCCCTGCGAGTCTGGCAACGCCGTCCCTGCCGCTCCTGTGGTCCCATTCCCGGTGGTGCGGTGACCCATCCCCGGCATGGGCTGAGCGCTGGCGCTGCCGCCGGCCGTTCCCCGGGGTTTGTGAGCCGTGATCTCACGGCGTGGGTGTGCGCTCCCCGCCCCAGGAATGCGCCCCGGGGCTGGCGAGCGGCCAGGGCTCGGCCAGCGCCCACCCACAGCCCAGGAGCTCCGCGGCCGCTCCCGGCACGCATCCCACCTCCACCAGTCCCGCACCCCCTTTTCTGGGAGGTGGGGTGACAATCCCACCCTGGGCTTGGCCGCTGCTTGGGGGCCGTTGGGACTTTTCTTTTTATAGGACCTACCAAAATAGCGCCGGGCTGCGTTTTGGTGGTGCAGTCAGATCAGATTGCCCGGTCACACGGCGGGTCTGTAAGGAATGGCCTTGACCTGCTGTCAGAGGGCTGGAAAAGCGAGGAGGGCAGTGGGAGCTAGGATGGCACAGGGCTCTGAATGGCGATGCCGGAGGTCGGGTGATGCCCGGTGCCAGGCAGCTGAGGTGCCACAGCTCTGCACCCACCAAGCAACAGCTGAGCAGCCTGACCACACTCGTGCAGCCCCTGCCCCCCCCCTTGTTGCCCAGTGCCCCCCATCTGCTCCAGGAGAGGCACTGGGCTCTGGGCAGGCAGGGTACCACCGGCTCCTCTGCCCAATCGCCTCCCTGGGCCACACCATGCCACATTGTGCCACACTGTGCCGCACCACAACATGCTCCAGTGTCCCACCTCACTGCATCACATCCCACCATGTCGCATTGTGCTGCTCCGGCCCCAGCCTGGTCAGTGCTGGCCTCTCACGGTGCAGCTGCACCGTGGGTGTTCATATCACCCGTGGGTGCTGCACCCCGAGACACCTCTTGGTCCCCTAGTCCTTCCCAGCCCTTCCTGCTTTCCAATATCCACCACACTGGGGCTGGGTGGCTGGGACCTGCCCGTCCCCTCAGCAGGTGGGTGTTAGGGATGAACTTTTTTGGGGGTGATCAGAGGGCTGTGGACATGATGCTCAGTGTGCTTGAAGTACAGTGCAGGGGTGTTGGGTTTTCTGAGAGCAACCTTGAGAAGGACTTGGAGACACTGGTGGATGAGAAGTTTGACGTGACCTTAGAGCCCCTTCCAGTACCTAAAGGGGCTCCAAAAACTGGAGAGAGACTTTGGACAAGGGCCTGGAGTAATGGGACGAGGGGGAATGGCTTCCCACTGACAGAGGGCAAGGGTTAGATGGGATACTGAGAAGAAATTGTTCCCTGTGAGGGTGGTGAGGCCCTGGCACAGGTTGCCCAGAGAGGCTGTGGCTGCCCCATCCCTGGAAGTGTCCAAGACCAGGTTGGATGTGGCATGGAGCAACCTGCTCTAGTGGAGGGTGTGCCAGCCCTTGGCAGGGGGTGGGACTGGATGAGCTCTAAGGTCCCTTTGAACCCAAGCCATTTTATCATTTCCTGATGACTATGGTTCCCCCTGCTGTGCAGCTAACTTTATGCTATCCTTTGCCCTGCAGGAATGCCAAGAAGGAAGGGGACCTGCTCACTGCCCAGGCACGCCTCAAGGACGTGGAGGCTTTGCTTAATTCCAAGGAGGCTGCACTGTCCACAGCCCTGGGTGAGAAGAGGAATCTGGAGACTGAAGTGCGGGACTTGAGGGGACAGGTGGCCAAGGTGAGCAGTGGTAGCCCTGTCTCCAGCTTCCCCAGGGACCCCTCTGTCCCCTGCTGCCTGGGGGCTGCCAGGTCCCCACTCTGCCAGGGGGCTGTGGGGCAGACACAGATGAGTGGCGGGTCCCCAGCCATGCTGAATGCAGTCTCCAGAGCCTACTGTGATGTTCCCTCTCAATTCCTTGCCAGCTGGAAAGTGCCTTGAATGAAGCCAAGAAACAGCTGCAGGATGAGATGCTGCGCCGTGTGGATGCTGAGAACCGGCTGCAGACGCTGAAGGAAGAGCTTGAATTTCAGAAAAACATTTACAGCGAGGTGAGCCGCGATGTGCCACCAGGGTGCTGGGATCACTTGGGATAACCCCCATTCTGTGTGTTGTGTCCCCTTCCCGAGGTGACACTGTGTCCCCTGACCTGTCCCCAGGAGCTGCGGGAGACCAAGCGCCGCCACGAGACCCGGCTGGTGGAGATTGACAATGGGCGGCAGCGGGAGTTTGAGAGCAAGCTCTCTGAGGCCCTGCAGGAGCTGCGGAGCCAGCACGAAGCCCAGATCAGGCTTTACAAGGAGGAACTGGAGAAGACCTATGGGGCGAAGGTGAGCAGCACCCCCCCCTACACCACCCTCCTCTCCCCCCAGCCCCGCAGAGTGCCAGTGGGCAGCGGGTGCTGGGAATGCTGATCTCCCTGTCCTGTCCCCCAGCTGGAGAATGCCAAGCAGTCAGCTGAGAGGAACAGCAACATGGTGGGTGCTGCCCATGAGGAGCTGCAGCAGACCCGCATCCGCATCGACAACCTCTCCTCGGAAGTGAGCCAGCTGCAGAAGCAGGTGAGCTGAGACCAAGGGTTTCCTTGGGATGTCTGCCCTGGGGATGGTCCCCTCCTGGGGATGATCCCCTTCTGGGGATGATCCCCTTCTGGGCATGGCCCCGGGTGGAGTGGCCACCGTCACCTTCCCTCCCCACAGCTGGCTGCCAAGGAAGCGAAGCTGCATGATTTGGAGGATATTCTGGCTAGGGAACGCGAGACCAACCGGCGCCTGCTCTCCGACAAGGAGCGGGAGATGGCTGAGATGAGGGCACGCATGCAGCAGCAGCTGGATGAGTACCAGGAGCTGCTGGACATCAAGCTGGCTCTGGATATGGAGATCAATGCGTACCGCAAGCTGCTGGAGGGCGAGGAGGAGCGGTGAGCGCAGGGTGCTGCACCCTGCTCTGGGCTGTGTGGGTTCTAGCCCTCGTGTCCTCACTGGCTCCATCTCCCCTTCTCCCCCTGCCAGGCTGAGACTGTCCCCCAGCCCTTCCTCCCACAAAGGTGCTTCCCGAAGCCACTTGTCCACTCCAGGCTCCTCCAAGAAGCGGAAGCTGGAGGACAGCGAGAGCCGGACCAGCTTCTCCCACCATGCCCGGACCAGCGGCCGTGTCGGCGTGGAGGAGGTGGACTTGGAGGGCAAGTTCGTCCGTCTCAGGAACAAGTCCAATGAGGTGAATTTGCCTTCAGGGGGAAACCTGGGGTTCCTGGGGTGAAGTTCAGCCCTGTTTCGCTCCATGGGCAGGAGGTAGATGGGACAAGCTGGAGAGGAACTGGGTTCTAAGAGTCTCTCTCTTGCAGGACCAGGCGATGGGGAACTGGCAGATCAAGCGTCAGAATGGGGACGATCCCCCCATCACTTACCGCTTCCCCCCAAAATTCACCCTGAAGGCTGGACAGGCGGTCACGGTGAGTCACTGCCCGGTGGAGGATCCAGCTGAGATCCTGAACCCCGCTGGGCCACTGGAGATGCAGAGCGGTTGGCATGTGGCTTTCTGCAGCGACAGACCCACGTCCCCAGGCTCTGGGCTCTGCACACCTGAGAGGTCCCTTTTCTACTGCTTTTGTCCCCAGGTCTGGGCCTCGGGAGCTGGAGCAACCCACAGCCCCCCCAGCAATGTGGTGTGGAAAGCCCAGAGCAGCTGGGGCTCGGGGGACAGCCTGCGCACCGCCCTCATCAACTCCAACGGGGAGGTGAGAACTGATGGCACGGCCGGTTCGGGCCATGAGGACTCGGCAGGCACTGAACCCCCCAACTGCCTTCCTGTCCCCCACAGGAGGTGGCCATGCGGAAACTGGTCCGCACCGTGATCATCAACGATGATGAGGATGAGGATGAGGACGAAATGAGCCTCCATCACCGCCACCACCATGTGAGTAGGGTGCTGGGGGTGCCACTGATCCCAGGGGCCTTGGGAGTGGGATGCAGTTCTGGTCCCAGTGAGGGTAGGAGGCAGCTCAGCGTCATGCAGGGTCAGGCATATGGGAGAAGGTAGCAGGGAGTCTGCTGTGGAAACAGCAACCTGAGAGAAGCCAATAGACCTCTGACACCTGGAGGAGGTTGCTGCTTGCCGAAAAAGCTCTGGAGACCTTGCTGGAAGTTGTCTGCAACCCTGGGCAACCTTGACATGCCATGAAAAGTGTTGGAGGAGCAGGAGGGAGGCTGAGCTGGTACTCCACATCACCAGGAGGATGGAATGGTGGGAAGTTGATGGATGACACTTCTCATCAGGAGCTGCTCCGTCCTCTCTGCTTCACGAGGGTACTGGAAGAAATCCAGAGGTGGCTTTGTCCTTCCTCTCAAGCCCATCATTCCCCACATGGAGCTGAAATATGCACCACGAGGAACAGCAAGCAGAGCAGGCAGCAGGCAGAGAGCAGACAGTGTGCCAGGAAAATAGCTGCAGCCACTTCTCCCATAGAAACATCCCTGGCTGCAGCCCAGGAGCCCCCAGCAGCCCATCCCACAGGATGTGTGTGTCCTGCACGTGAGATTCCCACAGGAATCATGTGTGGAAATGTGCAGTCATGGCCACACTGTGCCTCAATATGGGCAAGAGATCTGCTGGATGCTGCCCCTGGGGCTCTGCAGGAGCAGGATGGGACATCCATAATCTGCTTTCCTTTTTGTTCTCTGGATCTGAAGAGCAGTGCTGTATCAGCAGGTTGAGCTACTGGATTATCCCACACTACTCTGCCCTCATGAGACCCACCTACAGTGCAGGGTCCAGTTCTCAGGCACCCAACACAAGAAGGACATGGAGCTGCTGGAGCAAGTCCAGAAGTAGTCATGAAGATGCTCTGAAGGCTGGAGCCCCTCTGCTCTGGAGACAGGCTGGGAGAGCTGGGGGTGTTCAGCCTACAGAAGAGAAAGCTCTGGGGAGAACTTAGAGCCCCTTCCAGTGGCTGAAGGAGAAGAAAGCTGGAGAAGGACTTTAGGCACAGACTTGGAGTGACAGGACAAGGGGAAATGGCTTCCCACTGCCAGAGGACAGGGTTAGACGGGATATTGGGAAAAAATTGTTCCATCTGAGAGTGGCGAGGCCCTGGCACAGGTTGCCCAGAGAAGCTGTGGCTGCCCCATCACTGGAGTTGTTCAAGGCATTGAACAGGGCTTGGAGCAACCTGGTCTAGGGGAAGATGTCCCTGCTCAATGCAGGAGGGTGAAACAAGCTGAGCTTGAAGGTTCATTCCAACCCAAACCATTCCATGGTTCTGTGATTCTTTTCTATATTGATTATCCCTGGACAGAGGAGCTAAGCTCCTGCAGCCAGTGCTGCCCATTCATCTGAAGGCTGAATCTTTTCCAAGAGCAAATTTCCCATAGGAAAGCCACCAGCTCATGTGGCAGTGAGGAAGAGGGTGTTTTCAGAGGAGCACAGTTCAGGTGTCTCCCGTGTGCCAACAGCCAAGGCCAGGGCAGCAGGGCAGGTCACCCACTGACAGTATGCCAGCCCTGGTCACTTGGGATTAGAAATAAAAAATACTTATTATGATTTTCAAACCACATGATGGAGAGGATGGGCGAGTGCAGACCCTCTTTGAGGACTAACTCAAGAGGTCCCTGGTGTCACACCTCAGGGCAGAGTATACTCAGGCCTAGGCTCAAGGTCGTTTTGTCTGTCGCCACCATGTCTAGGGTAGCTGCAGTGGCTCTGGGGACCCTGGTGAATACAACCTGCGTTCCCGCACGGTCGTCTGTGGCACGTGTGGCCAGCCGGCCGACAAGGCGGGCACCCAGAACGCCGGCATCAGCACCATGTCCTCCGGCTCCTCCACCTCCAGTGTGACCGTCACCCGCAGCTACCGCAGCATGGGCGACTCTGGCATCGGCCTTGGGGACAGCCTGGTGACCAGGAACTACCTCCTGGGGACCTCCAGCCCCCGCAGGCAGGTCAGTGCCATTCCCAGGCCCCAGGTCTGGGCTGTCCAGCTGCTCTTAGGTCTCTACCCTGTCCTGTCATTGTTCTTTCTCAACAGGGCAGCACTGTAGGGGTCTCATCCCCTCCCTCCTGTCCCTGCTTTTGCTCTTCCATTTTGGGCTCGCACAAGCCTCTTTGTAAGGGATTGGGGATTCGGAAAGGAATTGGAAAGGGATGTGGCCATAGCAGCTCCCCACCCCATCCCATCCCATCCCACCCCATCCCATCCCATAGTCGGCCCCCTTGGCACCCCTTGCTCCATCCTCCACAGCACTCATTCCACCACTGCTAAGTGTTGTTCATGCTGGTAACATGAATATTTCAGCACTTTGATATATATTTTATATCTATATAATATTAGATTAATATATAATATAGTCTATATTAATACTCTCAGTCAATATTACAACCCTCAATTATCACTTACTGCTAGTTCTAAAATTTCAGAGCTATGAACGCTCCAGCCTGGAGGGATTTATTTATTGCACCCCAAGAGCCAGGGCAGAGGAGAGCCCGGGGCAGTCCAGCCACCATGGGCATCCGGAGGATCCCACTGGACACTTCACAGCCAGAGCAAACACACAGTGACACTGAGCTCTTCTTAACCCTCTTCTTTTTCTTTCTCCCTCCCAGGCTCAGGCTGTGCAGAACTGCAGCATCATGTAACTCCGTGGCACATTCCTGTGGTTCCTGCCCATCTCCAGCTAGGTTTTTTTTCCCAAAGCAAAAGAATTTTTTTTCCCCTTAAAAAAAAAGCTATCAAAAACCAAGGTTGGGGGGTTTTGTTTTCTATAGCAGGAATTTTATATATATATATATATATATATATTAAAAGTGCTAAAAGATGCTTCGATTTTTTTTTTTTTTGTAAAGAAAAAATCTATTTCTATATAAAAAAAATCCAAACCAAAAAAAAGCTTCTCAGCTTCACGATTTTTTAAAAAGTTCAGCCAAAGACAGCAAGGAATTGTGTTTACGAAGCAGCCATGCAGGAGGAGATCATAGTTGAAATGCTCTTTAGATTGTACCTTTTTTGCCAAAGCTTTTTACATAGGACTGGGAGAAGCGCAGCCATCCCCACCGGAGCTGCGTGCCACTGGGGCTTTTGGCCGGCCTCAAGTGGAGCACAGTGCCTTTACAACCCTTTCACTTGGAATCTGAAGCCAAAATTCCCCTTTTTTTTTCTTTTTTTTTTTCTTTTTGAATTGTGATTCCCGGTGGTGCTGGCGTGGGGGCTCCCGGCAGCTTGCAGGCAATGCCCGTGTCTCCCCGTGGCCATTGCCCCCTCCCCAGCCCCCCGCCCGCCTGCACTCCCGGCACTCCATGTACTGTACTCCCCATATTCCCCATCCCAGGCACCTCGTGCCCTTTGGGTTCCCTTTGTTTTCTTTAAGCAGCCGAGTTGTGCCTTAGCCGAGGTGGGGGCCAGGCTGGGAGCCCCGCCGGACCCCGCACGGCATGGAGTGGAGATGGAGAGGGGGAAGTGAAAACCCACCGGAGCCGCATCCCGGGACCAGATGGATTTGGCAACTGGGGTGATGGACCTTGTTTCTGCAGGCTCGGCCCCAGGAGGACCCCCCAGGTCCCCCTCTTGGGGGGCCACTGGATCTAGTGGGGTTCACTCCAGGTTTTCTCAGCTGGGGTTAGTCGGGCTCGTCTCCGGTGGCCGGAGCTCAGGAACCATTTCAGGGATGAGGTGAAGGATACTCAGTCCAGGCAGGGCTGGTTTGCCAGGAAGGTCCCAAAGAAGGTGTTTTGTTTTAGCAAGGGGGATTTGGGGATCTGGCAGAAGACAGATATCCTGGCTTCTTGCCTCGATTGGGGAGCGCCTGCAGCCCCCCCAACCTTGAGTGCAGTGGAGGGCAGAATCAGGTCCCAGGACAAGTCCCCTTCTCTGGCGGGAACTGGCGAGGTTGTGTATGTATCTGTGCTTGCAAAGCTTCTGTATTACTGCCTGTATCTCCTTCCAGAATCAAAATACAGCCAAACCCTTCCCACGCTGTATGCTGTCATCATTGCTGTCCGGGGGGGGATCAGGGGATGCTGCACAGTGGGTCAGCAGGCACTGTGGATGGGGGGAAGCAGAGTGGCCCCCCACACCCTGACTCACGCAAGGGTGGGGTGCTGAGATCTGGGGCAGCTGGGCCAGGAACCCCCTGGCAAAGGACTGGTGGGGAGAGGATGGAATTTGGGGTGAGGGCTCAGAGCTTCCCTCCCTTGGGGTTTTGGGGACCAGACATTCCCCAGGATGGGATGGTGTGGGGGGTGCAGAACCTGAGTGAGCCCCTGACTGAAGGTTTGCTCCTACCATAGGGATGACCCCCACATTCTGCCAAGGGGATCCCCTTTGCCCCCCGGGCCGTGCCAGGCACCGGAGCGAGGTGGGAGGCGATGCTGGGGAGAAGGAGAGCTGTAAAGCTGACGCATAATCGGCTTTACCAGGCACAGCACTCGGGAGCCGCGATGTGAGGGGAACGCGGGCGGGCAGCCGGGGCACAGGCACAGCCAGGTAGGTGCCCGGGGTGCCCATCGTGGGGGTGACCCCTGCCCCAGCTCCGGATCCCCCCGAGCCATGCGAGGCCACATCACCCTGGGTTTGGGTGCAGCAGGGCTGAGACCGCCAAGCGTAGGGAGTGCCAGAGGGTCTCTGGGGCCATCACTGCCACCTCCCAGCTTCAGGACGGCTTGTGGGCACCCAGTGAGATGCCATGTCCCCTGCCAGGGGAGGGGTACAGGAAGGTCTCAGAGGCGGGTGCTCACAGGTTGGCAGGGAACACACTGCCCCCCCTGCCAGTGCCCCATTTGCCCCCCGTCTCTGCCAGCTCAGGGGTACCCGTGCCACAGTGCTGGGGCAGGTACCCCCACAGTGCTGCAGTCAGTCCCCTACATGGGGATCCAGCCAAACTCTGAGCCTGGCAGTGCCAGGCCCCAAAAGTCATGAGGTTGTGCCCAAAACAGCAGGTTCTTGAATGGCAGGGAGAAGCCCTGGGGAGAAGTCGGGACCTCGTGCTGCAGCCTGGCCGTGCTGTCGGGAGGAGACAGGCCAGGAGACACAGGAACTGCCATGGGGAACTGCCATGGGGAAATGCAACAGGGAAGTAATGCCCCGGGTCCTCCCCATGCCCCCCATGAAACCCTGGTGTCCCAATACCCCAGGGTGGATCACACTGAGGAAGAGCTGAGCTGGAGACCTGTGGGGTTCCTGCACTGGCCCTCAGGGACACTGCAGAGCCTCACAGAGATGATACACACACTCTGGGGACCTTACAGAGCCCCATGGGGACCACACATACCCCACAGGGACCTTGCACAGCCCTGTGGGGAGCGTGTACAGCCCACAGATACCTCACACACACCTATGGGGACTTCACAAGAGGCTGTGACAGAGCTCCAGCCCCATTTCAGCAAAAGCACTTAGTCAAGGTTGGGTTTCTATTGCTCCTCCTGCTTTCCTGTGGGGCTGAGCCCTGTTCCAGGTTCCCCCAGAGTCTGGTAGGAGAGAAATGGGACCCCAGAGCAGGGACCATTGGCTGGCCTTGCTTACTTGTGCACCGAGTGTCAGAGTCTCTGCAGAGGTGCCCTGGAGTGTGTAGCCGGGTGGGAGCACTGGGTTTTGTGTAGATGCTGAGGACCACCAGGTTTTTTGGGGGAAAGTCTATCACAGGGAGCCTTGGAGCAATCACTGGGATGGGGTAGAGCTGGGACTGACCCTGGTGTCTGGCAGGCACCAGGGTTTACCAGCCGGGGCATGGCCAAGCAGTTGCTGGAGGCCCTGCCAGCCCCTGCTGGCCCCTCCAGGCCCCTGCGAACCCGGGGGGATTAAGGTCAGGCTGCCCCGCTAATCCCAAGGGGGAGTTAAAATATGAGCTTGTGCCTGCTGCCACCCCCTGAGGCTGCACCCCAAGGTGCTGCACGTCGTGGGACCCCTGCAGGGCATCCTGGGGGGACCAGGGAGAGCCTGGGGGCTGTGGCTCAGCCTTGAGGTGGGAGAGGTCCCTCCAGCAGGCTCCAGATAAGCCCCCAGTGCTGGCAGGCACGAGGCACAAGCTCCTTACAGCTCCCTGGGAAAGGCTGTAACACCACGGGAACCACGGAGCCACTGGTGGGACGCTTGGCTCTGCTCCACAGCCCTGGCAGGGCAGGCACCCCCAGCGATGGGCCTGTTCCAGGCTTGCTGCTTTTGGGGGTGCTGACACTGCACCCCAGCTTCAGCAGAGACTGGCACCTTCCAGTACCTCCTGTGCAGTTGTGCAGTGTGGGCTGGGGGCAAAGTCACTTCCATGGTAGTGCAGGGAAAGCAGTTGCAGAGGAGGGAAGAAGTGGTGGCTGGGCATCCTGTTTTGGGGCTTGGGGCATCCCACTTTCACATTTCTGGGAAGGAGAAGGGAGCAAGTTCCAAAGGAGAAGTGCAATCAGCCAGCACCAGCTGGGCCAGGCTTCCTGGCAAGAGAAGTTCCAAGGGGGGAAGTACCATCAACCAAAATTTGTGGGTGCTGTGGAGGGACACACACATGCGACTTGGTGCCACTGCTGTGCCCCAACCCCCCTCCTGGGGCACCCCAAAGCCAGGTGGTGGTGTGGGAAGCCGGAGCCAGCAGCACTCATCTGGGATGGGTGAGTGGGAACTGTGGGCTGAGACAGGGGTGGGGGTGCAGGGATGAGGGCTGGATACGGGAGTGCAGGCAAGGGGTGCAGAGGTGGGGGTACAGGGATGGGGTGTGGATCTGGGGGGGTTGAGAGGGGGGTGCAGGGACTTGTTGCCAATGGCAGAGTGCAAAACTGGGGTGAAGGGCCCCAGTGTAGTTATGGGGGCACAAGAATGTGTCATAAGAGGGGTTGGACAGGACACGCGTGCGGGCAGAGGGGTGCCCCTGCACCTTGTGGGGATGGTGTGTGGGGGCTGGTGAGGGGGGAGGTGCGGCGCCCCTCCTGCCCACACGGGGCGTGGGTTGCACAGCCCCGTGTCCGTCTGTCGGTGCGTCCGCCGGTTTTTCGGGGCGGGCTCGGGCTGTGCGGCCCCGTGTCCATCAGTCGGTGTGTCCGTCGGGCCGCGGGCGAGGAGGGGGCCGCGGCCGGCCGGGGTACCGCCGTAGCCATGGCGACGTGAGCCGGATGCGGGGCCGGGGGATGCTGCGCCCGCCCGCCCGCCGCAGGTCGGTACCGCTGCCCCGCCACCGGGGCCGGGGGCGCCCGGGGGGCCCGGGGGGGTCCGAGGGGGCTCCACGGGGGCGGGGGCCGAGCGGGGCGGGGGCAGTCGCCATAAAGGGGCTGGGCTTTGGGGACCCCCAGGGCTGATGCTGCCAGACAGCGACAAAGGGGCTGAGGTCCCGGCCTTGGCGAGAGTCTCCCGCACCCTCCCCGCATCCTCCCGGACTCTCCCGCACTCTGCCCTCACACCCCTTCCACACCACCCTGTCTGCCTCCCCCATGTCCCATGCACCCCTCTACACCTTCTCTACCCCCATCTCCTTCCTGTGCCTCCTCCTCTCTCTTACCTGCATCCCCCTAGCTCTCCCCACCCTTTGTATCACACACACACACACACACCCACCCCCGCCACGAATCCTCTCCCATCTTCCCTTGCACCCCGACCACCTACATTCCTCCCCTTCATCCTCCCATATCGCCAGTCCACCCCTCCTCTTCCCTTGCTTTCCATCTCCCCAAACACACACACCCTGCTCTAGGTCTGGGAGGGGAGAGGATCGAAGGACCCTCCTGCAGGCTGAGTTGCCTCAGCCCCTTCTGGGTGTTGGGAGCATCCCTGCCCATCCCTATGCCACAGGGATGCTCCTGGTAGGCAACGTGGGCAGGGGATTGGAGACCAGTGGCACAGAAGGACCAAATTCTTCCCTGCTGTGGGAAACTGAGGGATGGGGAAGGTCTGGGCAGCAGGGAGATCAGTGCTACAGCTTCACGCCTGCCCTGTGCTGTCACAGCTCGCCTTGCTGAGCACACGGATGGGGCCTGGCTTCATCCCACAGCAGGTGAAGCACTCTTTGCAGGGAGAATGAATGTTCACTGGCAACAGAATATTCCCCTGCTTAGAGGGAGTCTTCCAAGAGAAGATCCAAGTAGAGCTGAGATCCACAGAGCCACAGCCATGGTCAGCCTGAAAGCATGAGGGAAAACTAAAGCACCCCAGTGTTGAGAGGCCCTTGGTGGCACTTACTCCCACACGCCAAATCCCATGCAGAGAGACTGTAATGACACTTCCCACCATGTCCCCAGACCACTGTGGCCAGGGGACCCAAAAAAGAGGAGGGACAGGGCTGTGAAGGGATTCTGGCTCCCCACTCTGCTGGAGCAGCCTCGAGGTTGCTTTTGCCTCACGTCCTGTCAGGACTGGCTCATACTGGGCAACACTGGGGGTTTTCCCCATTCCTACCATGCCCGTCTTCCCACCTCCCAAGCTTTCAGCCTTGCCAAGAAGCCTCTTCTCCTTTTCCCATCCCTCCTCCCCCTCCACGGCCCCGATGGCTCTGGCCCAGGGCAAAACAATGCGGCCGGTCCAAGGCTCTGTGCAGCCCCGTCCCTCAGCCAGCCCTTCGCCAAGTGGGAAATCCGGGGCAGAGTAACCTACTTTCTGTGCTCACAAGGAGCTTCTGTCCCAGCCAAGCAAGGTGGTGGGGACAGCACTGCCCTTCTGGGGCTCTGTGTCCTGGCAGGCCAGTGTGGGCACCGGGGGAGGCAGGTAAGGAGGCTCTGACAGGGCAGGATGCTCCTCAGCCTCGTCTGGAGAGGGACATTGGGATATCTCAGGTGTGGCTGTGGTGTTCAGGGGACCCTAGGGATTTGTGTTTCTTTCCCACAGTCATCCCAGAACAGCCTGGGGTGGAGGATGGAGACCCCAGAGAGGCAGGTTCCTGGGACAGCTGCAGGAGCTTTGTGGGGGAGATGCTTGGCTCTGAGGGGCTGTTTGTGGGGGCGATGCTTGGCCTCAAGGGGCTGTTTGTGGGGGCGATGCTTGGCCTCAAGGGGCTGTTTGTGGGGGTGATGGATGCTTGGTCCCTGAGGGCTGTTTGTGGGGGTGATGCTTAACCCCAGGGAGCTGTTTGTGAGAGTGACAGCGCCATGGGGCTGTCTGTGGGGAGCAGTGTTCAGCCTGGGGGGGCTGTTGTTTTGGGTGATGCTCAATCCCACGGGACTGGTTTTGGGGGTGATGCTCAGGCCTGCTGTTGGTCCTCACAACTCACGGGGAAAATGCCATTGCCTTGCTCACCCCAAAGATTTTCCCCAAAGCTAGGAAGTGAACCCAGGCATCCAGGCACCCTGTTTATCCCCTGCCACCCCCTGGGCACCCAGCTGGAGGAGCAGAGCACCCCAGTTCCCATCCCGGCTGCCTCCACCAGGCTTCGCTGCCGTCCCCGCAGGGGTACAAGGCTGGGGAGGCGGGCGCAGGCACCGCTGCACCAACCTGCCGAGGCTCGTCCTCTTCCAGCAGGACTTTCAGGTTCCCGCAGCGCTGGCGGGGCCACGTGGGGCTGGGCTGGGCTGCAGCGAGCCCAGCAAAAGCCAAGCTGGGAGCCCGGCAGCGCGGCCACCCTTCAGCCAGGTGCCAGGCATGGGCCGCAGCCCCCGGGGCTCTGGCTCCTGCCAGGAGCTGATGCTCCAGGGGTGGAGGTGAGCGGCTCTGTTCGAGCCCACCGGAGAGGTAATGGCACTTGCTGGGGACACAGTGGCCATGAGCAAGGGGTCCCGGGGACTGTGGGGTGCTTGTGACTCTTTCCCCATTGTTTCTGGTGTGAGTTGAGGAAGAGCTGCAACAGGGGGGTATCCCGTGTGTTCCCTGCTCCTTTTTGTGGACACTCTGGCCAACAATGGAACTGGACAGAGCCATCCTCTGATGGGGATGGGCACTGTGGGACTCTGCATGGGCAAAGGCTGGAGCATCTGGACATCCCTGTGCGGGCAGTCTCAGTGCAGGAGTCCCACAGGGTGAGGGGACATCTCTGACTGTACTGGTGTGACAGTGGGAAGTTCTCCCCCATTTTGGGGGTCCACGAACAGCTCAAGGCTCTGAGGCCACCCCACCCGCCTCTGCACCGGGTGCTGCTTCCCCCGTCTTGTTTCCGCTGGTTTGAAGTGACGTGCAGCCAGGCAGCGCGTGCCCTCATCCTGGCCCTCCCCACAGGGATGGTGCTGGGACCCTCTCGGGCCACATCCCTGCCGCCGCCCGCCATGCCCGCCGCCCTGCGCCTGCTCTGCGGTGTGGTGGTGCCAGCTGCCATAATCTGTGCCGAGCCGCTGCCCCGCGTCACCTTCCTCAGTGGTGAGTAGGACACTGGGGAGCACAGGAGCTGGGAGGGACCGGGACAGCTGGGGAGGGGAATACACAGCCTTGGCCTGGGAGAGTGCCCATCCCCAGAGCTGAGCAGCCAGCATCAGGAGCCGTGGGGTGCTCCCAGCACAGCTCCCTGCCTCATCACCCCTCTCCTCACCCCCATGTGGGGCTGGGGATGGTGCCGGTGGCCACAGATGAGGCAATGGGTGATGGCAGCAGATGAGACTGGTTGGCACCCCAACAGCTGGGGGAGCAGGAGCTGGGGGAACCCCAGGGTAACAGACCCAGCAGAGCCGTTTTGTCACCCACCTGACACTCAGGGTCTGCTCAGGGTCACCCTGGGGGGAGGAAAAGCTGCCTCTGGAAGGGACAAGGCACAGTGTGTCCAGCCAAAAGGCAGGTGGCAAAGTAGGGGTTTGGGGGGTTGTGGGGTGATGATCGGGCAGCAGGAGGGTCTGTGCCTCATGGTGGGACCATGCCCTTTCAGCTGTCACTTCCCCATTTCCCACACAGCCATGACCAGTATTGCAAAATCCCCCCCATTTTGGTTCCTGGTGGGGGCAAATGAGAACCTACAGTTCCTGGCGGTGTCCAAGGGCACCCGGGAAGTTTTGGGACCCCCCAGGCTGGCACCCTGGGGCAGTGCATCCCCCAAACATAGCACTGCCCTTGGCCATGGCCCCAAAGCATCACAGGCACAGATTGAGGGGAAATGCACCCCATTTCTGCGGTCTGGGACATCCAGCTGTTGCAGCAGGACCTGGAGGGGACAAAGGGAGGTGGGGACTTGGATGGAGAAGTGGAGACTGTGATGTGGGAGCTGTGGTGGAAACACTGCACCTCATTTCCTGCATGAGAGGGGACACAAGTCACGATGGCAACTGCAACCACATCCGCCTGGGGGTGATGGTGGGGGGGGACGTGTGTGTGTCCCTTGGCCCCTGTCACCCCCTTTACTCCTGCCAGAGGACCCACAACGGACCCTCACCCACTTCAGCCAGGACAACGTCTCCCACTATGACATCTTCCTCCTGGATGAGAGTGAGGAGGAGCTGTACGTGGGGGCACGTGACCGGCTGCTGGCCCTCACCGTCAGCACCCCCGGCAGCATCCGTGTAAAAGCCTCGGTGAGCAGCTGTCTCTGTTTTGGGGGAAAGGGGTTCCCCTCTGCTGTGCCTCAGTTTCCCCACCGGAGCTGGGCTCAACAGCCCAGAACTGTCTCCATTCCCTTCACAGGTAATGTGGGGACCCACAGCTGAGAAAACCTATGAATGTGCTTTTAAGAAGAAGAGCCAAGAGGTGAGAAGGCCCCATGGGGGCTCGGGGGTCCTGTGGAGCTGCTGGGGTGCTCAGCCCCCCACTCTGCTCTTCCCTCCCAGACCGAGTGCTTCAACTTCATCCGAGTCCTGGTGGCCCTGAACCAGACCCACCTCTACGTCTGTGGGACCTACGCCTTCAGCCCTGCGTGCACCTACATTGTGAGCATTCCCTGCAGGACGGGGCACCAGGGGTCTCGGGGCAGGTTATGGTGTTGCTGCGAGGACCCACAAAATATGGCCCCAGGAGTAAATTAGATCATGAGTTGTGCCCAGGATGGAGGGTGCTCGGTGTCCCCCCACCAAGGGGCATCTTCATGCTCCATAAAGGGGCACTCGGTGATTCTCACTCAGCTGCCAGTGACTCTTCCTCTGGCAGGAAAACCCCAATTTTGCGTCCTGGTCCCCTCAGGTGACCCCAGGCTCCCTGTCCCTGCCTCAGCTTCCCCCTTGCTATGATCGTGGTGGAGACCACCACTCCCCAGTAGGGAGAGATGACAGGAGCTGGGTGACTCCTGTCACCATCCCTGCACCCACCCTGAAGACACGTCTGCAAGGGATTCCACAGCCATTCCCTGCTGATTTTTCTCCCCTTCCCACAGCACCTGGAGAACTTCACACTGGTGTCCAGTGGCAGAGGACAACCCTTCCTGGATGGGAAGGGCCAGTGCCCCTTTGACCCCCAGCACACCTACACAGCCCTGCTGGTGGGTGAGTACAGGGCCAAGTGGCCCCGTGGGTGGGCACCCAGCCCTGGGATGGAGCGGAGGGTGATGGTGGGGTGTCCCCACCGTGCCTCACCCCTCTGCCTTGTCCCCAAGCAGATGGTGAGCTCTACACTGGCACCATGAACAACTTCCAGGGCAATGAGCCCATCATCTCCCGCTCGCTGGGCACGCGCACCCTGCTCAAGACAGATGCCTTCCTCCGCTGGCTCTCCGGTGAGCAGAGGGGCAGTCCTGGGGAGGACACCCTTGTGCTGGGGGTGCCTGCAGCCCCCTCAACTCCAGCTCCTCACCCACCTGCCCTGGCTGTGCCTGTAGCCGACGCTGCCTTCGTGGCCTCCTTCAGCATCCCTGGGGACGACAAGGTCTACTTCTTCTTTGAGGAGACAGCCGACGAGTTTGACTTCTTTGAGCGGGTCCTGGTGCCCCGGGTGGCCCGTGTCTGCAAGGTGAGTGCAACAGCGATGGCGGGCGATGATGATGGGGGATGATGACAGGGGACAATGGGGGTACAGTGATGGGGAGTGATGATGATGGGGGGAAATGACAGGGGACAACAATGAGGGATGATGAGGGTGTAATGACGGGGGACAATGACAAGGGACAGTGATATGGGGTGATGGTGGGGAACATGGGGGTACAATGGTGGGGGATGATGATGGGACAATGACATGGACAGTGGTGGGAGATGATGACGGGGACGA
The DNA here is from genome assembly GCA_035583155.1 of Acropternis orthonyx. NCBI lineage: Eukaryota > Metazoa > Chordata > Aves > Passeriformes > Rhinocryptidae > Acropternis > Acropternis orthonyx. The sequence goes on along the minus strand of JAWWEU010000072.1, from coordinate 1,752,865 downwards.
TGAGTGTACGATGATGGTGGACAATGAGAGGGGACAATGACAGGGGATGATGATGGGAGATCGTGGGGGACAGTGATGGGCGACAATGACAGGGGACAACACGGGTACTCAGCTCCTGCTGCTGAGCACCCTCTGACTCCCACAGAGTGATGTGGGGGGAGACAAGGTGCTCCAGAAGAAGTGGACGACATTCCTGAAGGCACAGCTCGTGTGCTCCCAGCCTGGACACTTCCCCTTCAACGTCATCCACCACGCCTTCGCCCTGTCCCGCAACGGCAGCGGCGCCGACTTCTATGCTGTCTTCACCTCGCAGTGGTGAGTGCCCAGGGGTGCGACAGGTGCCCTCCTGGTGCCCACGCTCTCCTGGTGCCCACCTGGATGTCCCCGCAGGCAGGCGGGCAGGGCGGGCAGCGCCGCCGTGTGTGCCTATAGCCGGGAGGATCTGGAGAAGGTCTTCGAGGGCAAGTACAAGGAGCTGAACAAGGAGAGCTCCCGTTGGACTGTCTACAGTGGCCCTGACATGAGTCCCCGGCCTGGCAGCGTGAGTGCTGCCCACCTTGGGGGACTGGACCCTCCAAGGGACAACACTGGTCCCCAAGGGAAGGGGTCTGTGTGTCCCAGTTTGCCCTGTGAGCTCGCCCTGCAAGTGGGCTGGGAAAGTGGGCTGCACCCCACTGATGCTGGCACAGGCAGCTCGGTGACACAGAACACCCCTTCCCGTGCCTCAGTTTCCCCTCAGTTTCAGGGCGCTGACCCCTCTCTCCCTGCAGTGCTCCATGGGTCCTTCCTCGGACAAAGCCCTCAGTTTCATGAAAGACCATTTCCTGATGGATGGGAAGGTGTCACCCATCCAGGGAAGGCCACTCCTGGTGAAGTCAGATGTCACCTACACGCGAATTGCAGTGGATGAGACTCATGGCATCTCAGGGACCACCTACCGCGTCATGTTCCTGGCCACGGGTGGGTTTATGAGGGAGCGCACACAGGATCACCCATCTGATCCTTTCCTTGGCTCCAAAGCCCTGGTGATGTCCCCTGTGCCCCACAGCGGAGGGTTTCCTGCACAAGGCAGTGGAGCTGCCCGAGGGTCCCCACATCGTGGAGAGCATCCAGCTCTTCAGGACACCAGAGCCGGTGAAGAACCTGCTGCTGGCCCCAAAGAAGGTAAGGAATGGGATCACCCAACAGCCACCCTGGCATGAGGGCTGGGGGGAGGCTCAGCCATGCACCTCTCTCTCCCCAGGGCATTCTCTACGTGGGCTACTCCAGAGGCATCCTCCAGGTCCCGTTGGCCAACTGCAGCCTGCACCGGAGCTGCGCCGAGTGTGTGCTGGCGCGGGACCCGTACTGCGCCTGGCACAGCCTGGAGGGCTCCTGCCAGCCCACCCACACCGCCGCCACGGACACGTGAGCACCAGGATGAGGATGGGAAGGGGGATGCAGAGGGGACTGGGATGCTGACCCCGCTCTTCCGGCCGCAGGAGGGTGTGGCTGCAGGACGTCCAGACGGGGAACCCGGCCACCACATGCCACCGCGGGAGGAGTGTGGCCATGCCCCGAGCCTGGGGGGCACCAGAGGGTCCCAGTGTACAGAGTTGAGTATGGGAGCGTGGCGGGATGGGGCACACCGGGTGGGATGGGGCACATGGAGTGGGATGGGGCACATGGAGTGGGATGGGGCACGTGGAGTGGGATGGGGCACGTGGAGTGGGATGGGGCACACTGGGTGGGATGCACCACCTCACCCCGCTCTCAACACCTGCAGTGCTCAACCCCCAGCTGAACACTGTGGTCCACCTGCCATGTCCCCGCCACTCTGCACTGGCCACCTACAGCTGGCAGCAGCCCAGTGCTGACCTGGAGGACACCGTGCTGCTCCCTGACCACACGCTGGTGGTCACCATGCAGCAGGGGACGGCCGGCACCTACAAGTGCCAGGCCACAGAGAACGGCTACACCTGGACTGTGGCTCACTACGAGCTCGGGGACTCTGTTGGGGCAGCCCAGGGGGACAGACTGGATGAGGAGGAGTCGGTCTGTGGGTCCTCGGCCAGCGGCACCCATGGGTCGTACTGGCCGCAGTTTGTGACGGTGACAGTGCTGCTGGTGGTGACACTGACCGCGGCCGCCTGCCTGGCCCTGCTCGCCTACCGTGACCAGCTCAAAGCCCGGAGCAAGGTGCGGGGGTGCAGCACTCCCCACAGCCCCCCATCCCGCCACCGGGAGAAGGTGCCCCTCAATGGGGGCGGGGGAGAGCCCCCGGCACTGGGAGCCGCTACCGAGGAAGAGGAAGAGGACGAAGGCTCCCGCGCTTGCTGCCTCCAGGTTGACGGGGACATCGACGTGGACAACAACCGGCTCCACATGCCAGGGCAGGGCACGGTGTGATGCTGCCAGCGGGTCGGGGAGACCCTGGGGGGGGTGGGAGGGAGGGGGTGTGAATGTGAAGGCTTTTTGCCTGGGGTTGTGTTTGTGGGGTTTGTTTGTTTGGGGCGGGGGGGGGCGTGTTTTGGTTTGGGTTGGGGTTTTTGTGGTTTGGTTTTTGGTTTTGTTTTTTTTTTATTTAATACACGTGTTTTAACATAAGGTGACTTTCTGGGACAGGGGGATAGGGTGGGCCCTGGGAGCAGCAGGGGTGGGATGTGGCAAGAGGGTAGGATTGGGGGAAAGTGGAAGTGCAAGGAAAGGTCATGGAGACAAAGATATGTGACAGAGGAGGAGCATGGCCATGGGGCCAGGCCAGGTGATACTGGTGTCATACCAGGAAACGCTCCGGGGATCCATTTGAGACTCAACACGGGGACAGCTGAGCCTGCCAGGCTCCATGGGCCGACCCCACGGACACCCACCCTGCACTGCCAGACCCCCCAGACACCGCAAGCCCCTGACCCCCAGCCCCTGGAGCAGCAGAGCCCCCCACTCCTCCCCAGCTGCCCCCATTTCCAATGCCTTCTACCCACACTTTTTAAGCCAAACCAGCTGTAAATTTTACTGCCCTTTTTTATCAAAAAAGGAAAACTCAACACATCACACTGCTGGGTCCACCCAACCCCAGGGACAGCACCGGTCCAGGGCCTCGGCCTTTTGGGTGACGGGCAGGTGCAAAGGTGTGTTCCAGGGCAACACGTATGTGCATGTGGGGACACGTGGGCGTGTGCAGCGGGGGCGTGTCCAGGGTGTGACCCGTACACATGTGTGTGCAGGGCACATGGGATGGGAGTGCAGGTGTGGGATGGGAGGGCAGGTGTGGGATGGGAGGGCAGGTGTGGGATGGGAGTGCAGGTGTGGGATGGGAGTGCAGGTGTGGGATGGGAGTGCAGGTGTGGGATGGGAGTG
>JAWWEU010000072.1:1730530-1749429 GCA_035583155.1 Acropternis orthonyx | reverse complement strand
GTGTGCAGGTTTGGGATGGGAGTGCAGGTTTGGGATGGGAGTGCAGGTGTGGGATGGGTGTGCAGGTGTGGGATGGGAGTGCAGGTGTGGGATGGCTGTGCAGGTGTGGGATGGCTGTGCAGGTGTGGGATGGCTGTGCAGGTGTGGGATGGCTGTACAGGTGTGGGATGGCTGTACAGGTGTGGGATGGCTGTACAGGTGTGGGATGGCTGTGCAGGTGTGGGATGGCTGAGCCGCCGGGAGTCGCTGGCCCTTTAAGAGCAGTAATTGGGCGCTGTCCCTTTAAGGAGCGCTCGCGCTTCTCGCCCACCCTCTCCATGGGCTCATCGGGCCGCCGCCATCTTTACTGAGGGCCACGCGTGCGGCGGGTCACTTCCGGCGCGGCCTCAGCCCTTCCCCATGATGGCGGCGCGGCCCGGGCGCTGACGCCGGCGGTCACTTCCGGCCGGGGGGCGGCCATGGGGCGGCGGCGCCGGGCCGGGGGTCCCGCCCGCCGGCCTGAGGTGAGAGAGCGGCGGGGCCGGGCCTGCGGCCGTGGGGCCTGGCCGGGCCGGGCCGGGCCTGGGCGAGCGGCGGCAGGGCCTGACCGTGGTGGCTCGGCCCGGTGCGGGCGGCGGCGGCGGCGGCTGAGCGAGGCCCTGGGCGGGTATAGGGGGCTGTGGGGCGGCTGCAGGTGGGGAGCGGGGGGCACAGGGAAACGGGGGCGGGGGCGCGGGCAGAGTCCGGTGGCAGGTTAGTGCGAGACACGCTCGGCTTTGGAGGAGCTCGGGGGAAGCGGCCGGAGCCCTGCCGGGCCGGGAGGGAAGGACCGAGAGCCCTCCCCGGGCCGGGAGAGCGAGGGGCCGGAGGGCAGGGGCAGGGTCCGGAGGCCCCCCCCGCCGCCGTGGGAGCGGGCACAGCCCCGGGCGCGGAGCCGCCGCGCTGGGGACGCTCCCGGCCCGCGCAGTGACCTTGAGCGGGTCCCGGGCCGAGCTCAGAGCAAGGCCGAGCTTTGCTGGGCCGAGGGTCAGCGCTGGTGGCCCCGCTCGGGGCGCAGGGACGCGGGGGGGGGTTCCTGGCCGCGGGGCTGGGGGTGCCGCGCTCCGGGTGTTTGTGCCGCATGGGCAGCCGCTCCGAGGGGCTGCGGATCGGCAGCCAGCACGGGGCTGTGTCCTTTCCTCCCCTCGGGTTTATGTCCATAATTTCCCCCCCGCCCCAGCCCGGGTTTATATCCAGAACGCCCCCCCACCCCACGCCCGGCTTTATATCCGCTCCCGCCCCGCGGTGAGTTTAAGGAGTGAGCACCAAGGGCTGTGCCAGGCGAGCTGCCAGCTGAGGCCGGCTCCATGGCCCGGGGAAAGGGCTCCGAGCTGGAAGCCTTGCGGTGGGTTCGTGGGTCTCGTGCTTTCCCACTTGGGCGCATCTCCGCAGGCAACCCCGGCGAGCAGCAGGGGCTTGGCGAGGCGGTGCCGGATGGTTCCCAGGCGGGTGCCGAGGCATTGGCATGCTGGGCTGGGCACAGCCCGGCCGGGGGACACAAAGGCCTTGTCTCTGTTTGCCAGGGAATCATCTTTAGCTCCAGCTGCAGCCAGAGCGGTTTGGGGACTGGACTGACAGGGCGATACTGAAAGGATCTGAACTGTAGTGTTGTGCTAAGTTGAGTTCTGTATTTAGGAGACTGAGGCTGTGCCCAGACTAACCTGGCAGCAGGAGTGGGGACAGGCTGCTTGGCATCTGCCCTGCTTGGATTTCCAGGCAGAAGTTCAAGAAATGCTGTTCTGTGCGTGGTGGAAAGGGACTGCTGAGGGGTGGTCTTGGCACAGAAGCTGCCCCAGAGGCAAACTGCAGGATGGCTGGGGAAGCTGAGGGGAAACCTGGTGCATTGGTGCTTTGGTTTGGAGGGCAGCTCAGTTCCTGGTAGATTTAGCCATTACTTTTCCATCAGCCTCCCCAAATTACTTGAAATAGCATCAAAGAGTTGCTGAATGGATGCGACAGGATCCCTGGATCCCTGCCCTGAGCAAGGCCCTGGACTAAACTTTGAAAGAATAAATGCTCTGAGGAAAACTCTTGTGTTGGCAGAGCAAGAACTGTGGCCATACTGGTCATTCCCAGGGTTGCCAGGATGCCTTCCCTCTTCCACACAGTGCCCATGGGCCCTGGAATTAAAGTGGCTTTGTCTTTCTGATTCAGACCCCGAATGAGAGTCCAGAGAAAGTGCAACTATTTCCTCAAGGGGTTATGGCTGAAATTCTAAATGCAAAGCACTAGAGCACATAAAAATCAAGGATATGTTATTATTTCATTTTCGTTATTGCAGCAATGAGGATGTTTTTTGCAGGCAGTCCTTTGCTTTCCCATGGGGAGCTCAGTTCCATCCTTGGGTGACAGAGGAATTTGGAGTATGGACTAAATCCTCAGGCTTCACCAGGAAATTGCATTGTCCAGACTGTTTGTGGGGGTGTTTTAATACATTAAGTTAGTGAGACTCCTAACAAGAACCAAGTCATGTTTTCAGAGGTGCTGTGTGCAGATAATTCCTCCGCAGGAAGCTTTGTGTGTTTATCCTGCCACTCTTAGTGAACCCAGTAATGCTGTAATTGTAATTAAAGCAATCCTGGCTTTGTTTTGCCAGGCCCTGGTGCTTCTTGTGCCTTATCTGCCAAGGCAATTGCCTGTAGTTCTCCTTGTGCTGGTACAAGTGTTGGATCCAGGGCCCTTCAGTAATTTTAACTCCCTTGTCTGTGGCAGTGTGTAACACTGTTTGCTGCTGTTGAGCAAATATTTTCTTGGCAGACAGGCAACAAAGTGGTCAGTTAATGGCACCTCCACCCTTGCCCTGCCGTAATTTCATAACCGTAATTTCTTCTCCATGCTGGAGGTAAATCATTTTGGTTGTTTTGTTCCTGTCTTTCTAACCAAATGGCTGTGCACGCTGTGGGCTCTCTGTGGAGGCTGCAGCATGAAGACATTTCTCACAGAATCATGGACTGGTTTGGCTTCAAAGGGACCTTAGAGGTCTTCTCCCCCCATTGACATGGACACCTTCCACTAGCCCAGGTTGCTCCAAGCCCCGTCCAACCTGGCCTTGGACACTTTCAGGGATGGGGCAGCCACAGCTTCTCTGGGCAACCTGTGCCAGGGCCTGCCCACCCTCACAGGGAACAGTTTCTTCCCAATATCTCTCTGGCAGTGGGAAGCCATTCCCCCTTGTCCTGTCCCTCCAAGCCCTTGTCCAAAGTCCCTCTCCAGCTCTCTTGGAGCCCCCTTTAGGCACTGTGGCACAGCAGTGTAAAATTCCCTCAGTCTGTGTGTGGTGGTCACTGCCCCTCCCTTTGAGTTCTCCGCTGGTCAATCTGTTTTCACGTCTCAGGTGTTGGGCCTTTTGTTCCAGTTCCTGCTCCTTACTGTAGCTCTGCTCTCTAACAGCTCAGCTCATGCCTGGACACAGAGGTAAATAAATACCCATTTGCCAGTGCCTGGAGTATAAGCTGTGATCCAGCTGCAGTTAAGCCCTCCCCAAAAGTTTAGTGGTCTGTTACTCTCAACACCTGAAGGCTTTTTTTTTTTTTTTATATGGAAAGAAAGTCCTTGTGGGCAGTGAAAGGATCACTGTCATGTTGGGTGACTCTGAGCTGTCCTTCTCCTGTTGCCTGGCCCTGTGTGGAGGTTCCCTTAGCCTTAGGGGCTCCCTTAGGGGAAGACTCTGCTGGAGGAGGCTGAGCCAGCACCTCCCTCCTCCTCCCCCTGCTCCTGGCCCTCCGAGTGTGGCCAGCGCTGGAAGGGGGGCAGTTTGGGGGTGCGATCAGACCAGGAGCAGCAATGCAGTGTTGGAAGGGAGGGTGAACTTTGGTCCCTGTAGCTAACAAGCAGTTCAACAGAGAGACCCCGGGCTGTAATTTAACCCTTTCATTTCAGGGTATTGGTCATCAACATGAAGACTTTATATGGCTGTTTGCATTGGCGTTGTTTTCCCGTTGTTGTTTCTCTTTTCACAACTTTCTCATCCCTTTTCCCTGGATTGCATCACCCTTCAGCTTTAGGAAGATAAGAATGGAAATGCCCAAAGAAACATGTCTAATTTATGCAGGGAATCTGGGAGCACAAAGAGAAACTTGTCACTTCTTTCTTTGTACAGATCCTGGAACTAAAGTGACATCCTGACACCTGGGAGCATCACAGACCTGGAATGACCGGGGAGAGGCTGCTTTGGTTGGCAATCTGTGCATGTCCATTAAAAGGTGTGTGTGCTGCAGGAGCGGTGCTCGTCCTCTGGCTCTCAGCCTGCTCCCCAAAGCCTCGGACCTTTGCTTTGCCACAGAGCAGTGTGGGCCATGGTGAGAGCTGCCACGTGTGCCTGCTGCTGCTGGAGCTCAGCACACAGCCACGGTGACATCAAAAGGTGCCACCACCAGCCACATGGCAGCGTCCTGCCTTCCCAGGTTACAGTCCCTCTGCTCTGCCAGCACAATGCCATGGAAGGGCTCGCTGTGTGCCTGAGGACAGTCAGCGAAGTCTGAGGTGATGTGGGTGGCTGTGGTAAACGGGGCCTTCACCCTCTGCCCAAGGTGTCTCTCCTTTCAGGTGCTGGCACTTGCCGTCGGGTCAGTCAAGGCTGGAGGGCTGGGCCTGGATCTGCTGCGAACCTTTGAGGGAGATCTGGGCCTCTCCTCCCCCACCCCAAGGAGCCATGGAGGACAAACGCAACATCCCCATCATTGAGTGGGAGCACCTGGACAAGAGAAAATTCTACGTGTTTGGGATTTGCATGACTATGATGATCCGGGTGAGCGTTTACCCCTTCACGCTCATCCGGACACGGCTGCAGGTTCAGAAGGGCAAGAGCCTGTACAATGGGACTTTCGATGCCTTTGTGAAAATCCTGCGGACAGAAGGGACGGCTGGGCTCTACCGTGGCTTTTTGGTCAACACCTTCACCCTGATCTCGGGACAGTGCTACGTGACAACGTACGAGCTCACCCGGAAGTACGTGTCGCGCTACAACAACAACAACGCCGTGAAGTCCCTGGTGGCCGGCGGCTCGGCCTCCCTGGTGGCCCAGAGCATCACGGTGCCCATCGATGTCATTTCTCAGCACCTCATGATGCAGCGGAAGGGGGAAAGCATGGGCAGGTTCAAGGTGCAGAACCAAGATGGCAAGCGGCTTCTGGTCTTTGGTCAAACCAAGGACATCATTGTACAGATTTTCAAGGCCGACGGTTTTAGAGGCTTCTACAGAGGCTACGTGGCCTCGTTGCTCACTTATATTCCCAACAGTGCAGTCTGGTGGCCATTCTACCACTTCTACGCTGGTAAGTGAAAGGAGGTTTGTAATGTATATTATCCCAGGAGACCCAGAAGCGCCTCAGATCAACTCTGACAACATTGGATCCAGCATGAGTTGCTTTCTCTCTCTTGAGGTGGAAACAGAACCTGTCATGAAACAGAGAGCTGTGTCCAGTGTGAAGGAATTCTGCAGGTGTTGGGTGAAGTTTTAACAGAGCAGCACTGTTTAAATGCAGAGATAAAGATGAGGGTCTGAGTGCTAGAGGACTTCAAGCTGAATAGCTCTAGGCAAGAGCAGCTCGATGCGTCTGCTTTAACTTTCTCTTACACCAACCCCAAATAAGTCTTCCTGCATGAGAGCGACGAAGGCTCTTGTCTGGTGCCGGGCAGAGTTTTGGAGCCACCATGTAAGTATAATTCATCTTTCAGTTCACAAGGACTCAGGAATCTCATAAATGGCAAAAGGACTTTGAGAGCCCCAAATCTCATGGCAAAACCAAACAACAGGTGGAGGCAAAGGCTGAATCTTCTGTGGGTTTGTGTCTGTCAGGTCTTGCTTCAGTTTTTCTAGCTTTAAAACTGGCACCAAATCTTGCGATGAAAAACTGCACTTAGCAGAATGTTCTCTCTCTGTGGTTCAGCTCTCGTACTCCTTAGGGTGTTGCCAGAGACTAAAGGTATTGACCAACTAAAGGTTATTTCTCCCTCTGATGGTCCTTTAGATTTCTGCAGTGCAGCTTTGCATGTGGGTTTTAGGCTTGTATTTACCTTATTTCTGCCAAAAAGTGATGGTAATGAGCAGCTTGGGTTCTGCTGTACTGGGCTTAAAGCTTACTTTGAGATCACCCGTTCTTCAAAATCCAGGTGTCTTGAACGTCCCGTTTGCTTTTCAGAGTTCTGGTAGCTTCAGGGAGCCTTGGTTCCTCATCCCTTCTGCATTTAAAAGGCAGTGGTAGCTTGGGATGTTGGTCCAGTCTGAACTTCATGGGGAGTTCTCGCTTCACTCTCCATATCAACAATTTATTAGACAACAATCTAGTGTATTAATTGTAAGATTGTCATGCCAAAAGGGCTCAAAGGAGGGCATGTGGGAGCAAGGCAGCTGATATGGTGAGACCAGAGCTCTCTGCTGGCAGGTGTTTGCTCTTCCCTTGTGTTCTCACAACATCTTGTGGAAATCAAGATGATGGGAAGCACAAACCCCAGCTGCTGGTGAGTCTCTGCTTTGGCTGCGTTTCCCGATCCTCTGTCCCTGGGTGGAGCAGCACCAGGGGTCACTGAACCCTCCTTGGGCTCAAAGTGCACTGCTGGCCCCAATTCCAATCGGTGCTCCACGTCAAAGACCTACTTCCTTCCCTCCTGTCAGATAGGCACAGCCTCCACATCATCCGAAGATAATGGGGCTCTTGGACTGTCTTCTGTACAACTTCAACAAATAGAAGTGTGGGAGATTCAAATCCCCTTGGCCAGGCAGCATGAGCAGAGTGAGGATATCTGGGATGAGCACTGCATGGCTCTCTTCTCCTTAGGATCCACAGTGGAATACCAGGGTATCTCCTGGACAGCGTGCTTGGCAGTGACAGCTTCCTGTGTGAATCTCTGTGGACACCCTTCACCTTGTCTAAAGGCTTCCCCCACCTTCTTAAGGGGGTGGATGTTTCCAGGCCCTGTTTTGAGAACATGAAAGCTTGTTCTGTCCAGTTTGCCCTGTGGGCCTGGGAGCCGGTGTGGGAGCTGATGGGAGGCTGTGGGACGGGCACTGGAGTGTTCCATGGCTACCAAGGTGATGAGTCCTGCTCCCTGCACTGTGCTGGCTTTTTGACTGCTGTGGGAAGCACTGCTTGGAAATTCCATGGGAGGAGGTGGCAGGCTGTAAATCAGGGATTCTGCCCACTGCAAACCAGTTGGAATTAGGGGGGTGGAGTTAAGGAACTGATAAACAACCACTGAAAGTCTGAAACTTTCCTCTCTTTTCCATTCCCAGAACAGCTTTCGAGCTTGACTCCTAAAGACTGTCCCCACCTCCTGCTACAAGCGATATCGGGGCCGCTTGCGGCCGCTACAGCTTCCACACTCACCAACCCCATGGACGTGGTCAGGGCTCGGGTCCAGGTAAGAGCTCAGCCTGCCTGGCACATCTTGTGGGGTGAGGCTTGGCCTCAGCTCTCTGATCTCTGTGGTTTCAGGTGAGCTGCTCCCCTGCTCTCCCTGGGCCTTTCATCCTGGGTATCACCTGCTTAGTTAGCCCAGGCCTGCTCACATGGGCTTTACTTTTGGAGAGGTTGTTGGAGTGGGAGATCTGCCCCAGAGCAGCTCAGTGTGGAGTCTGGCAGCTCTATGAATGTTTGTTCTGGCATTGCAGGTGGAAGGCAAGAGCTCCATCATCCTCACCTTCAAACAGCTCATTGCAGAGGAAGGTCCCTGGGGGCTGACTAAAGGCCTCTCTGCCCGCATCATCTCTGCCACCCCTTCCACCATCGTCATCGTGGTGGGGTACGAAACGCTGAAGAAGCTGAGCCTCCGCCCGGAGCTGGTGGACTCGAGGCACTGGTAGAAGCAGCTGGTGGAAGAGAACCTTCCTGTGAACCCTCTGAGTCTGGACTGTAGGGGGGAGAGCCCAGGAGGAGACACAGCTGCTGTGCCTTTGTCTCTGGCTGGTGTCGCAGCACAAGGCAGACGCAAGAGCAACTGCACTTCACCTCTTTGGGTCTGAGTGTCATACAAGTCTCTGCTGCTGGTTTTGCTTAAAACCATCAAACTGTGACCTTTGGCAATGCTGTTTGCCTGGGACAGTCCATTCCAGGTGTGTGTGAACAAATCCTGGCAAGTTATTAATTCCTTTTTTTTTTTTTTTTTTAAATTAAAGACTTACTGGCTGAAGCAAAAAGCCAGTTTATTCTCTTTAAATTATTTTAATCTTTGCCAAATTTCGGAGGAGGCCAGTCTGACAGCCTGCAGCAGGGCCCTCCAGTGGGATGGCTCTGGTGGCAGTTGTGCTGTGGGAAGGTGGAAGCAGAGAACAGACAAGAGAATTCTCCAATTACCCACATATATTTCTAGAAGATGTGAGACAAGAGTAACCTGAAACCACTTCAGACCTGATTTTCGGTGTTTTGAATAGATCTGTACATACTTGTTTTGTATGTTCTTGGGAAATGTTCCCTGTCTCTCATCCTCCAAAGAGCGGGCTGGCCGATGGCGAGTCAGGAGCTGAACTGACTGTTTGGAATTAGCTGATGATGGTTTTGACACCTAACCTATGTTTTTAATCCATTGATATTTAATTTTTTTTTTTATTTTAGGGAAGCTTATTCTGATTTCTGGGGGACTGAGTGGTTTGTCCTGTGGCCTTGTTCAGTGTGTCAATCCTGCATGTTCAGGGTGGCTGCGGCCGCTTCCCACCTTTAGTTAGTTTAAGCACAAAGAGATGCAGTTTGGAAGTGTCCAATTGTGGTGCTACCAGCAGCTGGATGAGAACTGAATGTGGTTTGAGCTACAACTGTGGATGCAAGGTGGGGAAGGAAAAACCTTGTGTTGGCTTTTGATCCAGTTCAAACCTGACTGGTATGTTCATATTGAATAAGAAGTGATGGTTCGTTAATACTTTGAGAGATTTATATCCTGCTCATCCCGTTTGGGAAGGGTGAGGACAATGCTTTGCACACTTTGCTGGATCAGAATCCTGAGCTATAGTCTGTGTATTTTACCAAGTGAAAACTTCTGGGGGATGAAACTGGAGGCTGCTCTTCAGGAAGGGGAAGGGAAGGGATTGTCTGACTGCACTATGGTACTCTCAGTGGTTGAGATCTGCCCCTCGTGCTGCCAGCCCACACGTGGTGCTTGTCCTGGCTAACGGTGCCCGGGAGGTGAGGCCTGTGCCTCTGGGTCACAGACGTGCACAGCCTCCATTCCTCTCGCTGCCATAACCAGAAATTTTGGGCAAGGTGTTGATGCTGCTGACCTGTGGCTGCTGCTTCTCTGGGCTGTCTCTTCCCCTGGGACTCTCTGAGGTGGCTCTGACTTCATCCTGACATTGCGGTTCAACCCGGCAGGGACTGGACTTGCAACCGTGTCTGCTGGAGGTGGAACAAGTGTAAAGGTGGGAGAGGCTTCTCTGCTGAAGGACAGAGCTTGATTCCAAGGTGCAGTGCTGTGATGGGGCTTCGGGTGAGTCATCAAAGGCCTCTTCCTCCCACCTTTGTTTCCTGCAGTGCTCAGTGAGGCTGCCAGAGCCACAGATGAAGCTGTTGGGATAGCACCTTCTGCACCTACTCCTGTCACCTGTTTGTTGGTTAAAAATTGACACGTCAGCCCTTGCTGTAATAGGAGATTCTACTCTGAAAAGCAGAACCAGCAGCACCCCAGATCGCGGGGGGCTGTCCCTGTTCTCACACCACAGCGGGACTAACACTGGTATTCACATGAACAGTAACAGTTGGCCCCTGCCAAGGGCAGCACGGCCAGTCCTGGTGTGTGGCAGGGAAGGGTGGCAGCACCAGCCTGGGGAGACGCTCTTGAGCTTAATGTTCCTCTCGTAACCAGCAAAGACCTTGACAGTTAATAAACTTCTGAGACCTGAGCCTGAGTTTAAAAGCGTGTGAGTGCTTGTGCCAGGGGAGGCTGATGCTTTGTGTCATGTCACAGCTGTGCTTGCTCAGGTTTTGCCCTTTGCCTTTGGAGTAGGAGGGGGAGGAACCTGACCTGCCTGAACAAGCAGTGACAGTGGCTGCACAATGGCTGAAAGAGTCAGGAAAAACAGGCCAGAGCACACGGAGCTGAGCTGCGGCCAGATCCCCCTGCCGGCACAGGGTGGGGTCTGGTTGGCTCGCACAAGGGAAGCGTCGCTTTTCCCTCTCTCTCCGGGCAGAACCTGGCTCCTGCTTCCCCCGCTGAATTCTTCAGGCTTGATCCTTTTAAATTAAAAGAGCGAGAGCCCCCGTCCCCGGGGGCGGGGAGAGGGGGCGTTTCCAGGGCGCTGGGAGGGGAGAGGGGCGCTTTGGCACCGCTGCTGTCCCGGCTCGGGGCGCGGCGCTGCCTCGGTTGGTGTTGCGGTGGGTTTGGCACCTTTCGGGGCGGAGCGGGGAAGCGGCCCCGCCCACCGCGTATGGTCCCACCCATTGTTTATGGCCACGCCCGCCACCTGTGGCCCCGCCCAGCTCATATGGCCCGGTACATTGTTTATGGGCCCGCCCACCTCATATGGCCCGGTACATTGTTTATGGCCCCGCCCAGCTCATATGGCCCGGTACATTGTTTATGGGCCCGCCCACCTCATATGGCCCGGTACATTGTTTATGGCCCCGCCCACCGCCTGTGGCCCCGCCCGCTCCTACTGGCCCCGCCCATCTCTCATGGCCCCGCCCGTGGGCACGGCCCCGCCCGCTGCACACGGCCCCGCACACCGCCTATGGCCCCGCCCACCGGTTATGGGCCCGCACGCTTTTATGGCCACGCCCCCGCTCATCGCTTGTGGCCCCGCCCACAGCCCCGCCTTCCTGGCCAATGGCAGCGGCGGCGCGCAGCGGCAGCAGCCAATGGGGGTGCGGTGCTCAGCGGCAGCAGCCAATGGGGGTGCGGTGCTCAGCGGTAGCAGCCAATGGGGGTGCGGGGCGCAGCGGTAGCAGCCAATGGGGGTGCGGTGCTCAGCGGCAGCAGCCAATGGGGGTGCGGTGCTCAGCGGCAGCAGCCAATGGGGGTGCGGCGCGCAGCGGTAGCAGCCAATGGGGTGCGGCGCGCGGCGGCGGCGGCAGCCAATGGGGGTGCGGCGCTCGGCGCTCGATCGCGGCGCGGGCCATGGCGGCGGCGGGCGGCGATCATGGCGGCGGCGGCGATGGCGATGGCGGGGCCGGCCCGGCGGGGCCCGCCGCCCCGGGCCGCGCCCAGGTGTTCACCACCGTGGTGGACACGTTCCTGGAGAAGCTGGTGGCCGCCGGGAGGTGAGGCTGGGGCGGCGGGGGGCCGAGAGGCGCGGCCGGGCCCCCGGCGCTGCCCCTGCCCTGACCGTGGCCCCGAGCCCGGCCCTGACACCCCCCGCCCCGCTCTTGCAGCTACCAGAAGTTTGCCAGCTGCTACCACTCTTTCTACAAGCTGCAGCCGCAGCTGACCAGGAGCATCTACGACCAGTTCATGTCCCAGCTGCAGGCATCCATCAAGGTGACCGGGGGGGGGCCGGGAGCCTCCAGGGGGGGCTTCAGACCCTCTGTGGAGCAGCGATGAGCACGTTGGCTTTAAAGGGAGCAAATACATTTCTTGAATGGCAAAAGCGAAGAGCTGAGGCGGCTCCCCAGGCCCCTCTGTCTCCCCCGGAAAGAGCCGTGAAATCGATCGGGTTGGAGAAGACCCGTAAGCCCCTCGAGCCCAGCTGCTCCCCCAGCACTGCCAAGGCCACCACACGTGTCCCCAAGTGCCACATCCACACCGCTGTTAAATCCCTCCGGGAATGGAGATTCAATCCCTGCTGATTCCCAGGATGGAGCCTTCAACTAGGGCAAAGCCGGGGGGACTTTGAACAAAGGCTGGGAGTGCCAGGACAAGGGGGATGGTTCCCACTGCCAGAGGGCAGGGTTAGATGGGACAATGGGAATAAATTCTTCCCTGGGAGGGTGGGCAGGCCCTGGCACAGGGTGCCCAGAGAAGCTGTGGCTGCCCCATCCCTGGGAGTGTCCAAGGTCAGGTTGGACGGGGCTTGGAGCAACCTGGGATAGTGGGAGGTGTCCTTGCCCATGACAGGGGGTGGGATAAGAAGAACTTTCAGGTCCTTTTCCAACCAAACCGTTCCATGATTCCATGACCAGTAGAGGCTCACAAGTGGTGCCTGTGTTTGTTCCATTTGGGTCCTGCTGAATCCCTCTCGTGTCCTTCCTTTGCAGGAGGAGATCCAGGAGGTAAAAAGTGAAGGGAACCTGGAGGGGCTCTTTAACTCACTGGACAAGATTGTGGAGGAGGCAAAGGAGCGGGAGGAGCCAGCGTGGTAAGGATGGCCGGGGGTGGGCGGGGGCCACGGCCCTGCAGGGGCAGCAGGGTGGCATTTGGGTGCTGCAGGGGAGGGTCCGAAACCTGCTGGATCTTCAGTATTTATCTGACAGCAATGTCACTGGGTCTAAAGCACCCAAAAATCAGTTCAGTCCGTGCTTCTGTGGGTCAGGGATGCGTCCTGGTGCTCCTCCTCAGTGCAAGGAGGTCAATGTGACTGAGATTGGGGGAAAACCCAGTCCTGACCAGTCTGAGGGGCTGACGGGGTGTTTTGGGCACGGCTCCTGTCTGACAGCAGAGCTCCCCTGGGCCCTCTCTGGGCCCCTGGCTGGGGGCCCTGGCACTTGCTGCAGGTGCCCACAAACACCAGGACTTTGTGTTTCTCTTGGGGCGTTGGCTCACATCCTGCCTGCTCCAGGGCTCTGATTTGGGGAGGGCTCCCGGTGCTGCAGGAGCCGTGGGGCTGTGCCAGGCCGGGTTGGGGGGAGGGGCCCTGCCGGGCGGGGTCGGTGCCCTCGGGCAGCCCCTGGCCCTGCTGTGTCCCCAGGCGCCCCAGCGGGACCCCGGAGCAGGATATCCACAGCACCCTGCTGCCCTACCTGCTGAAGCACCGCTCCTACCTGCGCCAGGTGCTCAGGGACAAGGAGGAGGAGAACAGGAAGGTGGCTGAGTCTGTGCTGGCAGGGAGGGACAGGATTGTGGAGCTGAACCAGCTGATCCAGGCTCACAAACAAGCGTGGCAGGTAAAAACAGACAAAGCCAAACAACACTTCGCCTCATGGTACCAGCCTGAGGAAGACTTGATGGGGCCTGACTGTTTAATGACATTTAAACTCCCCACTTCTCCAAGGCCTCTCCAGCAGCCAAGTTCTGCTGAAACTGGAGGCCTGGGCATTTTCTCTGGACGTCTCGGGTGTTTTTCCCTGTGCAGTGGGTGGGATGTGGGATGTTCCAGTGGAAGATGAGGGGGTTGTGTTCTGCACATGGAGGGGTCAGCAGTGTGTGTGTGGCTTTGGGCCCTGAGCGTGGCAGGGTGGGGGGAGAAGCATCCTGCTGAGGTCTGTGTGTTGTTTTTCCTTCCAGGATATTAGTAAAGAGCAGCGAGAACTCGTCATGGCATTCGAGGAGGTGCAGTGAGGCCGAGGGGCGGCTCGTCCTCCCAACACACCGGTGGGACGGAGCACACACAGCCACCCAGCCTCAGAACTGCCCCATCAGGCCCCTGCAGTGGGGCTGCACCAGCTACTGGACTGGCAGGGTTTGATCAGATTTGGTGAAGAAACTAAGAACAACACATTGGGATCTTTGGAAATAAACAGCAGTTCACTATTCCCCACTCTGCCCAACAGGGAGGAGAGTCCCAAAGTGTGTCTGCGCTCACCTGGTCCCTCAGTGCTGTGACAGGCCTGATTCCAGCTACTAAAGCCAGATTTTGGGCCCTGTAGGTATTTTAGCTGTGTATTAGACAACAATCAGTGCCTTCTGGCCTGAGCTGGGCTGTGTCCAGGCCTGAGGAGCCCGGGAGCAGGAGCACGTACAGCCCAGGGGCACTACAGCTGCCCCAGCCCCAGCTCGGCCATAGCTGATGCTCTTGCCCATGTTTGCAGGTTCATTCAGTCTCTCTGTGTGCTCAAACCACCCGTGCCCATCAGGGATGTGACAGCAACTGCTCCACCGAGTTCCTTGTTGCTGTTTGCTTTGTTTTCCCAGTTATTTTTCAGCCCTGCTCCCCTCCCAGCAGCGTGAGGGACCTGGGGATGTGCTGTGGACATGCAGAGGTCAGAATGGCCCTCCTTGACTTCCTGGGCTCGTGGCACAGGGGTTTAATATTTCCCTGTGGAGCCTCCTGGAACCAGACGGATTTTACCCACCCGGAGTTATCTGTTACTTCTTCATTGGAAGTTTGCTGGCTGGGAATGTGAGGGCTCCCAGGATCTGCCTGGTGGAGCCCTGCGAGGGACAAATGTCTTCAGCATGAAGGAGAGGTTGTTCCTTAGAGCTGGGCAGGGAGCAGGGAGAGTCCCCCCGTGCCTGAGGAGGACTGAGGGGGCAGCCGTGTCCAACAGGCACTGAGGACAGCAGGTTCCCTGTCAGCCCAGGGAGAGGCCGTGCCCTGTGACAGAGGGGGGGTGGCGGTGGCCGCTCGCACCACGCCCCAGCCTGTTTGCAATTAGAGCCCACAGTGGAGTGGCTGCTGCAGTTTTCCCTCTGCCTCCCCTCGCTGCAATCTGAATAAACTGGGGCTGTTGCTCCTGGCTTGGCTCCCACCACACGCTTGGCCCACATACTCTGTACTTTATGGGTTTGTCTGACAAAGGCTCTGGGTTCAGCATTTCTCTCCTCCTCCACCCCAAAGCCTCCAGTTCCGCTTTTCAAGACAAGGCTGGGATTTATAGGATCTGAAAGTGGCCAGGATGCCAAAGAGGAATGTCACCCGGCAGTCCCAGGGGCTCCCACTGCCCACAGGCCTCCTGGAGTTCAAGAGCAAACTGGGGGTGGATGAGCACCCAGGCACTGCTGGGGTCTGGGGGAGAGGAGGATGTGAAAGGATGGATGGATAGGAGAAGTTCTGCTCAGGCTGTCCCACTCCCCTGCACAGGGTGAGAACCATTTTGTTCCAGGAAAGTCCCATTTAGGGGTTTTTAGAGATGCTGGACTTCTCTCTCAATTCATGCTTTTGGGAACAGCTGCTGCTCTGGCCATGCAGCATCTGGGTCTGGGACGTGGCTCGGGGGAGCTGTGTGGAGACCAAGGATCAAGGCACCTACCTGCTCTCCCTCTTTCTGGGACACAGCACGGCCCTGCCACAAGAGGTTCACATGTGTTCACATGCTGGTCCACAAAAAAATGGGCCAACAAGTCCCCACTGGCCCTTCATGGGGAGGAAGAACCCCACAGGTTTTGGCAGGAAAGCCTTCCAGCGTGGCAGCAGCCTGCTGGGATCCAGCAGTAGGAAGTGGGACAGGGCAGTGGGTGATTGGGGAGTGCAGCAAGGATCTTTTCAGTGCCCCATTGCCTATCCCAGGGGGGACTGGGTCCTGCCAGGCCAGCAGGGCTGGGCCCCACCAGCAAATCCCCTTTGGGCCCAGGCCATGATTCCCTCCCTTTGTGGGCTCTGGCTGGGCACAGGGGGACCAAGTTCATCCCAAACCACAATTGCTGTCTGGGCCGGCAGCTCCGGCCGCGGCGGATGTGCTGGAAATAACCCTGGTGGGGCCGTGGCCCCCCCTTGCTGGGGCTGCAGCGCCCTATAAAGCTGCCCAGGGAGCTGGGGCTGTACCCAGCCCAGTGCCCACGCAGGGAGGCACCATGAAGCCCCTCGTGCTGCTGACCCTGCTGGCCCTGCTCGCACTCGGTCTCTGCCACAGAGGTACAGGATGTGTCCAGGCATGATGGGGGTGGGGTGGGCTGTGCCCCAGGAAGGGCTTTGGAGGGACCAAAGGGACTGGGAGAGATTTGCGGAGCCCTGGGGCAGGGAGTGCACGGGGCTGGAGCAGGAAGATGGGGAGCAGGATGCCCTTTGATGGGCTGGTGATCTCAGTGAGGGTTCTGAGCCTCCGAAGGGCAAGAACCCGCACGGGACCGTCCTGAGCCCACCCACTGCTCCTTGTCACCCCCAGCTGCCGATCGCTCCACCGGCACCGACGACTCGCCCAGGTCTGAAGGTGAGTGACCACCCTTGCCCCCACTGCCCCGGGGACGGGGGGACAGGACCCCCCTGACCCACCGTGCTGTCCCCTCAGCTTTCATCTCCAGACGTGCCAGTGCCGAGGTGGTCCAGAGACAGAAGCGGAATTATGGCTATGACAGGTAGCGCGTGGCCCTGGGCCGGGGCTCACAGCCCCCAGGTGACACTGAGGGGGTCCCTGCTGGCTCGACCCTCCCCGGGAGCCCCCGGCTCTCCCCTGAGCCCCCCCGTGTGTCCCCAGCAGCGTCGCCGCAGCCCCGCCGGACCCGCTGGAGGCCAAGCGCGAGGTGTGCGAGCTCAACCCCGACTGTGACGAGCTGGCTGACCAGGTCGGGTTGCAGGAGGCCTATCGGCGCTACTATGGCCTCGTGTAGCCCCCGCTGACCCCGGCCGCACCCTGGGGCAGGGGCTGAGCCCCGAGCACCCCCTCAGCCCCGGCTTTACACCCTTTCTGTTAGCCCTGGAAAGAAATAAATGCAGATTGTGGAGCCAGTTCCTTCCCAGGACAGGGGTGTGGGTGGGTGGGAGGCTGCAGTGAACGTGCCCCATGTCACCCCACACCACACAGCTGACGACCTCTGGCCTCCCTCCCTGTCCTGTCCCTGGCTCTGCGGTGGAGCGGTGCCACCACCCCTGGATCCCGTCCCTGACAAAGAGGAGCCCAGTGCTGCACCATTATTCCAGTTTATTTTATAGCTGCTTCTCCCAAGTGTGGCATTATCAGGGGGCAGTAGGGCTGCCCCTTGCACCCTGGGGCCCTGTGACCTGCCCAGCTATGGGGCTTCTGTCACAAATGACCTTAATTACTCATTAACCCTCACAACACACACACACACATTGCTGAGTCCCCACATAAGGGTGACTTATCCTCCCTGCCCGTGATTGATTCTGCAATCACAACTGCTTTGATTTGAAAGGGACCTGAAAGTTCAGCTTTTTCCACCCCTCCCTGCCATGGGCAGGGGCACCTCCCACTAGCCCAGGTTGCTCCAAGCCCCGTCCAACCTGGCCTTGGACACTTCCAGAGATGGGGCAGCCACAGCTTCTCTGGGCACCCTGTGCCAGGGCCTGCCCACCCACCTCCTGCACCCATCTCCTGGGGATGAATCCCTGGGGGTTCAGTCCCTGGGGTCCCATGGCACAAGATCCCCAGCCACACTCAGCCAGGGCACTGGCACCAACCCCACCAACCTCTGCTCCCACCACCTGCAGCCCCTGCCAGTCGTCCACACCTTCCCCTGAGCCCAAACCCCTCAGTTCTGTCTTCCAGCAATGTCCACGCAGCAGCCCCCGGGGCTGACACCGAGCGGTGGCTGTGCTGCAGCAGGGACAGGGACACACAGACACGTTCCTGGGGTTGCTGCACTGAACCTGATGGGAAAGGGGCTGGGCCGTGTAGCGGTCTGTGGATTTGGGGGTCAGAGACCCCTGTCAGCCCCCACAATGGGGACACTGCAAACACCTTGGCTTTGGGCATCGAGAGGACCCCAAAGCTGAGAAGGAGGAAACCTCCAGCCCCAGTTTTCCTTACCCCAAACATACCAGGAGTAGCAGAGAGGCTGATGCAGACAAAGAAGTCCAAAGCAGCTGTGGGGACAAAGTATCAGTGCCAAACGCTGCTGCCCCAGTGGTCCGGCATCACATAGGCACTGTAGGCAAACACACTTCGTGGAGCCTGCAGCTCCCTGCCCTGCCCCAGCCTCTCCCCACAGAGCTCACCCGGGCTCCAGAGGCTGAGGGCTCTGCAGAGGCAGCAGATGTGGCAGCGTGTGCTGACACGGAGCTGAAACGTGTGGGCACAGCTGGAGGGGAAGGGACAGGCACAGACAAGCAGCAGGTGGAGGAGCTCCTGGCAGAGCTCTAGGGAGGACAAGAGCACCGGGAAGCACCACATGAAATACCTGTGGGGGCAGAGCATGTTTTGGGGTGAGCTCCGTTCCTCTCCCTATCCCAATCCCTGTCCCTGTTTCCAACCCCATCCTTGTCCCTATCCCCATCTACATCCCCTCTTCATCCCCAGCCCTGTTTCCAGCCCTGTCCCTATCTCCATGGCTGTCTCCTGTCCCATCCTTATCCCCATACTGTTTCTATCCTCATCCCTGTTGCTATATTATATCCCCATGTCCATCACCATTCCTATTCCCATCCTCATCTCCATCCCTGTCCCATCCCCACCAGAAAGTGTGTTAACTGTCTCATTCATCATCTGGAAGGAGCTGAGGACACAGCCAAGGACAGCTCTTTGGGTGCCAGTATCCCGACATGATCCCATCCTCCCAGGAGATCTGTTGGGACATTAGGGCTGGTTGGGGAATATCCCGGGAGGAGTGGGCGAGCCCGAGAGCTGCTGTGGGGTTATGGTGGGTGGGGAAACTGAGGCAGGGTCGGCTGCGAGCATCTCCCAGCTGAAGTAAGGTTGGGTGGGGACTCCAGGTGATTTCCCACCTTGGATGAGGAAACTGGGGAAAGAACCGTGGCAGCAGAGCCCTCCTTCCGCAGCCACACGTAGGCGAGGGTGGACCTTGAAGATCTGTGTCAGCTTTACTGGCAGCATCTCAGAGCCACAGCACTCAGGGAGAGAGGGGTCAGGGCTCGGGGCTGCAGCCCAAGTCCTGCAGGGACGGGACAGAACTCGCTGGGGGACGGGGCTGCAGGAGCCAGGATGAACACACCCAGCACATCTCCTGGCTTTTTCCAGGGTTGTGCCCAACAGAGCCCACTCTTGCTCTTTCAAATAGCTGCGGACTGAGCAGGACCAGGACCCCAGGCAGGCCCAGGACAGGGGGAGCACAATGGGGCCATGGGTGGGTGCTGGCAGCAGTCAGGGGGGGCTGCAGGAAAGAGCCAGATCCTGCCTCTTCCCCTGCCCCACCACAACCCCCTCCCCACGGAGCCTCCAGTCCTGGGGATGTCCCAGGCAGATGCAGCCTTAGGACCAGGCCACCATGGCAGGAACAAGCCCACCCCAGATGCC
>JAWWEU010000072.1:1695673-1730430 GCA_035583155.1 Acropternis orthonyx | reverse complement strand
CAGTCCTGGGGATGTCCCAGGCAGATGCAGCCTTAGGACCAGGCCACCATGGCAGGAACAAGCCCACCCCAGATGCCCTGCAGCTCCCCCCGAGCCCCAGCCCAGCTGGGGAAACTGAGGCAACAGGGAAAACAGCTTGGCAGCACGAGGGCTGTCCTGAGCCCCTCACCCGCACCCCCAGCCCAAAACTCACACGGTGGTTTAGCAGGAGCAAAAACCAGTATTACCCAAGTGGCCGGAGACACTTCCCACGGCCGAGCAGGAGCCGCAGCGGCACTGGAGAGGAGCACCGGTGAGACGGGGAGTGAGGCCATGTGGGTGTCTCGTCCTCCAGCTGCCCTGTGGAGCCCCCTCCTCGCCACCGCCGGGGGTCTCTGTCCCTCCCCGGCAGCTCCTGCTCATTAGCACGAGGGGCAGCCCGGGGGTCTCAGCGGCCTCTCAAGGGCTGCTTTGTGCCGGACACGCCGCCTGCCCGGCCACAGCCGTGCTTTGGCCGAGATCCCCCCGAGCCCCGCCTGGACTCAGGACCCCTCCCTGTGGGGGCTGGGGGTGGACACGGGAGCCTCCATCGCTGGAGGGGCCATTGGAAAGCGGCTCCAGGCATTAATGCCCGGACCTTAAATGCCACCGAAGTGGGAGACCCGGGGCAGGCGACACAGCCGAGTGCAGGTCCACGCAGGGACCCTCATTAAATACCCACCGGTTCACACCACTGGGTCCGACCAGAGGAGACCTGGGACGGGAGGAGTGGAAAAAGCAAAAGTCTGGGGAAGCAGAACTGACCCTGCAGCAGCAGAGCTTGGCAGCGGCTCCGGCTCAGTGCGTGGGGGCAAATGGCAGCAGAGGCTCCGCACCGCAGCTGGGTTGGAGCCGCCGCTCCGGGGGCAGAGGGCTCGGCAGAGAGCGGGATCAATGCTTTCCAATTCCCCATCCTTGGGGATTTATTGACCCCCGGAGGGCTCGTGTTGGGTGCTGCGCACAGCATGAGCAGCTCGAATTCACTGCGTGCCTGTCCCGAAGAGCCGGAGGCATCGGCTGGTCCGCAGGAGGTCTCTGCTGGTCCAGCAGCCTCGGGCAAGGGGAAGCTGCGTGTCCCCAGCAGTGTTGGCCAGAGGCCAGTGGGAAGGTTTGGGGTCTCCACACCGGGATGCAAACCCTAGTGCTGAACAGCCCCTTCAAAATAACCCGCATAAGCACAGCAAACCCAGGCAGGGAGGTGTTCAGGGCAGGGGAATGAACCGTCTATGCCAGAAGCAGGAAGTAGAGGCACAGAGAGGGAAGGGAATGGGTTGTGAGTGGGGCTGGAGAGATGGCAGCTCCTGGGAGTCCCTGAGGATGCAGCTCCCCGGTGAGCAGGCCCAGGAGTACCAGCTCCTGACTAGTGTTTTCCTGTTTCAATTTCACCCTCAGTCCATTCCCATGCAAGGGGCATGGGACAAACTCCCACCCGTGGTACCCCTGCAGCAATACGCTGCCTGCATAGACCGATGACGGAGATTCAGGGTTTGTTATGGGGCCAACAGCACATCCACAGCCTGTGCAGTGCCAGGAATGCCGGCGGCCTCTTAGTACAGCCCTCCCAAGCTGGAAGGGGTGTTCCCTGCCCCGCTGGAGGGGTCGGAGCCAGCAGTGACAGTCCCTTTGTGCCAGGGCAGTGTTGGGACACAGGGCACGTCTCACCCACAGTCCATTCCCCCACCCGGGACTGAAGCCAGATTTGCCTTTTCACAACCCCCCTCTCTGACCTTCCCACTGCTGGCAGCCTCCAAAGAACCAGAGAGGAAGAGGGAATTAAGCCGGTGCCCAGCTCAGTGCTTCCCACCAGCAGAGCAAACCAGGGAGCTCTGGTCGGAATGAATACAGGGAAGGGAACACCAATTCCTTTTCTTTTCCCCCTACAAAACATCCCCTTCCTTCCCTCATCACCAGCATGTGGTGGGAACCTCACAGAGCCCGAGGTCTGGCACATGGCCCCAGCCCACCCTCTGCCTGGCACCTCAAATGGACACTGACAAGCCACATATTTAAAAAATTTAAACTTCCACCCTCCCCTGTTAAAACTGAGCTGCGAAGGTGCCCAACGAGCCACAGCAGATACTTTTGCTGGGGTCAGAGGTGCTCCTGTGGCAGCAGCACATGGAGTCCTGGCAAGAGGATGAACTATCCCAAACTGTAGAGTCAGCAATGGAAATCCCATCCCCATCAGAAGGATAAAGAAGGATCCAGCTGCATTTTTTTTCCTGAAAAGCAGGAAGCTTGCTCAGCGAAGCACGTTTGAGGGTGGATTCACAGACGGAAAATGCAGCTGGCTCTGGGCTGCGCAGGAAAGGCAGGATGGTCTGGGAAGGACCACAGGACACGAGGTACAAACATCTGGTATTTTATTAAGCCAGTCAATGTGTTCGGACCACCGTCACATGCCGAGAGCCCCAGCCCCTCCTCGCCCAGCTGGGCCCCCCTTGTCCCCCAGAGAGAGGATCCCCCCTGGCTCCACAGGCCCGCGGGCCACAGGAGGGTTGAGGTGATTGTCCCTTGCCTCGAACCAACAGACCCCTCACTGCCAGTGGCAGGGCCAGCAACACGGCCCCTGTGCCAGCCCCCCTTGTGCCCACCCCAGCTGGCTGGGCCAGCACTGCTGCGTGCCAAGAAGGAAAAGAACCCTAAACTGAAGATGCAAGAGAAAACCCCGAGGCACTGCGGGCGGCCCCGAGCCGAGCACGGATGGGAGCAGATGGATGAGCCGCTCGAAACAGCCCATGAAACTACAGAGCAGAAGCCCAACAAGCACCAGTGAGCGTGTCCACTGTGGTGTGGGGACAGCCCAGCCAGCCTCAGCCACCACAGACCTGTGTCCTCCCAGCATGGGGTCACCCCAAAAACCCCAACAGCTCAACTGGGTGGTAACATAGAGAAAACCAAACCCAAGAAACACACAAAACTACACGAAAACCGTTGGGTTTGGCCCACAAGATATTTTTTTCATTTGCCCTCCTTCCCAGCACAGCGGGTGCTAAGGAACTGGCTTGGAACTGGTCTGGGCAAGCCTGGAGTCAGTGCAGGAGCAATACTGCAGGACAAGCCATGGCCAGGGCCTGCCCAACGCTCTCTTGGAGAAGCAGCTCACAGCTCTAGCTCAGGCTGGGATGCCCAGGCTCGTGGGGAGTCTCAGGGAGACCCCTGCCAAATGCACAGGAGCCACAGGGTTCACAAAGCCTCCCACAGACCACTCCGTTTGCTTTGCATCAGTGACCACCACTCCAGGGCAGGGACACAGCTTCCAGCTCAGGGCTCTGTTGGGGTGTGGATGATGCACCAAATCCCGAGATGGGCAAACAGGCACAGGCCCTTGGACAGAGTAGATCTGTTCCATTTATCCCCAGGGAGTAAATTCCAGCTCATCCTGAGCACTGGGATGGAGGTTAAGAAGTGCCTTCCTTTACCACACTCCTAAAGACGACACATTGAGCCCCCCACAGAAGGCCATATATGCCAGAGGGCACCACATGCCACCTCCCTGAGGCTGCTTTACAGATACACTACTTCTCCTGAGCTTTCAGTCTCCCACTTTTCCAGCTTCATGTATCTGCGAGTGCGGACGTGCATCCAAAAACCACTCCTCAACTACAGCCACGTGCTCTGGAAAGGAAGAGGGTGGCACAGGGACCCTTCAGGTACTGTTTCAAAAGGTCATGACCACTCCCCAAGCAGCCCAGAGTGTACAGGTGTACAAAACCTCAGGGAACATTAAACCGACCCCTCAGGGAACCCTGGCATTTACTAAGGGACAGTTGTGAACAGCCCCCACTTTCACTACGTGGCCCCACATGGGCTCACAGCATCTCCACAAACTCTGGTTACAGAACTTGAGTTTATTCACTTTTGTTCTTAAACTGTCCTGTGCCCAAACGAGGCCTCAGTGACCCAGAAGACCGTGCCAGCCCCGGCCTCCTCTGCTGCCCTGACCCCACAGCACTTGGCTCCCAGCTCCCACCCTGCACAGCCCCGGGAGCTGCACCTGCACAAACTGAGACACTCGCCATCAGCGCAACAGAGATTCCCTCTGGGCTGCTGCTCTGCCTGCAGTGCTCTTCTCTCCCCTCAAGATCCAGCTGGGACACCAAGGTAATTACCAGCCTGGAGCAAAGCTGAGCACTGCCCCCAGCTCCTCACTGATTACAGCCCAGTGATGCTTCCCTTCACCAGCCCCAAGTGTGACAGGAGGGTGACACTGAGGGCTCACAGGACAAACAGTCAGGCTCAGCCCCAGCTGACTCCCAGCTGGCTCTGCTGTGCTCAGCAGCTGGAATTGAGGGGGTTTCCTCAGCAGCAGGAAAAAGCAGAGCCCAGCAGCTCAGTGCCCCTGAGCCAGGCCCCTGCCAGACAAGAAGAGTTTCACCACAAGAGCAGCACTCTGCGTATCAGCAGAGGGGCAGAGGGAGGTGCCTCTGCCTTCTACCATGGCCCACAAGGTGATTCCCTTCTATTTTCCCACCCCATCAAACAGAAATAATGAGCTACACAAACAAATGGCTTCAAATAAAACCACTGGAGGGAAGAGTGACTGTGAGTTTCACAGCCCATCTCAGATCTCCAAGAATGTCCAAGGTGAGCCGGAGTCTCTGACGTGCTGTCCTGCGTATGTCCTTTCCTTGGCTTGGCCAAGCAAAGCACTTTGCTTCAGGAAAAGCTGCAAAAGGGAAAATCCTTTAGGGAAACCCCTGTCCCACCCCTATACCAGCCCCCAGGGATGGATCTGGCTGTACTGCCGAGCTTAGTGTTTCCCTCTGCTGTGTTGCAAAGGTGCTGGAACTGAAAACGAAACAAATCCTCTGCAACTTGTGCTGGTATTTTTAGTTTTTACCTGAAAACGAGGAACATCCCACCCTTGCAGTACAATGCACCATGCTTGGACCACCCACAGACAGGAGCATGTGACTTGGCCTCCCATGTTATGCCCCGGCTGTAGCAGCTTCTGGCTGGGTCATGTGGGAACACACAGACAGGTAAGACTCCAGTGGTTTGTACTTGCATAGCTGCTGCTGGTTCATGTGGATGGAGACGTCTGTTCCATGGGCACAGAGAGGCAGAGGGAACATGGAAAGGCCACCCAGCCCTCTCCCACTGTCCTGGGAGGAACCCGCAGCTTCACGTCCGAGCATTGGCAAGTGACAACGTGTCAGACACAGGTTGTGTGAGATGCTCTTGGGATGGAGGTCTCCAAGATCCTTCACGTGTCATCTGGGGAACCAACTCTTCCAGCATCTGTCCAGGTAGAATCATCCCTCCCGTTTGGGATGTGAAAAGCATGAAATGGTCCATGAGCTTGGTCCTCCTGGGCAGTGGCAGTCACGGTGCTGTCTGGACCAGCCCTGAGGGACACCAGGACGGGGGACACAAATGCTCCAGCTCTGCCACCCTCTCTAGCATGGCATAGCAGCAGTGGTGTGTTGAACAACCAGCAGAAGATAAAATGGCTTTGAGATCCTCCTTCCTCCTCCACACCCCATTGCAAGATTTAGGGGAAAAAAATGGGAAAAAAGAAATGACAAAAAAGAGGCATGGGGTCCTTTGGAGACGTCTGCTCCATGCCAGGGTTGCTGTGCTCAAGCCAAGTGGTTGAGCCCTATCTGTGTTTAAATCCCACCTGGTTCTTCTCTCTCTTCCAGCCACTTTGCTGGATTCCTCCTTTTCTCCACGGTCTAATGCTGGAAGCAAAGTGGGAGAGACTGGGGATGGAAGTACAGAGTCCTGTGGCCGCTCTGGAGCAGCACAGCCGAGCTCATGTTGCTCATGAAGTGTGTGGCTCATAGGGAGAGCAGGGATTTGCACCACGGGGCTGCTCACTCCTTGCAGGCCCACATTCCTTCACACTGTGCCTGTTCCATGAGGGACTGGGAAAGGAAATAAATATGCTTGTTCTAAGACAAAAAAAATTATATTAAGAGCTTTTCCCCCCTTTTAAATAGCATAATTGTTTCCTTTTCTCTCTGACACTGGAAGAGTATCCAGAACCCCAAGGGAAATCCTCTTTTCCTTTATTTTTTTTTTAATATTATTTATATATATAAAAACTAAGAATTAAAAGGAAAAAAAAACCTTGAAAAATAATTAATTCAAAGGAGGGGGAAAAAAACATGAAAACTATCCACTTTCCTGTCCCCAGATTGCCAAACAAGAGCAAAACACTCTTTGGATCTTCTTTCCCAAGGCGGAGGGCTCTGTTTCTGCCACGCTGGTTTGGTTTCGCTGAAGTCAAGTCCACGCTTTGAACCGTTGGCCCATTTCCGCTGGCCAAGCAAGCTTTGGGAGGAAGGAGGGGGATGAAGGACTGCCCATCTCTCGCCCGTCTCTGCCGACTGGGAGAAGGGCAGAGGTCTGCCCCAGCCGTGCCAAGGGGCCTCTCTCAGGGCAGTTGGCGCCGTCAGAGCTGTACAGCCGTCTGGTCGGGATGCAGGTGGAGGGTGTCTGTGTGCGTGCCCACATAGGATTTGGGGTTTTTTTAATTCATTTGGGTAGGTATTTTTGTTACTGTTGCTGCTGCTGCTTCTTCGTGTCTAAGTGTCGCCCAGATTGTTGTTTCAGACGCTGCACGTTCCGAGAGGGGGAGAGAAAGGTTCACCAACCCGATGCCTTTCTGACCATCAGCCCATCTCTTTCCACTGCTTGTAGAACTCCAGAACATTTTTTATTTCTATGCTGGCATTGGCGGCTGCCTGGATGGCAGACTGCAAGCAAAGACAGACAAAACAGGCGGTTATTTTTTTCCTTTCCTTGTCAAGACAAGGAAACTGCTGTTCCCAAACTGAGGGACTCTCTGGCAGTCTGGCACAGCTGGAAGGCCCAATCCTTCCAATTCTCTTTGCTCTGGCACAAGGGGCCTGCACAGACATGAAATTCAATTCTCCCACCTCTTCCAGGATACTTTGTACCACAAACGCATCACAAAACATGATACTTTCAAGGAAAAAAAGGAATCTCAACTTACAAGCTAACTTTGGGAAACCCAGGACAGTTATTAGCTAAGGCAGAAAACATTAAAAAAAAACCCCTCTTGCCAATCAATCAATCAAGTTTTACCCTTGCTAGGAAGCAGAACAGCTCAGCTCAGCCAGGAAAGAGCTACCGACCTGCATGGGCACCGAGAACGTGCTTGGGTCCTCCAGCTGGAAGCCTGTGATGATGGTGACCATTCCCGTGGTGTCATCCTCTCCACTCCCTTGGGACACTGTCAGTTGTTTGCAGCTGTCCAGTATTTTATAGAGATTCCTGTCAGAAAAGAGAAACAGAGGGGAAGGTCAGTGGGAAGACCACATCTGCTCGGGAGGACACGTGGGAAGGATTGCTATCCTGCTCCCCTTGAGGACTTTTCTGAGACCCTTCTGAGCACAAAGCACTGGGTGTGAGATGCACAGGTGGATGTCCCTAACTCCAGCGAATTTCATCATTACTCACTGTATTTGATTTGTGTGGCCAGCTTTTGGTAGTGTGGGGGCTACAGGGGCAGCTTCTGTGAGAAGCTGCCAGAACCTTCCCCTGCATCTGGCAGAGCCAATGCCAGTTGCTCCAGGACAGACCCACTGCTGGCCAAGGCTGAGCCAATCAGGAATGACAGTAACACCTCTGTGATAACACATTTAAGAAGGAGGAAAAAAAGTTGTTGGGCAGATGAAATTGCAATCACAGAAGAGCAGAGTGAGGACATGTGAACAACAATGCAGACTCCAAGGTCAGTGTAGAAGGAGGGGCAGGAGCTGCTCCAGGTGCTGGAACTGAGGTTCCCCTGCAGCCTGTGGGCAGCCCACGGTGAGGCAACTGTGCCCCTGCAGCCCCATGGAGGACCATCAAGGTGCAGAGATCCACTTGCAGCCGGGGCAGGAGCCCCCACAGAGCAGGGGGATGCCCAAAGGAGGCTGTGACTCCGTGAGAGGCCCATGCTGGAGCAGGGTCCTGGCAGGAACCTGCTGACCCCGTGGGGAGAGGAGCCCATGCTGGAGCAGGTTTTCCAGGTAGGACCTCTGGCCCTGTGGGGGACTCCTGCTCAAGCAGCCTGTGCTTGAAGAACTGACTCTGTGGAAAAATGACCCACGTTGCAGCAGTTTGTAAAGAACTGTTGCCATGGGATGGACTCAAACTGGAGAAGTTGGTGAAGGTCTGTCTCCTGTGGGAGGGACCCCATGGGGAGCAGGGGAAGGACTCCTCTCTCTGAGCAGTGGCAGAAACAACAACTAACCATAACCCCCATTCCCATCTCCTTGTGCCACTGGTGGGGAGGAGGTAGAACTTGGAAGGTGGGGGAAACTGTTTTTTAAGATTTGTTTTACTTTTACTTCTCATTCTCCTGCTCTGATTCTATTAGTAATAAATTTAATTAATATCCCCACTTTGAGTCTGTTTTGCCCATGACAGTGATTGGTAAGCCATCTTGCCTGGTCCTTATCTCAACTCATGAATCCTTCATTTTATTTTCTCTCCTCTGTCCAGTCACAGAGGGGAGTGGGAGAGTGGCTTTAGTGAGTGCCTGGCATTCAGCCAGGATCAACTCACTACATTCACATAGAACAAGCTCTATAATGGGTTTCATTCCTAACACCTCTCCCCAAAGCCAGCTGCCTGCTGGGAACCAGGCTCAGACACCTGCAGATGCTGAAATCTTACCAGGCATCTAAATCTTGCCTCTTCAATTTATGCCTCTCAAAGCTCTTCCCAACATCTTTCTGGCAACGAATGTACCTAAGGAGAGAGCAGAGCCTCTGAGCTCACACGGAGACCATCACACAGACCAAAGTCAGTGCTCCACAGCAGCTCCTCCTGGTGCTGCAGGGTCTTTCACTGGCTTTTACCAACTCAAATAATACCCAAAGGCCCACCCAAGGAATCCCTTGTGAATCCCTCTGATCACCTCCCTGTGTGCTGCTCACACCACCAACATGTCTCAAAGCCCACCACCCTCAGCATGGGCCTCGAGGACACAGTTTGTCCTCGCAGATGTCTGTGCTTCTGCAGAGCACCCAGGCACAGTCTGGCTCTTCCAGCACTCCCAGTGCAGTGGTAAAGGGCACTGCTCTGGTTTATACAGCAACAGAGATGCAACTACCCCATTCCTCAGAAGCAGTTGCACTTCACAGAAGAGTAGCAACTGACAGCACATCTGGAGAACCAGCTGCTGAATTTGCTACACCATCTTCCCGTTCCCAAAGGCTGGCTTTCCCTTGGTCCGCTCCTCGCTCTGCCCCAAGAGATGCACAGCCTGCTCCCACCACTGACACCTTCTTCCAACCCAAAGCCCACTCATTCCAAAAGAAAGGGCAAATCACATCCCTCTCCTGCTCTCACCTGTTTCCCTTTTTAAACTCTGCCTCCAGATACCGGATGCTGTCCCGAGCACCAGCGTTCTCCTTCTTCAGGAAGTCTAAGCCATCGATAACTAACAAAAGGAAAAAAAAACAAAAACAAACAAACAAACAAACAAACAAACAAACAAAAAAAACAAAACAAACAAACAAAAAAAAACCAAAACAAACAAAAAAAAAAAATTTTGCTTACAGTTCTACTTCTGCAAACTAATCCAGAGGTGTCAAGTAATCCCCATCCCACAGAACTCTCTCTGATGCACAGCAGCCATGGCTGTTGCAGGAGAGGCGGAGGGGGAACAGGACCTCTCTCCTCCTAGACGTTCTCCAACACACTGTCAGATTCCAAACAGGCTACACATACAACAGGCTCCAAAAGCAACACGTGGCAATGGTGTTGCACCTGCTCCATACAAAGCCAAGGAGGAGGGAAAGCCCCTGCTCAGACCCCCAGCACCCGCTCCCAGCACAGAAGGCACAGGGGCAGGCAGCCACAGTTACCTGCCATGGAGTCCCCATACCTGTGCGAGGGATGATGATTATGAACCTCCCGCTGGTGGCCAGCTGCTTGACAAGGGCCAGGTGCTGGCAAAGGGCCTGGGTGTCTGGGACAAGGTAAGGAGACATGGCTGACTGCGCCTTGGGCTGCTGCAGACTCCCCTCCAGCTGAGATACCTCCAGCTGAAAACAGATGCAGAGACACTGGCTTCACATTTATGCTGAAACAAACCATCAAACAGTGCAAGACTTGCCCTGCAAAGCTCCATCGGGCCCTTCCAACCTCCCAGCACACGGAGTAGAGGACTGGATGCCAGAGGGCTGCTCAGAGATAACAGTCCCACTCTGAACTGCCTCAGCATGGCCCCACCTTGAGTACTGTGAGCAGTTTTGGGCACCTCAATACAAGAAGGACCTTGAACTATTAGGAAGTGTCCAGAGGAGAATGACCAGGATGGTGAAAGGCCTTGAGCAGCTGAGATTACTCAGCTTGCTCAGCTTGGAGCAGAGGGTGAACCCCCATCACAGCCTACATCTTCTTCATGGGGATCAGCAAGGGTGAGGTGCTGATTTCCTCTTTCCAATGACCAGCAAAGGGACATGAGGAAATGGTTCATTCCATTTCCAGTTTAATTGCTGCATCAGGGGAACAGTTCAGGCTGGATATTAGGAAAATGTGCTTCCCTCAGAGGGTGGTTGGATCGCAGAAGGGCCTCCCCAGGTCAGTGGTCATAACATGAAGCCTGAGACAATGCTCTTGGGCATTTCATTTAGTTTTCGGTAGCCCTGTGAGGAGCAGGGAGTTAGACTTCACACTCCTTATGGGTCCCTTCCAACTTGAGATATTCTACAGTTCACTCTATGCAGAATGGACTTACTGCCTTTGTGCGGGACAGGAGCAGGTAGCTGCCCCCTCCCTTCCCAGTTTCTGACATTCCAGCCATTACCCTGCTGGTTTTCAGGCTGGAATCGGCATCTCCTACCTGCAGTCGAAGCTGAGCCATGTCTCTCATGAGCCTGTTCCGACGAGCTTCCTCTGCAGCCTAGTTGCAAAACCAAACTTCCATATCAGTTAGCAGGAAACACACCAGCTGACATTAGCACGTGCTTCCAAAAACAGGGTGAAAAGGGGACACCAAAGTAGGTTTAAGGAGAACTTTCACCTCCCTGCAAAGATCTGCGATTATAGTCACAACCTAATAGGAACCAACAAGAAACGGTGCCACGTACAGAGGATTCATCCACCTCTGCCAACTCACCATGTGAAACTGAGCCTGGGCCTGGTGCAGCAAGTTGTCCTGGTCTGACTGTGCTATGCTGATGAAGATCCCAAGCTCTGAGTTGAACTGCAGGATGCTGCCTTGGAGGTGGGTAATGAAGTGACCAAAGCTCCGAATGCAGCAGATCCGCACGACAGACTGCAAGGAAGCAACAGGCAGTTGGTGGCCATGGGGCTGCAGCTTGAGCCAGCTCTGACCCACCGCCAACGCTTTTGGAAAAGCAGAAACTGCTGTTAGACTGCTAATTCTGACGGGTGTTTCTGCTCTTTTCTGAAGTCAGAGCCTGCAGGAGGGAGCTGCAGCAAAGCTGACAGCTGGCCAGAATGCTCAGCAGTGCCGTCAGTTGGGACTTCCTCAACTCCAGGAAGCCTCAGGGAACACGAGCAGCCCTTCCCCCACCCTAAACCTCTGCTCAGGCCCTCAGTGCTGGGAAAAGGAACCACATAAAACAACAATGCAGGTCTGATTTTCTTCAGAATTTATTCCAACTCACCTCCTCAACTGCTGAGAAAATGGGTCGGTCCTGCTCGAAGTTAAACCTCTTGTGTGCATTTTTCAGTGGGGGGAGATTGCGCAGGGCCACATCTTCTGGGAGCAGCAGGCTGGCCTTCAGGTCTGGGAGCTCAGCATCACTCAGGATGTCCTTGACTTCATCACACAGGGCCAGCCCTGAAGAGGAGGGACAGGAAGGAGACCAAAACAACTGATAAGGGGACAAAGAGGAAAACTGTTTTGAGGCACATGATCTGTAATGGTCACTGGCAGAGGTGTTACTGACACGTGTCTTGTGGGCACCTGGTGAAGGAGGAACCAAAACACAATATAAAGAGCAACTGTCCCAAGAGCCTGCTGAGTGATTCCAGGAATTCTCCCGTTTGGAAGGATAGCTTTCCTGTTTGTTCCAACAAATGAGCATCCCTGTTTAAACTCTGCTTCTCATGAACCATGGGGATCTTCAGACTCAGCCCCAAAGAGGCACAGAGGGCACATGACAAGCAGCTGGAGCTCCAAAACTATTTTCCAGGATTGCCATGACAAAATCACAGCCTTACTTCTGCTCCTGGCAGTGAATTTCACTCCTATTTGGCACACATGGATTTGCACACATAGGTATCAGTGTTTCAGTATGTTGTCAGCCATATATAATACATTAATAGAGCATTTTTTGTGCGTGATTTTTGGGGCTGTCCTGTCAGGGCCAGGAATTGGACTTGATAAACCTGGTCGGGGGTCCCTTCCAACTCAGGATATTGCATGATTTTATGATTCTAAAGTCTATGGGACAGTATTTAGCTGGAATGGTGTTTAAACAAAAAAACCAACACAATGCATGGGTTGTTTCCTATTGTGCTTACAAAAACTGCTACTGGAAAATATGTTATCCTGGGATCTCCCACACACCCTAGGAATCACTGAGGCCTGGTGAAACCTGACACTGCCATTTCCTTCTCTGGTACCTGATTCCTGCAGGTCTGCAGCAGAAGGCAGAAGGTTCAGGAGCACAGACAGCCTGTTCCACAGGCTCTGAGAGCTCTGCAGGAAAAGAACACAAAAGGCCACGGAAAATGTCAGGAGAGATTTACACAACAACCAGGCCACTTGAGCCTTCCAGCCTCTCACAGCCCTCAGACTGTTTTATGAAGAGTAACCCTCACTACCCTTCTTAAGTACAGATTTGCTTAATTCAGCTGGTGGGGGACGTAACATCACCCTCTGCTGGGGACTGGGGCTGTGGCTGCAACTTCCCCTCCACATCCCAGCCCAGGGGAGCTGCCCAGACACAGCCTTGGAAGGAGCCCTGACACCATCCCCACCTGAGCACACATGATGATGAGGTCCGTGTTTGTCCTCAGCCAGTCCAGGAACACCTTGACAGTGAGCAGCAGCCCTTCGTTGGTCACAATCTCCAGCTTCTCCTGAAGGGATCGCTCATTCCTGCAGGATTTGTTACTTGAAATGCTTTCCTCAGAGTCAGACACATCATCTGGAAAACAAAGGATGGCAGGCATTAAATCCCCTGAGATGCCAAGCCCTGCTGGTGCCAGAACAGCACTGGGCTGGTAAAGAGTTGTGTTGAACTACTCAGTGGCTCCACACAGCCTCAGAAAACCAGTCCCCTGCCCACCATGGTCCCTTGTGCTGTTACCAGAATGTATCATTCCTGCATTTTCTTCTTCCTTGGGAGAAGAGGACTAAGATCTCCCAGTGAAGGTCTGACAAATGCCTTAACCCCTGCAGCAGCCTCCAAGAGATTTGCTGACAGAGCAAGGCAGCACAAGGAGCAGTCAGTTCCTGAAGGGAACAGAGCCAGCCATGGTCATGAGCCCAGCACGCTCCCAGCTTTGGGCCAGGCAAGAGAAGGAAATGGCAAGGCTGTCCTATGACCTGGGCCCGAGGAATTTTAAATACTGAACATATTCTTTGCAATCTTGTAAACCCCTGGAACTGAGGACCTCAAAGCCATTGCCAACGGAATCACAAGTAACACGCATGACCTGAGGTGGGAATCAAGAACGCCTTTTGCTACAGTCCCCTATTTCAAGGCTGCCATTACTGCCAATGCTGCAATGGGCATTCCATAAACCCTTGAAATCACAAGGGAGAAGGTGATTTATTCAGAACCCATCCCTGACAGTACTACACCACAAAACAGCAGTTTGGAAGCAGGACAGCTGAGGAGAAGTCAAAGCTAAAAAGAACAGGGGCTGGCAAACTCATTCCACCTTTCATTTTCTACATCTGTAAAGGTATCCTGGTCACAGTTCCTGAAGCTGCAACATCTGGATAACCCACTGAAGGGTTAAACAGACCAAAACCTGTATGTTTCTTCCTTTAGCCCCCATCTCTTTCACATGGCCACGGAGCAATGCTGGGAGCCAGTCCACCTTGACATGATCTAATACTGCCCCTTCAAATTCTGCCGTGCTGCAGGCCAGCTGGATTGGGCAGCAGGAGGCAGAGTGTTTCCTAGCTCCAGGAAAGCTGGAAGGAACGACAAACAAGACCGAACAGGCCTATGTGGTTTTATCTGCAATACAAACCACTCCCTTTAGTGCACCAGATCTCCCTTTACAGTTGTTTTTGCCCAGAACATCACTTGGTTCTAAGCTGGGTTGTAACGGAGACATGGCAGCTCCACCTGCTGTGCATCTCCAGGGAGTTCAGCCTGGAACACTTGGCAAAGCGCTTTCAGGGGGTCACAGAGAGGCCCCTGACACCTCCCATATTGCACCCAGGTCACATCTTACCAACAAACTCCTATGAGAGCTTTGCAGGGTTGATAAGCTGTCATCTCACGGAGAACTTCCTCCCCTGCATCTGCACTGACTGTCACCAGAAGCACTAGTAAGTGTCTGATTAGAAATTTCACAAGGGAAAAAGGAAGATAATTCCAATCTTTAATACCTGCTGGAATTATCCTCTGGAGCCAACATGGCTTCACTAAAGCAAATCATGCTTGACAAATTTAGTAGCCTTGTACAATGGGGTTACAGCAGTGGGGGATGAGGGAAGAGCAACTGACATCATCTGCCTGGATCTGGAGGTGTGGGTTGACAAGCTCAGCATGACCCAGCCACGTGCACTGGGAGCCCAGAAAGTCAATGCTGTGCCAGGCTCATCCCCACAGTGTGGGCAGCACATGATGGGGGGGATTCTGCCCCTCTACTCTGCTCTGCTGAGACCCCATCTGCAGAGCTGCCTCCAGCCCTGGGGCCCCCAGCACAGCAAGGATGTGGAGCTGCTGGAGCGGGTCCAAAGAAAGCCACAGAGATGCTCCAAGGTCTGGAGCCCTTCTGCTCTGGGGACAGGCTGGGAGAGCTGGGGTTGCTCAGCCTGGAGAAGGGAAGGTTCCGGGGAGACCTCAGAGCCCCCTCCAGTGCCTAAACAGGCTCCAAGAGAGATGGAGTGGGACTTTGGACAAGGGCCTGGACAGGACAAGGGGAAATGGCTTTAAGGTGAAGGAGGATAAATTTAGACGAGCTATTAAGAAATTCTTCCCTGTGGTGAGGCCCTGGCACAGCTTACCCAGAGAAGCTGTGGCTGCCCCATCGCTAGAAGTGTTCAAGGCCAGGTTGGACGGGGCTTGGAGCAACCTGGGATAGTGGAAGTTGTCCCAGCCCCAGCACAGGGGTGTGGGATGAGATGAGTTTTAAAGTCCCTTCCAAACAAACCAGCCTATAATTATCTGAGCTGCTCAGTGTTTAGGCTATGGAGCCGAAGCTCTTCTGCTAACCCTGGCTGGCTGCAGGTGTTGCCTCTACTCAGTGCTCATATTCCTGGATGTTGGGCAGTAAAAGTAAAGCTCCTCCTTCAGGGAATTCCCAACCCAAGGCCTGCCCAGTACACGGGCAATCTCTTCCTCCAAACCTGGCCAAAGGAGAGCTTCCACCATGAGAAAAGGGGAATTTAGCAAACACACTGTCACAGCTCACAGTTTTCTACTTAAAACTGCAATAACAAGGCCCTTACCTTGCTCTGCCAAGCTGGGCTTCTCCAGATCTCCATTGACACACGGCTTCCTCTCTATCCCGTCCTTCAAGGCAGGTGGTTCGCTGTTGGGTTTCAGGAGGATGTTGCTGAATGTGGGGGCCAAGCGAAAGCAGCGCTTGGTCTGGAACAGCTGGGTGGACATGGCCTGCAGATTACTGGCTATGCTTGCATCATTAGTGCTCAGGGAGGCTGGCCCATTGACTGCTGCATCTGCTGCCTCAGTTTTAGAGATGTTTGTGCTCTTGGAGTCCCCGAGCCCACTGCCATCCACACAGTTTTTTAAGGCCTCTTTGGGCTCACCTTTGCCTCGGCCACTTCCCTCCTCACCCGGTTCATCCTCCATGTCCTCCAGGTCAGACCGAGACTCTTGGCTGTTCATGTCAGAGTCTGTCTCCACATCAAAAGCAGCTTCTGCTTCTTCGTCACTCTTCTCGGAGCCACTCTCCGAGCCATCGCTGCCCTTGATGGAGCCCTGGCTGGAGTCAGAGTCAAAACCCTCGCTCAGGTCACTCTCATCCACTTTCTGGGGGTGGCGGCGGCGGCGCAGACAGGAGAGCCGTGAGTATTTCTTGCTTTTCTTGCAGTCGTTCTTTCGCTGTTCCTCACTGGGCTGATGATTGGCCAACTCTGCTTCAGCTTCCTTCTCAATTGAGTTGACAGGGTCCCGCGACTCCTGATCATCTGCATTTACAAGGGAGAACGTAAGTTAAAGTCACAATGTGTCCTGCAGGCTGCTGCTTGCCAGCCCTGAGCCCGGGGAACCAGGGCTGCAAAGTTCAGCCACCACTTCCATCAGTGTCAGAACAAGCAATGACAACACCAAAAGAGCTACTCACTTTCTAGAGGCACCTGGCAAGCCATGACTCCTACTGCCCAAGCTGTGCTGCTCCATTACCAGGCAGCCTTAGTGCTGAATGAACCAGCACAAAACACAGGTGAATCCTAACTCTCCTCCCCAGCTTTCTACAGTACGAGAGCCAAGTGACCCACCAAGCAAGGCAGAGGCAACTGCCCTGTAACTGCTCTGAGCTGACCCAATGCCTGTCTTGATCAACATGCTCCCAGCCTTTCCAGTAATGCTGGGCCACCCTGACAGCTTCAAAAACTGTAGAGGAGGGTTGTTCATTGTTGGTTTTACCAGGAACCCTCTCACCCTGCATTGCAACTCGACTGTTTGCAGGAGAAATATTCAGTAGTTTTATTCCCTGCTCAACGGGATCCCCCAGAAAAAACCCCATGTCTATAAAACTCCTGTCCAGGAGGTTAGGAAAGGAAAAGCCTGCCCTATAGCCTCCTGTGGGGAGACCCATTTGCTGCCATCTCTGTTCTCTTACCTGTACCATCACTCTGAAAGGCTGGGACAGGATTTTCCCCTTCTTCTAGCTCTGCCTGAAGGCGAATATTGACGTGATTTATCAGGTGAGAGAAGAGGGCCAGCGTGAAGGCAATGGCTGCGCTGTACTGCTTGGAACCTGCAACCAGACAGTGAGGTGGAGGAGGTGAGCACTAGGCCACAAAATGAACACCAGTTCACACAGCAACTCCAGCCTAACTGCACTACTGGATGTTCAGCATGACATTTCCAAATAAAGCACTCGTTACCTGCCCTCTTGAGGCTGTGAACACTCATAAGGCAGATGATGACCATGCGAAAGATCAGGAGATCAGGAAGGAAGGAGTAGCCACTCTCATACTCTTCTTCATCTTCACTACTTGAGCCCAGGTTAGGAGGAGAGGGCAGGTAGAACAAGCACAGGTTGAAATCCTCCAGCACAGACTGGCAGAGAGACGTCAGCTCAGAATCCAGAGAGCTTAACAAGAGTTAAAAATAAACCAGAATTATTACTCAAGACTCATGTCTGCACAGAAGCTGAACTAAAACTGGCAGTTAGGCCGTCCTTTAGCACTAGGCAGGATGAAGCACCAGGAAATATATTGCAGGCAACAACAGCTATGGGAAGCAAGAGACATTAATCAGATTATGCTTTCCTCTTCAAAGCTGCTAAACTGAAAACAAATGATAACTAGAGATGGGTCACCAAAAACCAGATGACTTTTCCCCTGGGAGCTCAGCAGTGGCCATTAAGATACAAAAGACACTTCAGTGCTAAAGGGAGCAAAACTTCCAGATGTACTGCTCAGTGAATGTGTTACACTGCACACACAGGGGACTCAGCTTTTCTTTCTCCCATGTCTGTAACTTGCAGTCCTGCAAGAATATTCCAAAATCCTCTGTAACTATTTGCTCCTACAAAGGAAGCACCCATGGGATCAGTCCAATGGGCTATGAGAGCCTCCTGGTTACAAAATAAACCTGCCTGCAGAACGTCCAGCAAATCCTTTTCAGGGGGAAATGTCCTTGGGAAATGGAAGTAATTTCCAATTTTGTTATGTGCTGAGTACATGTTAGGTGGATATTAAAGGAGCCTTATAGTTCCACCCTGGTATAAGTAAAGGTTGGAAAGCCAATCCCATACTGGGCTGCATAAGCAAGGGCAGAGCCAGCAGGTTGAGGAAGTGTTCTCCCTCTCTATTTGGCACTCACAAGGTGGCATCTGGAGCATTGCATCCAGTCCTGGGGTCCACAGGACAAAAAAACCCACCAAAGAAAAAGACACTGACAAACTGGACTTAGTCCAGGAGAGGTACACAGAACATGATGCTATAAGAAGAGGCAAAGAGAATCAAGTTTGTTCAGCCTGAAGGACAGAAGGCTCAGGGGGCACTATCTTTTGTTTTCAGATGACAAACAGGTGATTTCAGAGGACCGAGAAAGACTCTCCTCAGTGGCGCGCTGCAAAAGGAAGGGAAGTGATGGGTACACACTGCAGAAAAGGAAAACTAAACCAGATGCAATGAGAAAAAAATTCCATGGTGAAGGTGGCCAAACACTGGAAAGGGGACCAGAAATGTGTGGGATCTCTGTTCTTGGATCCAGTCAAAACTCAGGAGGATGAGGCTCTGAGCAATCTCATCTGACTTCACATCTGTATCTACCTTCACAGTGAACACTACTTTGAGGAAGGACTGGACCCCCAGAAGGTCCCTTTGAACCTAAACCATTCCCAAATGAGTTTAAGTGCAGCCTGTGCCTAAGCCCTTTAAAACACCCGGTCTATTTCAAGCAGTAAGAGGTTAATTTATAATCACCTGAAAGCCTCCAACAGAGTCAGAGAAAACCCAAGAAAAAATCCAAAAAACCAAAAATCACACAACTATACCAAGCTTCCCATTTATTCTAACACAGCCAGCTTTTGCTGTTTGTTTCTTTGAACAAGGTGTTTGGTTAGATTACCAAGCACAGTGAACAGTCCTGCGATGGCAACTCTGTGCTGTCCCATCAGCCCAAATCCAGGGCTTGCCAGGAAAACGCATCTGATGCCTGCACAAGGTAAGCAAACACCAAAGCCACAGCACAGCACAGAAACAGCTGCGAGGCTCAGGAGTTCAACACTTACTCAGTGCTGGCTTCATTTAGACAGTGACAAAGTATTTAACCCTTTGGAATTTCAGCCTGCCCTGGAAGACAATCTTGCTCATGCTCCCTGCACAGATAGTCTGAAAACTTGGACTTTTTGGCAGAAAACCTCAGGACAGGCACCGTTATCCTACAGGGAACCATCCCCTCCAATTCCGAGTACCTGCCACAGTGAGTTATCAATAGAAGATACAATCTACCATAACCTTACCTGCTCTTTGGCTGCAAAAGACTCTGCAAGTACATGAAGCTCACCAGCAACCTCTTTATGTCTTTGCCTCTAAAAAGATGGAAGAGAAAACACTGTAAAGCAGGTGCCCCATCACAGAGATGGGCTGGTCTGACAGAGCTCTGTTAACAGGTAAATCAGATCTTAACTGAAAACTGCATCCTGATGAAAGTGGAGGAGAAGAAGACTGTTTATACACTGACAACTTTCACCAATATGCCCCAAACCTCATAAAACAGGCCCCAAGTCCAGGGGAGAGTAAGAAAATCTCTCATCTCAAATTCTAAACCTGGCCAGCATTTAGCGTTTCTCCTGAAATTACGACTTGAGACATGAAGAACGGGATCTAGAGGGGAGCTCTTGAAATTCTGGGAGCCATGTCCAATGGCCCATCTAGCAGTTCCGCTTTCCACAAAGATACTACTCTCAACCCAGAGAGTGACACTGGTGGCACTGCAAACCCTCAGCCTGCATCCCTCTCCTCTTCTTTCCCTTCTTACCGTTTCTTACTTGGAGACAACTTCCTCATTTCACATTTCTTCAGCTGGTGATACATCTTGGCTGCTTTGTCATACAGCCGCTTCAAGTTCCCATAGGCACCCTCGAAGGACACTTCAGACTGGATGCTGAGACACCAAAAGAGGACACAGCAAAAGTTACTTTCCTACAAGGCTGCTCATATTTTACGGCTTTAATGCACTAGCAGGTTACTCAGGCTTTGAGGCACAAGGACAGCTACCAAGAGCTGCTGCCTGCACATGCTGGGCAACCTGACTCCCTCTGATGGCTACAAACCCAGCTTCAGCTGCTCCACAGCTCCCTCCTGCCCTGCTTACAGCCCTTCTCAAATCAGTGCCTTCAGGCCACCTTCAGGTAACTGAATTTCACCAACCTCACTCCGCAGGGTGCCTCCCTCAGCACCTCCACCTCCCTTCCCTGGGTGAAGCCCTCCAGGCACAGCCCTGTACAGATGTTTGCGACCAGCACAATGGTTTGGTTTGACCGAGGCTCGCTCTTATTACAAGCCCTGCTCAAGGGTGAACTAAACCCATCTCTTTCCCCTCCCCTGTAATTCATCTGCTGAAAAGAGTCCCAAGTTCAAAGTAAAGGCAAAGAGGATCTGGCTCCTGCAGCGGCTCCTCGGCCCAGGACACCCAGATCCACAGGCACTCACCAGCGTAAGTAGCAGTAGGTCGCTTCCACGTTGTAGTACTTGCTGCCTGCCAATGTCCCCAACTGGTTGAAGGGCATTCCTGTCAGGAAGGAGAAGGGCAATGGAATTCACTTGGAATTCTCCAGTGGCCCTGCTAGAAAGCAGATCCTTTCCCTCTCATTACATTTCCACACAGAAGAAATCCAGGAGACACAAACAGTCGTAAAGCTGCAGTACAAAGGTCTGGACTACTCAACCCTTCTGCCACCCAAGCTTTGTTTTCTGTTTTACAGAGCTTTTAGGTATTCCCCACCTTCTGTCAGTTATCTACATAAAAGAGCAGAGCAAACAATGCCTCCTCCTCTGTGTTAACAATGTCACAGCCTTGACTCCATATTTCTTGACATAGACATCATCTTATCAGCACCTGAGAGCTCTGTTCCAGCTCACTGTGATGCAGAAATTTTTGTCACTTGCTTGGGATCAGCCTATCAAAACAGCTCAGTAAGAACACTGCAAAGACAGCATGGAGAGAACATTTAGCTGGAATTGCACACTTTAAGGTAAGACAGGCCCTCCACTCCAGCACTGATCTGTTCCCAGAAGGAGGCACTTCTGAAGGAGGAAGCAGCATGTGAGATTTTTTTGCAGGGGTAAAAAGTGGGAGGTGACCAATAATGCTCTGCTCCTGGCAATGGAGAGCTGGACCTGCCCTCAGCCAACAGGGAAGTCTG
The DNA here is from genome assembly GCA_035583155.1 of Acropternis orthonyx. Taxonomy (NCBI): domain Eukaryota; kingdom Metazoa; phylum Chordata; class Aves; order Passeriformes; family Rhinocryptidae; genus Acropternis; species Acropternis orthonyx. The sequence continues at coordinate 1,709,217 of JAWWEU010000072.1, read as the reverse complement.
AGATTCTCAGAGGTTCTCAGATACATAAGGTGAAGTCACTGGCAAGGAGCACCCTGGCTTTAACTCCTCTCTTCGGCTTGCCAACAAGAAAGGTTCTCAAAGGAAGCAAATCTAGTCAGAGGACAGAACCACTCCCCTCTCAGCTGCAGGACATAAACCTGACTGGTGTAGTATCACACTGTCTTTAGGCTGCGGCAAGACGATTTTAACAACTAAAAATTCATAGTAAGTCACTCACCAATTTGTGGTGCAACAGAAAGGGCTTGATAGTAAAACCGCTCTGCCAGCAGCTCTGTGTCCACACCTGCCAGCTCGTTCTGATAGCGAGCTGAAAGGAAACCACACACCGCGCATCAGACACTCAAAGGCAGCGCCTGCTCTTCCCTGCTGCAGTGCAGCACAGTTTCCCTACAGATTAAAAATACCAGAAAACTTGAAATACTGGTCAAGTCAACAAATTCATCAAAGAACTGCTCTTGGCAGACACAGCAATGCGCAGGGTTTGCCAGGCCCATCTGAAGCACTTTGCTTGTACCTGCTCACGCTACACGCCACAATCCCTGCCCCTTCCAGGGAAGAGCCCTCCACATTTGTAGCAGCACGTGAGCAAAATGAAGATGTTCTTCTGCTCCATGTGTTAAGTGCTGATTCATCTATCCTTGAAGTAACTGAGAGTTATGCTTCATTTTCCAGTACCTCAGACTATATTCTACTACAGCAGAGTGTGAAATCTAAGTCAAGTCACCTGACTTAATAAAATACTTGGCTGTGGCTAGACTGGACTTTATTCTAATTTTTTGGTCTTTTATTTCTTTTTTTGGGCAAACATAGGCATTTTGGAAACCTTAGGTGACAGCACTGGGAAAAGGTGAGGACAATTCTCTCCCACTACTCAGGTAAGTCATTCCTACTCCCCCACAAGACATTTTTTTGCCATGCCATTTTTAGGTTGATTCATACACAACAGTAACGCCAAACAGTTTTCACCAGCTCGGAGGCTGCTGCATGTCAGACACACGTACCAGTGCCACACTTCCAAGAGCTGCTTTCCACACAGTCCATGTTTGCTCCCTGCCTTCACTCCCACACGTTCACAATCAAAAAACTGACACACTTTCCACACACTTCAGGAGGGTGTGACTGCGGGACAGACAGGCCTGCTATAAAAAGGATGACATGCAGCCAGGCACAATGACAAAGAACCTGGGGCTTTACAGTGGCAAAACTCTGGACTGATGGACAATATTGCCTAAATCTGATTTTCTGTCCCACTGGTGCTAATGGCAGTGGCTCTGCAAGGCAAGTCAGAGCTGAGCAGTCAACTTGCCTTGAGTTTCCTTCACACTGTCCAAACCGTGAAACATGAGCAAGGCTTTCACTCTTACACAGTCACAGCTGGTTATCAGCAGCAAACTCCTCATCTACTTGCCCAAAACCAAAGCTCCTGCAACTCACAGCAGTTCAGCCGTGAGGATTTCAGCTTAACCCAGTCTGTGTCAAAGGTGTCAGAAGGAAACATAGTCTGTGAGTAACCTCAACTGGTGCCTAACAGTGATGGCCTTGCATGGTGCAGGCCCCATCTTTTTCCTGTTTTCAAGTCTGCCCTGAGAGGCAGTGCTGTCCTTACCTAGATCTCCCAGGTAAACCAGACATCGGTGACACGCCATCTGCGCCCACTCCATCTCCTTCTCCGATGCAGACACGGGTTTCTTGCAACCTACGAGCAAACATGAAATCACTTACAGCACTGGGTGGAGGCTGCTGGGAAGTCAGAGGAGCTGCTCATGCCTCTGCCCAAGGCACCCAAACCACAGGCCCCACAGTCAGGCCCCACAGCTGGCTGCTGCCTGTGGTATCTTACAGAGCAGCACTCTTCTTGTCAAAATGTGGAAAATAAACACAGAAAATACTCGCAGAGACTGCTGCTCACTCACCCACCCACCCACCCACCATGGAGATCCTGCTGACCAGGGTGTCACCACATCACCAGCCGTCACAGAAATAAATTATGTCACCTTGTCTACAAGGTCTGCCACAGTGACCTGGCTCCATCTGCCCTCAGAGGAGAGGACAAAGGCCAATTCCTGTCTACAGGATTGTGTGATCATGTCAATGCAGCACTGAACACAAGCTACTAAGGCTGACTTCATTAGCATGGCTAACAAGGCCTTCGGATGGGACTGTGCACAAATGTCTGGAAGCCAGAACTGGCACTGGGCAGCACCACACTCTGGAGACAGACACTGCCCAAGACTGAAGATGGAAATAAATTCATTGTCTCGAGACCAAGATCGAGACTTAGAACTGGCCAACCAAAAGAGAAGTAAAACAAGGAAAAATCAGGACAGAAATCTGGGCTGTGGACAGGCTGGCTGGAGTCAGTTAGAGACAACTGCCTCTGGACAGCACTCTTTTTGCATCCAGCTGGTGACAGGGCTGGAAAGCACACCCTGAGAGGAACTGCCATCAACTCCAGGCTTCTCTAGGCAGGAGAAGAGATCAGGGAAGACCTCATCGCTCTCTGGAGCTTCCTAAGGAGAGGAAGATGCCAGTCTCTTCTGCCTGGCATACAATGATAGATCACAAGGGAATGCTTCAAAGCAGCCTCAAGAAAGGTTTAAACTGAACATAAGGAAGCTTCTCTTTACCAAGAAGGTGGTCACAGCCTGGAATGGGCTTCCTGGACAGGTAGTCGATGTCCCAGGCCTGTCAGTGTTTAAGAGCCATTTAGACAATGTCCCTGACAATATGCTTTAACTCCTGGTCAGTCCTGAGTTGCTCAGGCAGTTACACTGGACAGTGGTTGTAGGTCCCTTCCAACTGAAATAGCCTTGTCTATTCTATACTAAACTTTCAAAGAAACTGCAATTCAGGCAATTCAGTGGAAAGAGTCAAACGCAACAAGGGAAAGCTGCAGCCAGCTGAGCTGAACTAAGTGAAGTCATCAAACATGACTCAGTTCCTGGGAAGGGCACGTCCCACCTTCCCCCCAGCCAGCACGGCCACAGTTCGGCCAGAGATCAGGAGGCAAAGGCTGCTGCGGCTGCACGTCCCCTGCGGAGAGCATTCGCTGCCCCCAGCGTCACAGACTGAGGCTGGCTTCAGTCCTCCTGCTGCCAAAGACTTCCACCTTCTGGAGGAGAAAGTTCCCTCTAGTAGGAATCCCAAAGAAGATTTTTTTAAGACTGATCCAGTCTGCACTCTGCTTTCCCCCTAGCTGAGGTTAAAAGGGTTGAAGTGAAATCTGGAGGCTGCAGTGAGGGGCTGTTCCCACGTACCAAAGGGTGCTGTATGAGTGGTGTTCTACAAATACACAGCCTTAAATCTGCATCCACATATGCTGTTGGACCTACTCTCCCTTTCTTTTTTTGCTCTGAATCCTCTTGCTCCCATTCACATAACCATCAAGCTGTGCCCACCCCAATCTGTACTTCATCCTGGATCCCTACATACCCATCTTTTCTGCATAGGCAGGATTCCATCTCTGTTCTCCAGTTATGTGCTCACCTGTCACATCCTTTTAATTAAAGAGCCCAAACACACCACGAAACCTGAACAAGGGGAGCTTTTCACATGCAATCACCCCCCAGGCTACAAACCCACCTGGAATGCACATTTTTGAGGATTTATTAATTCTGAACTACTGAGGCACACTCCTCAAAGCGACAATTGCCAGGGACATCTGCCTTTTAAACCAACATTTCAAAGCTGATGGCGGTACCATCATCTCCCAGAACTAAGAGTAGGATCTTGGTCCCTAAAATCTTCTTTTGCTAGAGACACACTTAACTTCTCTTAGCCATCTTTCCCCACTGCCAGCTTTAAGCATATCAGTTAAAGCCTTGATAATACAGTTCACAAAATACACAGAGGTTCCATTTCTCACCTGGACCCATCCAAACAGAAACATGTGCCTTGAGGCCACCCAGCACAACCCAAGGCATATGGGAATAGACCATTACAAGGAAACAGAGAATGTGAATGCACAGGCAGGCTTGAGCTGTTTCAGGACTGTAAACACTCTTATTCTTCCTCCCCTAACAGGTACAGTACCTCAGATTTCCCTGCACCTAAAAGCATGCACAGAGGTCACCCGGACCAGCTGGTGGGAGCTACAGGACCCTCCTGTGCTCTCAGTCCAATATTCAATAGTGGTTTCAAAACCACACAGTGAAGGTAGCACAGACAGAAGAGGCACCAGGAAGAGGAACAGAGTGAATAGGATGTACTGAAAGAAATGTGTTGATTTCAAGAACCTATTCCCCTGTTTGTCTGCTTTAATTAGGCTTTTAAAAACATTCTGTACAGCCAACAGCACTCTTCAATTTTCTATATAAATCTGCCATTACCCGACACTTAGTAAAGAATTTTCTAACACACTTTTCTTCCTGTTACAAACCCTTCTTTCTTCCCTAATTCAGTATGACAAAAAAACAAACAAGTGCAATGGAAAAGAAAGCAGGACAGTCTGTTCTAGACAGATAACTTGCTAATCGGGGGAGGAAAAAAATCCCTTGAATGATGAAATAAAGATGGACTAGTGCAAGGGGAAGCCACCTGTCTGGGATTCAGCCTTGTTCATGAGCCCAACACCCTGAGCACAAACCTATGAGAGGGTCTGTCACGTGTGTCCAGTCGATGCAGCACTGCAGCTCCAGCTGATAGTGGGACTGGATGTAGAGCAGGAGGTGCTGGTAGAATCCTATGCCAGCCACCAAGTGAGTCCGGTACGCACACTCCAGAGTGCTGCGGCTATGGATGTGCTGGGAGAAGGAAAAGGAGCATGTTAATGCAGTCTGGGACACAGGTTAGGCAGGGCACCCAAGTCATACTGAGTGTGAAGCGAGACAGTGGGTAGCTCAGCTGGGAGTGGGTTTGCACAGCTCTGTACCTCCTGCTCAGCACTGTTGCTCCTAGTGGTATTTACTCGGGGAGAAATACTTGCAACAACAAATAAAAGCCAGCTGTCTGATTAGAGAACCTTAAATATACCCAGACCCCCAGATGAGCAGAACTCACAGCATCAGAGAACACTGTGAGGACCTTCCAGTGATCAACTCTCATAAAAACTATCAGCATTACTGACGAAGCCTCTTAAGACCATCACTCTACATGGAGAGATCAGTCTTATGAAGTGGGGAACACCAAAAAAATCAGCAAATTCTGTTGAAAAGCCCTCTGAAATGGCAGCTCTCTCAGCAGCCTGTTAGCACTCACCTGCCCACTGCTAAAGGCACAGAGCAGCTCCATGATAAGAATTTGGGAGCACCCAGCTTCCCACCCAAAACTTAGACCACAACTTCTCCAAGCAGATGAAGCTTTCAACTTGGCCTCATCCACTGAACAGCCAGGGACCTTCTCATGCCAGAGCCACAGATACCTGCCTTTTTATTTGTTTTAATGAGCTGGATAACTTCATAGTAAACTTTTCTCCAGAGCAATTCTTCTGCTTTCCTTCCATAATCCACTGGATGCAGGAACATCAGCTTCACGCACAGCTCGCGGAGCCTGGGACAGACAGCAGAGCATTCACAGTGAGCTTCTGCAGCCTCAAACAGCTGCCACTACAGAAGCATGAAAGACAAAAATCCGAATCCATCAGGATGGCTAAGCCAGGCCATTTGGTGATGGTACAGCCTGGGTCACTTCCTCACAAGAGCACCTGGGAAAGCTGCACAGATAAACCAGTGCCCTGGGCTCAGCAGGCCATCAGTGACTTCCTGAAGTGCAGTAATGACAGAATTGGTTTGACAGCCTAAAAAATGAGTAAGAATAATACTCCCTGCTGTGCACCCCCTGAACCTGAAAAAAGATTTCATATGCATGTAAAAAGTTTCTGCTCCACAGTTTTTATTACAAGGAAGGAACTGGTCAACACAAAGACAATTTATTTGTATCAATAACACCCAGGAAAGCCTCCATCCACAGACTGTGTGTTTAGCTCTGCTCAAATGCAAACCTGAAAACCAGCCTCTGCGTCCAAAATCTGGAGGGATCCCAGGTCAGCAGGCACACTACAAACCAAATACACCATGAAACTGCAGATTCGACAGCTCCACATGTTGTTTCACATGGATTTTCCCCAGACAAACACAAAACACAAGTGTCCTGCCCAACTTACTTGTTCCTCAAGCTGATGTTCTCTGGCTTGAACACATCCTGGTATGCTGCCTTATTGCCAAGGATGAGATCCAGTCGATGCACAGCCTCGACCACTGCCCTGCATGGGAACACAGAACCAGGAGTGTCAGGGCAGTGAGTGTGCTGGGATCACTGGAGGTGTCTGCACAGAACCACAGTGTCTGTTAGTTCCACTGCCAGCACACCGCCCTGTACCACGACACCACAGTCACTGACTTCCTTTCCACACTCTATTTGAAGGCTGTGGGAAGCAGAAGAAAGCAGAGTTACACACACTCTAAGGGTTTTGCAGCAGAACAACTGTTTAAACACCACTTACTGCTGCCTGTCCAATCAAAAATGTCAATTAGTTCCACAGTTGCAAAGTCAGAAGTGTCTCTGGACACATTAGCAACTTCTGACCTCAGCAATTAAACCTGCTATGCCTACACTCCAGATTAATTTAATGTCTTAAACTCTGTGATTAAAAAAATGTATTGAATTCTAACAGCTACTGCTTTGATAGGAAGAGCCAAACCTCCATCAGTTCCTGTTTCCTTACCAACTTGCCTATGAAAGGAGGCAACCCAAATCATTCATTTCCCAAAACTTCCCCATCTTTGCTACAGGGTTAACCCCTTAAAGGTCTCTCAGTGACAGGTAACAGAGATACTCAAACACAACATAAAGAGGAAATTTGTTTTGAGGGTTTTTTCCCCTGAAAGCCAGCTAAGGGAGAGCAAGTGACCTCTAAGCCTTTGAGTCATGCAAAAATACTTCTGTGAATCACTGCCCAAGACTGTCCTCCTTGGAGGAGGAATCCCACATCACCTATAAAACTCAAGCACTCCAAAGTTTGTAAGTTGTGAACAAATCAGACCACAATTACGAATGCTGCAGTGAAACAGTCACAAGGACTTTCAGAAGCATTAGTGCTGACAGAAAGAACCTCATCAATAGCTCAATAAAGCACAATCGACCATCAAACCTTCCAACATGAGAGGTCACCTCCAACCTCTGCCTTTGCTCTGCCTCTGTCTGAGGTCACTAAACACAGTTCTGAAGTCAACTTTTCCCAGCTGTTGACTCTTTAAGCAGCACGTCCCCCAAGCCATCACCCACAAACTCCACCGGTCCTTGGTCTCCCCCCTCAGCCCATTGCCATTCTTCGTTTGCTCCAACACCGATCCTGCTGCTGAGCCCGTCACAGCCCGAGAGCTGTTGGAACAAGGAGCTGAAGACAACTATGATGTGCTTGTCAAACACAGAACCAGGCAGGATCAGAGGAAACTCCTGCCAAGCAGAGCAGTGAGGTACTGTGGCCAGCCTGCTCCCCCTTCCCAAAATCTCTGTGCCTGCTCAGCGGAAACTCGCCCGTCACACTCGCAGCACCACGCGGTGACGGAACCTGCTGCTCATGCACTGATGGCCAGAGGGAGCACAGGGCACTCACAAGCCCATGTCCTGGGGAGGTTGAAACCACCACCACTTCTTTGAAAACTACAGATATTACTGCAAAGTAACTGACAGTTTCCTATGCCAGCTCCCTCCCAGGAAGGCCAATCTTCCTTCACAAACCCACAACAAATGAAACCTCCCTGAAAAAAACCCGGGACATTCCAGAGCTTACAGAGAAAATGTCCCATCTCCTACCATGCCACAAGAAGCCCCTCACACAAGGTAACTGGAAATGTCATTACAGTAACCACAGAATCTTACAGAAGAAGGAAGCATGAGGAACAGAAGTGCCTTATGCAATGCCTCGGGAGATCAAAATACCACAGAGTTGAACCAACTTCTTCCTGAATAATCATGAAGAAAATCATGGAGAGAGTAAGAATCACATACAAAATCCTGCTACATTCTTGACATCCAGACCCTCCTGCTCACTGACTTCTTTCTCATATGGCCCAAAGGGCCTTTACAACCTCTGACAGCCCTATACCCTCAAGAGCAAGAAAGTTAGTAAAACACCTTTTGGTTTACAGGTGACAGGCATTGAGTACGCAGCATCCAGACAAGGTCATAGTGGGGTGGGGACATAAGCCTCCCCAGTTTAGTTTCCCCAAAAGAGATGCCCACAAAGCACAAGCAATGCACACCTCCTTGCTACAGCCTGGGACTGCTATCCCGACTGCAGCTCTCAAAGCCCCTTGGGGAGCACCAGGAGCCAAGTGGCTTCCTGTGCAGAAGGGTGACCAGGGGAAAGGGGAACTGCTGGTTCATTTCATTCTCAGAGAGAGCTATAGGAAAACTACAACCATCAACTTCCAACATAGCCAGTCTCCACTCTTCAAAGCAGCTGTAAAATCACATTCCCTGAGCAGTGTGAATCTCAGCTGCACCTGTCGGATAGGAGCGCACATGTCCACGACATCCCCGGTGGGAAATGATTCCAGTGACTACAAGCAGCCAGCACACATATCCAAGGACATGGCTGGCCCTCAGCATGGGATGCCCCATGTGCAGCTGTGAATGCCAGTGTCCAAATCCTCATGTGCAAATTAACTGTATTTGAAGCCTCAACACTGACTCCATCTCCTGCCATTTATTCCACTCAAATTCCTTTATGGGCACATGGTCCAGGTTCTCTCACAGCCAAACAAGGCTTCCATTTTTTTATATATTAGGAAAGGGTCAAAAAACCCCATCTAAGAATCCCCTTGAGTTGAACAGTGTCAGAAATGCAGCACAATACTCCTGAAATGGCAGGAATTTCTCAAAGAGTATTTGCCAGACCCCTTTCCCTGTGACCAGCAAACAGATAGCTATTTACCTGTCAGCAGTATCCACAGGCAAGAAATGTGATCGAGCCATGAAGCAAAGCCTACCCACATGTACCAGGACTCAACAGTCAGTCAAATGAGAAGTACAGAAAAGTTTCCTTCCAGGGACAGGCTGAGCAGGGACACTGGAGGGTATTTCACCCTTCCCTCAAGGTGGTCCGGAGGGCGTCTCCCATACAACCTTGCTTTCTACAATCCCAGGCACATGCAGACATTCGGTGCTTCTGTTGTTCTTCCAGGGTTTGTAAAGAAACAGGGAGTTAGCGACTGGAGAGCAGCAAGGTTTACACATCAGGATGTAGTTGCTGAGCCCGCACTAAAACGTTAGTCTTGTCCACATGGGCCCCATGGTGCTGCTGCAAGAGGAGGAGGCAGGAGCAAAGCAGAATCTGTGATAGCTGGTGATAACCCACCAGGGTCTGAGGTGCTGAGGAAAGTGGACTGACTCAGTGAGGACAAAATGTACAGCCTCACTGCAGAAAACGTTAGGAAACAGCAATGCAGGCACTATGGATCACGCACTGGTAAAAATTCCCTGGCTGGCCCGAGACCATGGGCTGAACTTTACTTAGCAGTTAAGAGGCCAAATCCTGTCCCAGGACCCATTTTTCTACCTGCTGGGTTTAAACATTGCTGTCAGACAGAACTTCAGAGTCACAGAGAAGGCAAGTCTATTAAAAGAATCAAGTACAGCATATGGTGCCAAGCAGGGTGGAAACGGGCGATGCCAAGTCCTCTCCAGACACGCAGACACCGATCTGTCCCTTTCCCTCTGTGCCATTAACAGTCTGGGATGGGGCAGCACAGCAGGCAGAATTATTTGTCCCCTCTCTGTTTCTTTATTTAGTACATCATTAGGAGCCACAGTCTCTGAGGAGTAAGACATTCCTCAGGGAAAAGACCTCCAGCCATTCGTCTCTGCTCTGGCATGTGTCAGTCACAAATCACACCACCCAGAACAGGATCCAGACGGGAACAGTAACACCAAGTCCACAAGCTAATGGTTACCCAAAACCCTGCAAAATAAACCTGGTCACCCTACACTACAACATGCATTGTAAAAGAACACCCAGGATAAGCCAGTTGCCACATTCTAAGGTGAAACTTGGGAACTATCAATAAACACCAAAGAGCACTCTCTGAGAGCAGTGGACACCCTCATCTCCAAAAGGACACTCCAAGAGCCAACATGCTGCCAAGGACTCTGGAGACCTGAACTCGGCTCTCACAGGCAGACACAACAGTGATCCCATGGGATCACAGTCCAGAGCTGAGACTGTGACATTCATACCTGTGACTCAAAGGCCCAGAGACTAGAGCTGCCACACAACTCACCGAGCTGTGTGGAGGGCAGGAAGTTCCCACTTCACTCTGAAACAGAAGAACTGACAGGAGACTGCTGAGGTGGGAACTTGCTCACAGAGCTCTCAGCTGCTATGGAGAAGGAAATCTGTGGCCACTGCAGGTACTATAAATGTTATGCTAAAATCACAATGCTTCCTTCCTCCCAGCTAAAGAAGAGCTGTCCCTGCAGGAGAGGGAGTTTCTTTTTCTGCTGTACAAATGCTCTACAGCAACCACACACCTTATTCTGCCATAAAAATTCAAACAGAAACAACCCCTTCCTTGGCTGGATGACAATCCCTGCTCTGGCCACAGGGCATTCCAGTGCCAGCTGCAGGGGAAAGGTGAAGTACCACTTGTCAGGTGAGCTGAGCAGCACCACAAGCACAAAGCAGAACAGGTCCTGAACCACGTGGTTTGAACAAAACACATTCTGTTTTACAGGCAGAAGCACGAACACCCCATCCACCGTTTCCAGCCATGTCTCACACCCCTCGGGCAGCAGCGGGCACTGCTCCAGCCCAGCCCCCAGCAGATGTGAGAACCCCACTGAGGTCACTGGGGGTGTCTCAGCGTGGCAGCACACAGAGCCCCACAGCCCGAGGCATTCTGGGCAGGACCAGGCAGCCCCTGCCTCCAGCACACCGAGCCACCGGGTTCCACCTCTGCACCCCCTGCACCTCCAGAGTGCAGGAACGTGGAAACAGAAAATTCAGTAACCACCACTCCAAACTGCAGTTACCGCTTGGGATTCCTGGGCATGGACCCTGCCAGAGGCCCCAGCAGGAGGCAAAGCCCTGCCCTGCTGCGGGAGGGCAGCAAGGTCCCACAAAGTGACAGAACAGGGCCAGAGTCACTGAGACAAAAGGAAACAGACTCCGACGTAAAATCCATGTCCTGTCTTCATCCCTTTGCCATTCTTTGAAACCCACTGTTGCTGCTGGAAGTCCACCACGGATCTCATGTACCGACAGAGAACTGGAGCCAGGAGAGGACAATTTCTGGGCCACCCTCCCAAAACAAGTCATGAACGGAGCAGAGGCAGCTCGAGGCTGACAGCAGGACACCTCATCCCATGGGACACCTTGTCCCACAGTGGGCTGAGCTCACCAAGGGCAGCAGGATTGCCCCACTCCTGTCCTCTGATGCCATTTCCAATGCATGGTGTGGAGACACAGGGGCAGAGTCCCAGGGATTGTTTTACTGCGAAGATGTGCAATTGGGAGCAGTCCTGCCCTCCAGACAGCAGCAAAGGGCCCAGCTCAGGCTCCTGCTCATCACACCCTCTTCTCCAGCACTTCTGACATAATCCCTGCCTACTGCCAAAGCCAGGGACACCCTCTCCAGCCCCCCTCTCCCTGGATGACGCCACATCTCCCCCTTATCCCACTGTATCCCAACACTTCCTTTCCTCTCAGCTCTGTCTCCTATCCCACCTCCCTGAACCCTGCAGAATTCCTTTCTCCATCCCCCGTGTCCTGACCCATCTCCCTGCATGTCCCCTTTCCCAAACCCCTTCATAGCCCCCCACCTGCCTCCTTCCCTGTCTCTCCATTCTCCCACTTTGCCTGGATCCCCCCCACCCCTTGGTTTGACTGATCTCCCCTGGAGCCCCCAGACCTCTTTCCACCATTGCTCTCCGGCTGTGTTGCTCATCTGCTCTGGATCCACACAACCCCCTTCCCTCCTCCCTGGTCTTCCCTAAACCTTCCCCTTCTCCTTTCTGTTTGCACTGCACACTTTCCCCAGATTCCTCCCCAACTTCTCCACTTCAATCTTCCCTAAATTCTACAATCCCCCTCCCGTTTCCCACAATTTTCCCTAAACCCCGCTATCTCCTTCCCCCATCTGTCCTGAACATCCCTCCGATCTCCCTCGCTCTGTTTCCCCCGGATTCCTCGCCCCGTTAATTCCCGCTGTTCCCTCGATTCCGCCATCTCCTTCCGCAGCCCCCCCGAATCCTTCCCTCACAACTCCCCCATCTCCTTCCACCTTCCCCAAATTCCCCCGCCCCAATCCCCCGCCGGGCCCTGCCCAGCCCGGTTCTCCCCCAGCTCTCCCCGGTTCCCCTCCCCAGACCCTTCCCCGGCCCCCTCCGCGCGGGCCCTCCCCAGCCTCCCCCGGAGCCTCCCCGGCTCCTCCCCGCCCCGGGCTCCCTCCGGTGCTCCCCGGTCCCGTCCCCTCCGTCTCTCCCCGCTCCTCTCCTCACCGGTACAGCCGCTTGGTGTGCAGCACCTTGGCCTCCGGCTCGCCGCTCTCGCCGGCGGCCCCGCCGCCCTGGCTCATGTTGCCCGCGGCAGGGCAGGGCAGGGCAGGGCAGGGCAGGGCAGGGCAGGGCAGGGCAGGCCCCTCGGCCCCTCAGCCCCCTCAGCACCGCCCGCGCCGCCGCCGCCGCCGCCCCCGGCCCCGCTCGGCCGCCATGGCTGTCCTCTAGCCCCGGCCGCTCTCGCGAGACTTCCCGCGGCCCCGCCGAGCCGCGCCGGGCGGGCAGGGCGGCGGCGGCGGCGGCCTCGGCCTCGCGAGAGCTCGCCCTCGCGCCGCGCCAGCACTTAGTGCTGGCAAACATGGCGGCGTCCCGGCGTCATCTCGCGGGAGTTTCGCCCGCCCCGTCGCGCGCCGCACGCGGTCTCCGCGCCAGCACTTAGTGCTGGCAAACATGGCGGCGGCGGCGTCAGGCGGCGGGGCCGGGGCCTGTGGGGGCGGCGGGGCCGGGCCGGGCCCCGGGGCCTGTGGGGGCGGCGGGGCCAGAGCCATCCGGGCCCCGGGGCCTGTGGGAGCGGCCGGGCCGGGCCGAGCCCCGGGGCCTGTGGGGGCGGCGGGGCCAGAGCGGTCCGGGCCCCGTCGGGCCCCTCCGGGCTGTGGGGAGCAGCGCTCACTGCGCCGCCGGGGCGCTCCGGCAAGAGGGGCTTCTCCATAGGGAGAAAGGCGCTTCGTGTTTCGGGCGCTGTGTTAGACCGCATCGCACAAATCAATGTGCGCCGCGTGGGCGGGCGATGTGTATTAGATGGGCGGGTTCGTGTAAATTTTACTGTGTGAAAGATGAAACTCGGTGTTACCCTCAGTGTGCTTGATTTGTGGAAACTTCCACCTGCGCCCTCGCAGGATTAACAGTGACTAAAGAAGGGCCGACAGGGCTGAAGAGAGAGCTCCGGGACTGGCTTCTCATTCAAACTTGGCTTCTAAAATTATCCTAGTTCTTGTAAAGGAATACCGGTCCCGTGATGCGCTAGTGTAAAACAAAAAGGGACGCTGGCTCAAGGACACTTAATGATTTGATTTGATTTGATTTGATTT
>JAWWEU010000072.1:1662801-1689225 GCA_035583155.1 Acropternis orthonyx | reverse complement strand
AAAGCATAATTTCCCACAGGTGGCTGGGCAAAACACAGACCAAAAATACCAGTATTTACACCAGCACGGATACACCACCTGAGCCAGAGAACTGGGCTCAAGGACCCAAGGGAATGGCATGGAGTGGTGTCAGGAGAAGGTTAGGTTGGATATCAGGAAAAAGTCCTTTCCCCAGAGGGTGGTCAGGCACTGAACAGGCTCCCCAGGACAGTGGTTGTGGCCCCAAGGCTGCAAGAGCTCCAGGAGCATTTGGACAAGGCTCTCAGACACATGGTGGGATTGTTGGGGCTGTGCAGGGCCAGAAGTTGGACTCAATAATCCCTGTGGGTCCCTTCCAACTCAGGAGATTCCATGATTCTATGACTCTTCTGAATGTGCCTCCTGCCCAGGACACAGCCGAGGGCACTGACCCCACAGCTCATGGGCAAAACTCCTCCGAGCACCACAGGTGCTATGGGACACAAATCCAGGGGCAGGGGCTCCCTCAGCTCCTGCCAGGCTCCAGCACTCTCCCATTGCTGCCAATCCCAAGATCTCCAATTTCTGGCCCTTCTGGTTGTTCAGCATTAATTACAGGGACCAAGGTCATAAAACCAGCCTGTTTTCCCTTTCACACAACCTATGCCCAGAAAAGCTTCCATCTCCTCTCATTTTTCTGCCTCAAATTGCTCTGCTCCACAACAATGCTTTCTCTTCCCCTCTCAGTTACCTGCTCCGTCCCAGCTTCCAGGGACCAAACAGCTGGCAGCCAGGAAGCAAAACATAGGGAAGGAATAGGTCAGATGCAGTAACGTCTGACAGTCAGGTGCTGCATGAGGAAGGCACTTTGCAGAGAAATTCAAGTCTCTTCTTTGTAAAAAGCTCGGAGGTTCTCAGGCCCAGGACAGGTGTTGTGTCCGTATTGGGGGACTGGGACCAGCCTGGCCTGGCTGCAGCAAACCCTGCAGAGGGGCGAGGTGGGAGGGAGAAGCCCAACCTGTGGTTACGTGGCCTCAATGGCCTACAGGGATTGAACCTCTGGGTTGCTTTCCACAGTCTGCAGCTTGAAGAAGCTTTGCATGAGGCAGCAGAGAAAGAAGAAAGTGCGGGAGAGAGTATGAGAGAGTGCTAAAGCGGTTTGAGGTTTATTTAGTGGGGTTTTAGTATTATTTTTTAAAGGCAGACTCCCTCTGTGGAGGAGCTCCACTGTGGGATTTGAGCAAGAAAATTTGACAGTAGAATCTTAGAATCTTCTAGGTTGAAAATGACCCAGAAGGATCATGGAGTCCCACTCCTGGCCCTGCACGAGCCAACCCAGCAATCCCACCAAGTGCCTGAGAGTGTTGTCCAAACTCCTTGAGCTCTGTCAGGCTTGGGGCCTCGACCACTTCCCTGGGGAGGCTGTTCCAGTGCCTGACCACCCCCTGGGGGAAGCACCTTTTCCTAATGTCCAGCCTAAACCTCCTGACACAGCTACATGCTGTTCCCCTGGGTCCTGTCACTGGTCACACAGAGCAGAGATCAGTGCCTGCCCCTCGTGAGGAAATGTTCCACACAGAACACCCCAGGTTCACCCACTGCTGCCCCCAAAAGACCCCAACCCTTGGACATGGTCACTGGACTGTGGGGGGAGAGAGAAGCTGGTGGCAGTGGCTGTGGGGGGTCCCTGCCCCTCCAGGGCTCCCAGCAGTGCCCAGCCCCTGGTGGTTTTTCCATACCTCCACCCCGCCCTCCCATCACAGGCATTAAACACACAAACAGCCCGAAACAACATCTGTATTTAAAGGACCAGAAGAAGTTTTGGTCCAGAGACTTCACCCCAGCAGCAGTGTCCTGCAGCACAGGGGCACCTCTGGGGTTTGCACCATCATTCCCTGGCCTTCCCCAGCTCAGCCTTGGGACCAGGTCACCGCATTGAGCTTCTCCCCACACCGAGGTCGAGGTGGCTGGTTCTGCCCTGCAGAGACTCGACCCCGCACTCCTGGGCTGCCTCCAGCACCACGGCTGCTTGTGGTCTCTGTAAGGCAACAAAGGAGGAGCAGAGCTACCCACCTTCTGGGGACCATCAATTGGCAATAAGAAGCCCCTAAGACTCAATTTGTGAGCATTAGTGGTCAGGCATTCTTTGATTATCAGTGCTGGCCACACAGGAGGATCGCTCCTCTAACCACATATGTGATCCCTTCTCGGCCCAGCAGACAATTCTACATAGTCAGAAAATGTCTTGTTTATTCACTGCTTCTTTTATAACGTTCATGCCTATGTTAATTAGTTCTAAAAAAGTTCTGAAGTCATTATTTGGTCACTAGGGGTGCTCCGGTGGTCTCTTGGTGGTCTCTGGTGATCGTTTGAAGCTTTAACTGTACTTCAACTTGTCCATTGAGCAGCGTATTTACAGCTGGTTATAGAGCCTTTGTTCAGCATCTCTCACCCAAAAATTGGATGCTTACATTACCACTACTTTAACTAAAGCATTCAGAAACTTGCATATTCCACAACTCCCTTAACAGAAGTTTACATTGTAAAGGCCTACAGAAAATTACTAAACAATGGAAAAGTATTGCTCTTGTTTTTACATTGTGGAGGTCCTGAACAAACCGGATTGGGCCACTTTGACCTGTTCCATAGGGGGTTACAGAGCTCTCAAGGTTCCACCGTTCCACTGACCATCAGGCACCATTCCATTAACTTGTTATTTAGGACACAGGCAGCCCATCAGGAAGGTCCATATCCATGGTGGCTCTGTAAAGCAATGAGGATGATTCAAAGAAATTCACTCAGCATCGAAGTTGATCAATGTTAAGTCGTGTTCCTTTTCATTCAGGGCTGTAGAAGTGCTGGGGATAATCCTCCATAAGTACTTCCAATGGAATTACAAAAGCAAACCCCTTACATTTTCAAAGGTCATTACAGATTCGTGTTAAATCCTGCCTTTCCACACCTCCTCACTATCTAAGCCCTTTGTTTCTAGTTCATAAAAATCCTTTGTATGGTGTATCCTTTTTGTCTTGGATGAATTGGTTCCCAGCCTGGAATGTCAAGTGCTGGTTGGTCACTAGTCAGTTTGAAGAGACACATCCTATTTAATTGCAAAAATTATCATGGTTTTTTTCCCAGTCCTTCTTTAGTTGCAAAAAGCTATATCCTGTATCTAAAGGTTAGAAAATTCTCAGCAAGTTAAGCAAAACTGCAAGGTTCTTATTACATTAGAAGTATACATGACTTTGGCCTAAAATAATTCTGCATTAGTTCTTTATTGTTTTCTATTTAAGGGTTAGTCTATTAAAATCTTAAAAATTAAAGCTTTAAAGAAAAAATTTGTCCATACCAATAAATCTAGGCTTAATTGGGAATGTACATGATTTAGCAGCTTTTTCAATATACAGTATTTAACAGATCTCTTTCAAGGGAGGAGAGCAAGAAGGAGCATCAGGGTTAAATTTCTCAAGCTCTGTCCACAGCCTCAGCCAAGAATTCAGCACCAGCATTGTTCAGCAGGTGGTGCCTGGGCATCCTGTGGGTACCTGGGCGTCCTGTGGGTACCTGGGCATCCTGTGGGTACCTGGGCGTCCTGTGGGTACCTGGGCGTCCTGTGGGTACCTGGGCATCCTGTGAGTACCTGGGCATCCTGTGGGTACCTGGGCGTCCTGTGGGTACCTGGGCGTCCTGTGGGTGCCTGCCCCCGTGGCCAGGGTGGGGGGCAGGTCCTGCCCTGCTCCACGGCCCCTCCTCACAGCAGGAGCATCCCCATACACTGCTGGGTGCCCAGAAAAGCGAGCAGCTGAGGGAGGAAGTGACCTTGGAGGAAAGCACCTGCCTGGGTTTGTGTATCTCCTCGTTCTGCCTCGCCACTGTCCTTTACTTTCCTCCTTGTTGTCTTCTCATGAGAGCCACGCTGTGTCTGTGAGAGCAGGAGTGGTGCCAGCGTGGGGTGCAGCCAATGCTCTGGCTGACCACAGCCTCTTCTGGCTGCTGAGCTTAGTCCGGCACTGGCAGAGTGGGGGATCATCGCCAGGGGGAGCAGGGGCTCCTCGGGCTGCGCTCACCCTGCAGACAGAAAGGGGATGGGCAACATCTGCGACAGCGGTGGGGACCTTGTGCCTGCCTGTCCCAAGACAAGGTGAGCGCGTTGGGCTGGTAGCTCCACCTGCATTTCCACCCAGGGCAGCACAGCTCCCCTTCTCCATGACCTAAAGGAGCAAAGAACATAATATTCACCATCCCATCCTCCAGAGACCCTCACCATCACCAGTCTGTAACCCGGAGACCCACAAATGTAGCAGACATCCTTCATCTCCCTTCCCCCATGCAGCAGAAACTCCTGCCTCTGTCCTCCAGGGCAGCACAGGCTCCCATCTTCACCTCTCAGGGTATCAGGGACCCCATCCCATCTCTCCCAGTGCAGCACAGAACCCTGCCTTCACCTGCCAGGACAGTGAACATGACTGCTGCCTGCCTCCAGTGCAGCAGAGACCCCTGCATTCATCCCTCAGTAAAGCAGAGACCCCCGGCCACCTTCAACCCCCTGGGAAGCAGAAACCCAAGCAGGGAGCGCCCAGGCCAGCAGAGACCCCCACCTCCCTCCCTCAGCATAGTGTAGATCCTTGCAGCAATTCCCCCATACCGAGGAGAGCTCCATCTCCAACTTCCCAACAGTAGACACCTGCCTGTGCATCCCCCAGGCATCCTTGGGAGGGAACCCAAACCTCCCTCCCCTGAGTGAGGAGGAGTAGGAGAAGGAGGAGAGAGCACTGGCCCTGTTGCACTCCAACCCTCCATGCTGCTGCAGGCCTTGGAGCAGAAATGGAAGAGCAAAGGCAAATCCAGGCAGAGATGAAAGGGGTGGATGAGGAGAAGCAGCAGGGCAGGAGAGGCTGGAGAAGGAGCGGGGTCTGGAGTCCCGGCGGCAGAAGGTGGAAGGGGGAGTGGGGGAATGGCTGCAGGTGGTGCAGGAGTTGGCACAGGGCTCTGTGCCACGCAGGGGTGTGAGGCCAGGACGGAGGCAGAGCAGGAGCCAATGCCCCTGGAGGGGAAGAAGGAGTTGGCAGGGCTCAGGGCCACGAAGGAGCAGAGCTGGGGCTGGCAGGCAGAGTGGGTGAGTGGCCCAGGGACAGGTGAGGTGCTTACCTGCCATGGTTCCTGTCCCCATTCCTGCAAAGGGACAGTGCCCCTAAATGCAGGGGGTCTGCAGGAGCAGCCCTTGGAGCTAGGAGGTGTCCTGGAGTGGTGCTGGCAGAGAGCCAGCGCCTCGGCTGAGTGCTTCCATAGCTGCCCCAGAGGGAAGGGACCCTTGAAACCTCCTCTGTCCCCTTTTTAGGCAGGGTGCTCTGAGGGACAAGCAGAGCCAAGTGGTGTTGGAGCGGGAGTGGTGGGGCGGGCACCCCCTGCCTCGATGGTAAAAGACTGCAGAACCCCCCATGTTGATCTGCCAGGACAAGGGAGACCCCCACGTCCATTCCTCAGGACAGTGCAGACCCCCACAACTATTCTCCCATAGTGCACACAGCTCCATCTCCATCCTCACAATGGCTCAGATGCCCATCTTCATCCCCCAGGGCAGCAGAGAAGTCACCTTCCATACCCCATGCTCCAGAGACCCCTCCACCTTCACCACCCTTTATACTGGAGACCCCCAAGTCCACAGAGATGCAGTGGTGACCCCTGGCTTGATCCACCAGGACAGTGTAGATCACCCTCTGGGTCACCCAGGACAGCCAAGATCCTCACCTCACTTATCCGAGGCACTGGAGGGCACCACCTCCAGCCCTCAGGACAGAGGAGACCACCACCTGCATTGTCCCATGCAGTGAAGAGCCACCTTCATCCTTGGCTCAGTGAGGACCCCTTGTCTCCATTGCCCCGTGCAGTGGAGACTCCTATCTCCATCTCCCAGCGTATCAGGGACCCCCTCCTGTCTCACCCAGTGCAGCATGCCCCCCTCCCTCCCCTTCATCTGCAGGGACTGTGGAGACCCCTGCCTTCATCCCCCAGTGCAGTGTGGACTTTTATCCAAATGTTTGATTTCTTGCATTTCTGAGAGCCCTTGGACTGCTCCCAGCTGCAGGAACTGCAAAAGGAACCGTCTAGGGAGACCTTACAGAGAATGTGCACTGGGAGCCCAGAAAACCAGCGAGGTGCCAGGCTCATCCCCACGGTGTGGGCAGCCCTTGAGAAGGAGATTCTGCCCCTCTGCTCTGCTCTGCTGAGACCCCCCTGCAGAGCTGCCTCCAGCCCTGGGGCCCCAGCACAGCAAGGATGTGGAGCTGCTGGAGCGAGTCCAGAGGAGGCCACAGAGATGCTCTGAGGGCTGGAGCTCTTCTGCTCTGGGGACAGGCTGGGAGAGCTACAGGTGCTTAGCCTGGAGAAGGGAAGGCTCCAGGGAGACCTTGGAGCCCCTTCCAGTGCCTAAAGGAGCTCCAAGAGAGCTGTGGAGGGACTTTGGACAAGGGATGGAGGGACAGGACAAGGGGAAATGGCTTCCCACTGCCAGAGGGCAGAGGTAGGTTGGATATTGGTAAGAAATTGTTCCCTGTGAGGGTGAGGCCCTGGCACAGGTTACCCAGAGAAGCTGTGGCTGCCCCATCCCTGAAAGTGTCCAAGGCCAGGCTGGAGGGGGCTTGGAGCAACGTGGGATAGTGGAAGGTGTCCCTGCCCATGGCAGGGGAGTGAAATGGGATGATCTTTAAGGTTCCTCCCAACCCAAAGCAGTCTGTGAGCCTATTTCTATGAAATCTGGCATAGCCTCAAGCACAGGGCAGTTGGTTCCACATAGGTATGAACAGGAGTGTTGTTACATGACCTAGAGAAAAAAATTTGTGAAGTACTACACCCTTGCCTCTTACCTGCAGAACAGAAACCTGTTGTGTTTTGTAATGGTGAGTTATTCTCAGGTCCTGTGAATTGACAGACATCAGTGAAAAGTGAGTTCCCGTCCAAGGAAAACCTGATGCACTTTCCAAAAACTCAGAATTTTGCATTTCTGTGCTGGTTTGTCACACAGATGATTTTTGGGGATTATATGGGAATAGAATTATGTGTGAGGGAGAGACTGAGGTGACACAACAAGGGTTAATTCCCTTCTCACTCTCTCATTTCCTTATTAGAGCTAAAATCTGTAGCACAATTCCCCATGGCACTCCCTTTGGCAGCTGCTCCTTGTTAAGTAAACACACATTCACATCAGATAAATACACTTTGGTGTCATAAACTTCCACAGCCATCACATACTCTTGCTGCACTTCCAGCGTCCTCCTGTCTCCTGGGCAGATGGCGAACCCTGAAATAAAACACGAGGTTGGCTCCCAAGAACCATCAACAGCAACTTGGTAACATGGTTTGCATTAAGAAATGGAACTCTATTATTGGAAGTTACTAAACGGGGGATTAATAATAGAAGCACTCCTAAATTGGCTTGGAAACCTGAAGTTTGCATTAGGCTTTGTCCCAGAGCAGTGACAGTGCCAGTGATGCTGATTTCTGTAACAAAGGCATCTTCCCACTGCCATAAACCACATTTCAGTGGGGAACAGAGGACAGGCACGGGGCAGCAGCAACGATGGTCACTGTGGGATCAGGGACTGAGGCAGAAGTGTTCCCATTCTTCATCCTCCCGAGTATCCAGTACCCTGAATCCAAACACTCCATGACAAAAAAGAGCAAGGAGCAGAGAAGTGGCAGGAAGGCAATTCTGACACTTGCTTTCCGAGCTCTGGGGTCCATTTCCTGTTGTTAGTCCACAGTGGAGTTAATTAGACTGATATGGAGAGAAGCCCATCAGGTGGAGAAAAGTCAACTTCAGTTTTCAAATCACTGCACTTGAAAAGACAGAGCCTGCTTCTGCCTCAAGGTTGAGCTGCCCACTGCCAAGAGGCTGGATGCAGTTACAAAGGAAAAGTATGTTCCTGGGGGGGAAAAAAAGAGGAACGTGAGGGTTTTATAATCAAGCTTTTATTTTACTTACTACCTAAAAATCCAGTTTCTACAACACTGTACAATTAGGAAGAGCAGATGGGGCTTACACATGAAGATCCTTGTTCTTGTAGAGGAGTTCTCTCATGATTTTCTTTTTATTGAAAAAGAATACAGATGTCCTCAGGGCTCTGTTACCCAAGGAACTACTCTGGGAAGTTAAAGCATTCAGGGAAACTCACAACAGGGCTCCAAAATGTCCTGTTTGCCTTTACAGTCTCTTTTACTACAACAGGTTGGTGATGCCTGGGAAGGAGGACATGCACACGTGGGGGGATCAGGTCCAGCTGGAGCTCTTGTGGAAGGGAACTCTGATGAACCATGAGAAGCGTGTGCTGTCCCAGCTGGGCTGCTGGAGGAAGGGGACACCCACAAAAGTGACATGAGTTTCAAGGGGCAAGTTCTAACTCTGCAAAAAGCTCATTTTACAAGTTAAAGGAACGTGATAATCATCTACAGGAAGGAGAACTCACACAGAGAGTAAATGTCATGGACTCCTGCTTGCTGACATAGTAAACCCAATCCTTTTCCATTAAAAAGGAAGACAACAAGAAGTATTTCTTTCTCAGCAGGAAGAGTTAAAATTGTGGAATTAACAGCAAGAGATCTTACCTCACAGTTAAATCCTTCGATGTCCAGAGCTCTCACAGCCAGCTCTGAGGGAGAATTGTCCTGAAAGTTCTCAAATTTGGAAGATAATTTCAGTGCTATCATATCAACAATGACATCACAAAGGAGTGAATGGCCTGTCAACAAGAGAACAAATAATCCTTAATTCAGCATCTACAAGCTCCAGACTGGCTTCAAAACTGGTGAAAATTTAGCACTAGTGAAAATAATAAAGAACAAATCAGGGGCTTCTTACCCTACAGAGCCTGGATAATGCACTGTCACAACCTGTACGTTCTCACAGAACCGTTGTATTGTTATTTCAGAAAATTTACATTTCAGAATAAAATATTGGTGTATGAAGAATATGCAATTTTCTGGCTACCACATTCCTCTGGCCACCACAGGGTCTGGGGAACAAACAGCAGCCTTCTCAACAGCTAGAGGGGAGGGGAAGGAAGGATTTATATTGTCACTAAAACAAACCCTTTTCTAGTGTTTATTGCTGCAATAATCTTCTTTGGAGCATCCTCCCAGTGCTGGGGAGAGCTTGCTTACAGCAGCTCACCCATCAGGTCCCAGAGTGCACAGGCTTCAGCTGATGGTCCCTCTCCTCCAGGTTTTGGTGTGGGCACCAGGCAACAGCAAGAGCTCAGCAAACAGTCCCCCTGCTCTGAGTGCACAACCCTGCAGCCCCAAGCCTGGTACAGCCCCTTGGTCCCTTGTGCTTTCCAAACTTTCCCTACCTCAGGAAAATGCAGCCTTCCAGTGCCTAAAGGGGCTCCAAGAGAGCTGTGGAGGGGGACTTTGAACAAGGGATGGAGGGACAGGACAAGGGGAAATGGCTTCCCACTGCCAGAGGGCAGAGATAGGTTGGATATTGGTAAGAAATTGTTCCCTGTGAGGGTGGTGAGGCCCTGGCACAGCTTGCCCAGAGAAG
This sequence comes from Acropternis orthonyx, assembly GCA_035583155.1. NCBI lineage: Eukaryota > Metazoa > Chordata > Aves > Passeriformes > Rhinocryptidae > Acropternis > Acropternis orthonyx. The sequence continues at coordinate 1,679,729 of JAWWEU010000072.1, read as the reverse complement.
CTGTGGCTGCCCCATCCCTGGGAGTGTTCAAGGCCAGGTTGGAGGGGACGTCCTGTGCCAGGGCTCCACAACCCTTTCCATGAAAAATTTTCCATAATATCCAATAAAAACCTCTGATGCAACTTGAGAATGTTTCCTCTCCTCCTGTCCCTGTTCCCTGGGAGCAGAGCCTGACCCCTGCAGCTCCCCACTCCTGTCAGGGAGTTGTGGAGAGCGAGAACGTCCCCCCTGAGCCTCCTTTTCTCCAGGCTGAGCCCCGCCAGCTCCCTCAGCCACTCCTGGTGCTCCAGACCCTTCCCCAGTTCTGTTCCCTTCTCTGGACTCATTCCAGCTCCTCAGTGTCTCTCCTGTCATGAAGGGCCCAAAACTGACCTGAGGACTGGAGGTGCCCCAGCACAGGGACGGTTGCTTGCCCTGGGCCTGTGGCCACACTATGGCTGGTGTAAGCCAAGTGCCACCGGCCTCTTGCCCACCTGGGCACACACCAGCTCATGTTCAGCTGTTGGCATCCACACCCTCCAGATCTTTTTCCAGCCTTCCATCCACTTTTCCCCAACTTTGGAGCACTGCAGAGGGTTGTGGTGACCCAAGAACAGGACCTGGTCCTTGGTCTTATTGAACCTCACACCCCTGGCCTCAGCCCATCAATCTAGCCTGTCCAGATCCCTCTGCAGAGCCTTCCTGCCACAAAGCAGATCAGCATTCCCACCCAACTTGCTGTCATCTCCAAATTGACTGAGGGACTCATCCCCAAAGCCCCACTTTTGCACTCCAGCCCTAGGAAGACGGGCTTTACCCTATGCCAGGTCTCATCCCCGAGAGACGGGCACATATCCCAGTCTTCATCCCCACCCTTATCCCCCCCAAGCCCAGACGGAGCAGCTCACACACAGTAAAGCTCTGCAGTCAGCAGCAGTGTGGAGGGATCAATTTTTATTTCAAAAGACAGTAACACAATTTTTCAATTTAGTATCAAAACACTGGATAGGGTTTTTGTCTCCAGATTGGCCCCTAAAACTGCTACAACCAAGCAGCATGCTCAAACCACAAGCTACACGCCACGAGCGCGGCCTTGCCACACTCACGCCTCACAACCACGACACGTCAGCAACGCACAGCAAGACGGCTTGTACCCAGGTAAGACTGTAAGAGCAGTCCTGGCCAGGAGGGAAGGCTTGTCTCCCTCCCTCCAGGTAGGCAAAAACACTTCTCCAAGAACACAAGCTGTTGTACTTAAGCTGTTAAGTGTAACCCAGCGGTGAAGCTTGGTGCATCAGCACTTAGTGAAGGCAAAGTCAGCCCCAAGGTAGCAACCGGTTAGAGGGGCCATGGCTGCTCTAAGCCCACCAGGAAGGGAAGTGGCCAACAGTGGGGGGATAGGACACAGTCCTTGTGAAGGTTCAATTGTTCAGATGACAGGCTTGGCTTAAAAAAAAACAAAGGTACCTTTCACTCAAGTTGCTCCTCCCCAACACAGTTACCTTAAAGCTGAGAAACTGAACTGCACTTTTGGCAAACAGCTCTTGGAAAGAAAGTTTTCCCAACAGGCTTCCATCCCTTGCCTGGCTACTCTGACTCACAGGCAGAACCATCACATCCTTTTCCTGCCCTGCCAAAGCAGGGTGGCCCAGAGCCAATTAACAGAAGGTTAATACCAAATTTTAAAGCCAAGAGCTTTGAAGTGTAGCTCACCAGCCTCACACAATATTTGGAATGTTTAAAATGGTTGCTACAAAAAAAGGTAGTTACAAAATGTGTACATCTCAAACATGCTCCCCAAACATTATTGCATTGTTTATTTCCCTTAATGATGCTGTTTGAAGCTCTGCCCAACCTAGTGGCCTTTAACCCTGGGGCAAAGGAGATTTGTGTTTGGTCAAGTTGGCAACAGAAAGTAAACTCTGGTCCCCAGGGTTAGAGGGCAGCAGCAGTTGGGCCAGCACCGGGCATCGTGTGGCGGAGGCGGTGGCAGGGATCTATTACATCTCGTTCAGGTCTAGCAGGGTCTGGTCCAGCATTCTTTGCGTGCAGAGATGCTCCTCTTTGGTGGATTTCAGTTTATCTGGCAGGAAGCAAGAGTTGAGAGTTACAAAGCAGCATCAGACAACCAAAAGTCCTTCGCCAAAGAAAGCTTGTGCCAGCCCTTTCCCCACACGCTGCCGCAGCGATTCTCGGGCCAGGGTATCTGCTGGGTGCAGTTGGAAGCTCTGAGGTTGCCTGGCTTGTGTGTAGCCCTTGCCTCTCACACTGCTGGTGCTCCCAGTCAGTAAGTCACAGTGGCCCTTCAGCCATAGCTCTAGGCAGTGTTTCACATGCAGGAGCCTCCGACTGCAGCCAGCTCTTCCCAGGGCTTCCACACCTGCACAGCTGATGCACGTGGCCCAGCAAGGCACCCAAGAGCAACACACACTTGGAAATCACCCCCTGGAACTACAGCTGGTTGTGCCCCCCTTCCCCTCAGCACAGGGCAGGGATGCCAAGCCCAGCAGCAGGGACCAGACCGCTGGCCTGAGGGGCAGCAGGGCAGGGGCTGGGGCAGTGACAGGCAGAGAGCAAGGAGCAAGGGAGCTGCACCCTGCCCAAGACTACGGGCAGTGGCTCAGTCGATTCTCACATGTTCCTCAAGCCAGGAGGAGAGCAGATCAGCAGCTAGTGCTCTAGGTAGGCTTTACTCCAAAGGTGAGCCCACCCATATCACTGGAGACATCCACACGCTGGGACACTGGACAGACAGGCTGTTGAAAAACGTCCTTTAGGTACAGGCAGATTCCCAAAGCCACTCCCAACCTCCCCAGGGTCAGAAACTGTGCACAGAGAACAGTCTTCCTCAAGCATGAGCAATGGTAGCACCGAAATACACTCTGCAGGCACCCAGGACACAGTCTGAGGCTGTGCATTTTGGGACTTGCTGCCAAGATGTCCACGAGCCTTCCCAACCCATTCCAGGGCTCTGCAGCTGCACTGGGGTCAGGCCTGGGGAATGACTGCTGCCCCCAAACCTCCGTTAGGACTCCCCTAGACAGGAATATACTACAGGTGTGCAGTATCTTACAGACCACATGGTCAGTCATTTATTGGCAGAAGCCATCATTCCATGCACCAAGAAATCCTACAGTCATTTTGCTAACAGTAAATTAAGTTGTAGCACTTGACAGGCAGCTTCAAGCAGACATAAGCCTAACTTCACCCCACCCCTCATTTAGGGGGTGCAGACATTCTGGTTCCATGGAGGAGCCAGGCAGGACACCCTGGACAAGCAAACAAGACTGCTCAAAAAACAGCCGAGTCTGGGGGTTACTTCACCAAGAATAGAGGTTACCTTCATATGTTAAAGAAATGCTTAAATAAATTATAGGATGAATTCAAGTGCCCAATTAAAAAGCAACAATTGCATAAAATTAGCATGTCTGCCAGTCTTAATGATCAGATTTCACTGTGGTCCACAGCACTGGTGGTCGCAATAAGGTTGTTTAATGGGATTAGTGAGCCCCTTCTCAGTCACACAGATCATGCAGCGTTAACTTCAGCTCATTAGAGAGCAGGCGGTTTTTCTCAAGCTGGCTGTACAGGCGCTCTGCAGCAGTGACAGGATGAGGGAAACAAGAAGAAGAGAGAAAAAGAGAGAAAGGGAAGGTTAGTAGAGCACCAAGATGAGCACATCAAACAAGCTGTCTCCATAATGTGTGCCTCCAAGGATGGCCTGGGCTATTCCCGGGTGAAGCCAGAAAGAACAAAGGTTTGTCATTCTCTAACTTGTGCTTCAGCTCAGGAAGATCACAGAGGAAACCAAATGTGGGCAGAAGTGGAAGTGCTGCCTAGGATGTGCCAAGGCAAAAAAAGGATGAGGAGACACGAGACGAGGAGCCTGCAGGCTGGGCTGGACCCCAGTAAGGACAGAGACCTGGGATGTGCTTTGAGCCTGTGGAGCACGTCGCAGAAACAAGTCCTGCCACAGCTGAACCAGAAGTAGCTTCCAGAGGGAGCCACAGCACATTGCAGTGGGAGTGACAGAGTTTGAACAGTGGGACAGGGACACCAGGAGAACCAAGAATGACAGCATCTCATCCCTGGAGGACCCTCCTCTGAGAACACACCTGGTACCACACTAACAACCCAGACCAGACAGGACTGAAGGCAGCAACTGCTTCCAGTACAGGACAGGGAAAGTTCTGGAGTACAGGCTCCTCTTTTACATCTGCCCCGCAAGAACTACATAAGCAGGACACAAGCTGTCACTGTCTTTGCAGCCATGGGCTCTCCAGTGCCTGTCCTTACAGCCCCACATTGGTCCAGCAGCCACACACGTCCTCAAGGCTCATGCCCAGCACATGGGCTCAGCAGCAGCTCCAGGAAAGGGAGAACTAGTTTGGTCCCCTCCCAGGACATTGTCACCTCTCAGGGCTGGGTGGCCAGTGACCCACCACAACTGGCCACCACAGAGAACCCATTCAGCATCTCTGTCTGCCCATTTGCACAGGCAGGGTCCTCCCAGTCTGACAGCTCCAGCTCCTGCATTTAGGGGAATTCCAGGCAGTGAAAAATCCTTACACAGCAGCTTCCCTCTTGGCAGAACTGACCGGCACGAACTGCAGCAACACACAGCGTGCTACCTCTGCCCAAGGAGCAAGCCTGGAACACAGCCTTGGGCTTCTCCTCAAATCCTTGTACTACAAGGTCCTGGGAATCTTGGGCACCCTCTCAAGGGGAACTACACCATTCCTCATTGCTTTCAAGCTTGGAATATTTTGCTCTTGAACAAGACCTAGCTGGGTAGGATTTCAGACAGGCAAGTGGTTCAGATGGAGCAGCCAAAGCACATCGCCTTCCTCAGGGTTTCAGCCAAATCCCTCCAGTGTGACACCCACACACAGAGGGGGAAGCTCAACTTCAGCTTCACCCTCAGCTTCTCTCAGCCCTCAGGACCTGCTCCAGCTGCATCTCATTCTGCAGGAGAGGGCGGTAATGCTGATTGATTGTCCCTTCTTTAAAGCCACCAAGGGACCACAGCAGAGCCAGAGAAGCCAGTGATTTCTGCCCCACCACAATCGGGAATTTGGGGGTAGTTGTGGGTACACCCGATCCTGGCCCGTGCCTTGCAGAACAGCTACTACTGCTGCTGGGGACTCTGGCTCCACGCTGGCTCTGAGCAGGTTGGCTGAGCACCCTGATGCCAGTCCCCAGCTCCAGTGATTTGGGCTGGTCCTGGGTCTTCAGAGCTGCAGAGGATGGGAGTGAACTGTGCTCAGAAGCACCAGCAACTGTCCACTGGTGTGAGAGCTCACAGCTTTCAAGCAAGCATTCCTGCTTGTGGACAGGGACCTGATGATCCACCGAAATGAGGGAGCAAACTGGAGTGTTTCACATGACCCTTCCTGGATCTCAGGAACAGCTCCACGTGGAATGTGTGCTCAGGTCTGTGGCTGCTACCCACAGTGTTCCGCCTGCTCCCTTCCCCGCCCAGCCCCAGGGCAGCCTCCCCAGCCATCCCAGACACTCAGGGAGTCCCAGGATCTGGCCCCCTTGGTCAGCTAACCTGCATTTGCAGCACTCCCAAGTCACAGCCCAGTTTACAGTAACCAGCCTGCACAAGCCCAGCAATCCAGTCAGACCAGATGCCTCCAAAACCTCCCAGGGCAGACAACACATCACCCACCCACCTGCCACCCAGTGTGGATTCCATCCAGAGGAGCAGGGAGAGGGCTTGTCACAACCCCGCCTTTGATAACATCGATTGGAACACCACTGTGGAGAGCAGAGCCACCAGCTCCCCACAGCATGAGTCAGGACACAACAGGACCTCCCCGTGAGGAGAGAGGTTCTTCCCAAGGGCAGGCTGCCTCATTCCACCCAGTAAGAGTAACAGAAGGGGTGAGATTGGAAGGGACCACAGTGGGTTAGCTGGTCCAATCTCCCTACTCAGGCAGGGTCATCCATGGCACAGGATTGCATCCAGACAGTTCTGGAGTATCTCCAGTGAGGGAGGCTCCACACCCGCCCTGCACAGCCTGTGCCACTGCTCGGTCACCCACACAAGAAAGTTCTTCCTCATGTTCAGGTGGAACTTCCTGGGCATCAGCTCCTGCCCACTGCTTCTTGTCCTATTGCTGAGCACCACTGAGCAAAACCTTGTCCATCATCTGACACCCTCCCTGCAGACACTGACAGATGTGGATGAGGTCCTCGTTGTCTCAACAGCTGACAATGGAAGCCCCTACACTGAGAGAAGCCCTGCCCCTCCCACAGGATACAGACCCGCAACTCCAGATGCAGTTGGGTTACTGAGGAGTTCTGGGTTACTGAAGAGTTCTGGGTTCTTGCTTTGTGCTTACAGGGCACAGTTACTGCCCCACATCCCAGAAGAGTCAGACCACACTTTGAAATTCCTTAGAGGAATGCTCCCTCCTTCCCCACCCAGATCCAGCACCAAAGACAGAGCGAGAACAGGTTGGGGCAGGTGAGCATGCCTGGACTATCCTGCTACTGCTGTGGAGAACAGAGGGGCACAAACCTGAGGAAGCCACGGGAGGTGTCCCATGTCATCAGAACTCTGCTCACGAAGGGCTCTTCGGGCACTGTGGCAGATGAACCAATCCAGAAAGGAAAAAGTATTTGAGCAGCCACCACGAGGCAGCACACACTGTTAGCACAGGCTGAGCAGTGTTTATCATACCAGCCCAAGTAGCAGCAGCGCAACAGTGACACGGGCCAGGTGCTCACAGCCCACTGCCAGTGGCAGTGCCCAGTGGAAAGCTCCGTGCCATGCTCCCAGAAGGATCCTGCTGCCCTCAGCCCCTGCACGGGGAGGGGAGGGCTCTGCAAAACATGGATTCCCTGGCTCAGATGCTCACAGCCCTGCCACGGTGCCTTCTCATTCCTCAAGCAAGGGGCCACACATCCCTCCTCGCGGTACAGGCAGCACCTCCACCCAACCAGTCCTGCCCCACGGGAGACCAGCCAGAGCTCACGCAATATTTATTGGCTTCCACACCCTGACCTAGCAATTATCAGATGTGTGACCTTCCACTGCAAGCCAGTGCTTGGCAACTGGTGCTGGTGAACGCTCCAGAGCAGGCACAAATGAGGAGTGTCTTCAGCCAGGCACAGCTCCAGGGCCTCCTACTGCAATCCCCAGCCTCCCATCTGACTCCACAGGCCCTGTCTGCAGAGCTGCCATTACATCTAGGAGGCAGCAGCACATGTCAAGGGAAACTCCAGCATGCTAGTGAGGTTTGTGTTCCACTGAGGGTGACACTAGTTTGAAGGCAATGCTGAAACAGTTACTCTAAAACAGTGAGTGGTCACTAGAAACCCACTTCTCAAAAGCACCAGCCATTCCACTCCATTTATACAAGAACTGTTTTCCTTAAAAAAGGTGACATCATGCTCAAGCAAGAGGCAAGAGAAATACAAAAGGAGCTTTATGGCTCCACACAAGATATGCAAATGAGAACAACATCCTCCCAGATCCCCCAACACAGAAAGGGCAGCCCCCTCAGAGCAGGCCGTGTCTGGCACATCGGGTCACACAGAGGGAGCTTTGTTTGGGAGCAAGGACTGGGGGGTTGCTGCTGCTGTCAAGCTTCAGTGTCTTTACAGCACCCTTTCCCAGGGATGCCCTGTGCACAGTAACTGGAAAAAGGTACTGGAATTCAAAGTGAGATGATGAGAGCGTGAATGCAGAGTGCAGATGCAGATCGAGCCACCAAGCAGAGACAAATCCCAAGTGGAGTTTGAAATCGCAAGACTTATCTGTGTGAGACAGAAGGAGACACTAATTTTAAGAGAAGCTTCAGTGTTTGTGCACAGCAAACTCTGCTGAGGGAGCTTTGGGACACTCATGTTAAGGCTCTTCTCTGAGGGGTGAGGACCTGGCCTCTCCTGGGTTAGTGCGAGGACCACGCGGAGCAGCTGTTAGAGCACCCACTGCAGGTCTGAACACAAAGCTGAGGAGCAAAGTTGCAGAAACACATGAGTTCAGCTACTTCCACAGATCAGTTCATGATCCAACCCATCTCAAGCCTGTTGTGGCAATTCCTAAGGAATTCACTTGAGCACTATCCACAGCCTCTTCGAGGAGGAATCCCGAGACCATGGCCCAGTGGCTCCAGCAGACAACAAAGCCGCATTACCTTAGGAAGGCTATCCCAGTAGGACTGGGAATTGCACTCCAGGAGTTCCAAGTCAGAACCCTTTGAGGCCAGCACAGCACTTGGTTACACATGCAGATCCCGAGGACCTAGAGTTAGAGGACGGCATGCTGGGGTGCCGTGGGCAGATCTGTAGAAGTAACCTGGACAGCACAGCGCCGTCGATTCTCCAACTACGGAAACCACAGCAAACCAAGCAAGCACTGGCGGCCCAGCCTGCTGAAGCAAGAGGCAACGCCAGCCAGCTCATATTTACATGGAAGTCATGTCATTCAGGGCGTGGTCCAGTTCCTCACTAATTGCTTTGTACTTCAGTTTCTGGGCATAGAGCTCATCTAGAAGAGGTTTAGGAGGAGAACAAAAGGGAAACAATGAGGGAAGGCAGAGGAGTTCTTCCAACACTCTGGGGCAGAAAAAGCAGGATGGGACCCAAGAACAGAAGAAAATGAAGTTAAATGTGGAGCTATGATGATGCTGTGCTCATCCCCAACAATGAACGGGAGGGTTCCAGCAGCCTGAGGACCGTCTGACCAGCAAGTGCCTTCCAGGATTACAATCCAGCTTCGAGGGGAGTAGAGCTAAGCACTCAAAGCACATTAGCTTGTGAAAACAAGCTGCCCAGCTCGGTCAGCAGGAACCAGTGGCAGGAGGAGGAGCAGGGAAGGGCAACTCCATCTGCTTAAGGACAAGCTTGCTACACCTAAGGAGGGCACTGATCAATCGAGGTGCTTTGTTCTCACTTTGTGTCTCAATGCAAAGACTGGCTTGGGAGAAGTCAGTCATGTAATAGATCTGGGCATCAGAAGGAATTCCCATCCTGCAGGATGCAGTGAGGCAGACCGGCCACACCGGTGTTCTCCATCAGATAATGGAGCAGACAGGCAGCTCATCGCCTCCAGGGAGGGGCAGGCCTGGAACTGTGCTGATGCACTCCTGAGCCCTGCAGAGCTGGCACAGGCTGCTCCAGCTCTGGCTGCCTGGCCTACAGTACAGCTGCTCGTGCTGTTAACAGCCTCACAGAGCCTGGGGAGCTCTGTCAGTTGTCATAAACTAGGTCACTTCAGCAGCAAGGCTGGAGACCAGAGCCAACTCTCAATCAACAGGTTTCTCAGGGAGTATGCAGGGATGTGGAGTTTTTGCAGTTCCCCATAAAAGCTCGTCCTGCATCATGAGGTAGCTCAGATTGCTGCTTGGCTGCAGTTCTGGAACAGCTCAGCTGACACCACTGCTATTTCTAGATAATAAACCTCCAGAGTGACTCCAGACAGTAGGATGGGGCTTTGTATCTCCACGACCGGGCACTACGAGACCACAAAGGCACACCTGTGGTCAAGGCAGAAGGCCTGTAAGGGTTTTGGTTTACCAGCACCACCACTCCAGCCACAGCAATCCAGAGGAGAATCTGGCCACAGCCCCAGATTTAAGGGAGGCAGCTGAAACATTATTCTGTGGCTCGGGGCAAGGTTCTGCAATGGTTGGCCTCAGGAGTGCTCATGAAGGATTGTGCAAAGGAATAGCAGGAAGAAAGGAACCCATCCTTGGCACAAGCTGACCCCCAAATTTCATGGATTGGGCTGCTGGTGATTGAACATTGATCCAGGATCAGCATGGGGGAGTCTGAGTCTTCACAGGGGCTGTTTCAAGACTCACTGCAGTTGACTGGCAGGACACTGTCTGCAGCAGCCAGCATGTGCGTGACATTCTACATGCAGGGATGTTATTGTGGCTAATTCCTGCAAGTTCAGGTGTTTCTTTCCTATGCCACTCCATACATGGGATTAAACTGGAGCATAGGAATCTAGTTACATTCCTGAGGACATCACCACCAAAACACAGGAGCTATCAGTTAGATAAGGCAAAGTGTCCAGATCAAGAGCTTGACATCTGCTGCAGTACAGCTGGGGAACTGTTCTCAGAGCAGCTACACAGGGCATGACTCTTGCCAAGCCTCACCTTGGAGGCCAAGTCAGGTCATAATCCAACTACTGAGGAGCACAGCAGCCTCTCCACTCTTCAGCTACGTGGGAGACAGCCTTCCTTAGCTCCTCACCACATATTCCTTGATTTCCTATCCCCAGAATGTACCTTCCAAATCATCAATGGTCTTCTCCAGCTTGGCTACAGAGCGCTCAGCAAATTCAGCACGGGTCTCTGCCTGCCAGATGGAAACAAGCCAGTTAGTGCAGCAGCTCTACAGCAAAGGGTATCAGCCTGAGGACATGGAGTTTCCCATCCTCCATGCCTGTCCCCAGTCAAGCTGAGGCCAGCTCACCCAGCTGGGCCATCCTGACACGGCCACTCACCTCTTTGAGTTTATCAGTCAGGATCTTGATCTCTTCTTCATATTTATCCTCTTTTTGAGAGTACTGTGGAAAAGAAGTCAGCAATCAGCAGCCCTCAGCAGCCCCATGTACCTCCCACTCCAGAGAGCCCACAGCTACAGAGGGAGGCTTAAACTCCTCACTGCAGCACACATGCCCACAGAAATTTCCATGTGGGAGTTGTTCACATCCCTACCCATGTCCAACAGGACTGGGTCAGGCAGCAAGTCCCACACCATGCACAGAACACAAACCTGGGCACAGAAAAATTCTCATCTTAACATCTTAGGAGCTTAAACATCCTGGCTGATCAAGTCTGCCCCAAGGCAGGGAAGGGCATCCAAGCTTCCTGCACCCCAGCTTCCACAGCCCTCCACTGAAATCCATTAGCCCTCCCAGGAGAGCAAGCACAGCTCTCCCGGCTTGCTTAAGACTGCAGTTGCATCATTTCCATTCCAGTGGGTGCTCTGCTGTTCACACACCCTCCTAGCACAACAGCAATGTTTCTGGCCCTGGGACAGGCAGCCCTACCTTCTCAGCCTGAGCCTCAAGAGACTTGAGATTGTTGGTGACATTCTTCAGCTCCTCCTCCAGCTCGGAACATTTACTGTGGGGTTTTGTAAAGAAAGGCGGGAACAAACGGAAAAGAAGTGGGAGGAAAAGACAGGAGACAAGAAGTGAATCCACATGCAGGGAAGACCAGGAAGTTCTTTAGGAGACTGTCTGAGATCAGACTGGATGGGACCCTGCTTTGAGGCACTTGTGTAGAAAGCAAGTTCCCTTTTTCCTTCCAACCTCAGGTTTTAAGTATTCTGCCAGCACATGCACTGGGCACGGAGCTGAGCAGCAAGATGTGGACACAGGTTTCTGCCAGACGTGGAGTCTCCGAGAAGCTGCACATTTAGTGTGCTGTACAGTAGGAAGCTGTTCTGACAGACAACGGACAGCCACCACCACTCAGACAGGGATATTTATGGGCAGAGAGGACAGAATGTTCCAGGAGAAAGACACAGTTAAGCTGACGGGAGGAGCGTAGCGAGGAGACCACAAGAGTTCTGGTTTAATGGTTTGAGAAGGGAAAGGTTAGTACCTTTTCTTCGGCAACAGACAGACACTTCAAGTTCTGGTCCATCACTCTGATCTGCTCCTGCAGCTCCCGGCAATGACTGTTAGTGACGGTCACACAATGGCACAAGCCAGGTGGGGGCAAGGTCAAAAGGAGCACCAAAACCACACCACCATAGAGCGAAAAACGGGGTGGGGGGAAACACAAAAAAGTCATGGTCACAACATGCACATCTGGGCAGGAAGCACAGTGCTGCTGCTGCGTACACACCAACTGTGTTAGACAAGGCCCAGAGCATGGACAGGTCCTGACCAGCTCCTCAAAGATCAGCTAAAGCATCTGGACATGTGAAAGGAGCCCAGAGGACTTGTGCTTCTGCTCTGAGCAGAGGAAGTCCAGCTTGCTGCTCAGCAGTGCAGGAACCTGGATTGCTTACTGCAAATACTTGGAGAGGCCAGAGACCAGCCTCAGCTACAGCTCTGCCCTCGGCTATCCCGTGTGCTGCTTCAACCCCTGGCCCAGGAGGCCTCAGCCGCTTTAAGACAAGCACTGTGCCCTGTAGCAACGTGAAGGATCTCGTGACTGCACACACAAAGCAGTGCTGGTGAATGCTGCAGGGAGAAGGGCTCTCCAGCCTCCGTGACTAGGGAGTGCCTCCATGCAAAGGGGCAGAGCACCCCCACCCACGGCACATCACATCACAGACTCCTCGTCCTGAGTGGAGCCAATCTGGTTTCAAGGAGAGTGTTTCCAGCCCCTTCCTCTGAGGACCTAAACCCACCCTGTGCTTCAGGCCTTGTGTAACAAGGTTAGCAATGCAGTGTTAGTTCCCATGCAGAGGCAGACGTGCCAGTTACATGCCAGAGGACTACTCACGACTCTGCAAGCTCAGCTCTCTCCTCAGTACGCTCCAGATCTCCTTCTATGATCACCAGTTTCCGAGCAACCTGGAAGGGAAAATCAGAATCAAGAGGAAAGAGGATGATTTTGCACTTGTAAGCTGTGCACAGCAGTGAAGGGAATGAATGACTACAGGAGCTGCTGGGGCCGCCAGAGGTTTTTGGCCAAGCAGAGCGCTGATGCACTGCTGAGAGCCAGGCTCTGCCCCTAGGTTTGAGGAAAGCCCTGTCAGCAGGAAGAGAAGCTGCCTCTCCTGGCCTAGGTCAGCCACAGTAGAGCATTCAAGTCTCACCTCCTCATACTTCCTGTCTGCCTCCTCTGCAATGTGTTTGGCTTCCTTGAGCTGAATCTCCTGCAGTTCCATCTTCTCCTCATCCTTAAGAGCTCTGTTTTCAATGACTTTCATGCCTCTGTCCAAAAGAAAGCACAGAGAGGGGAGGTGCATAAAACAATCCTGGACAAGTCAGAGTTGTGAAGAGTTTCAGAGCATTAACAGCACTCCCCTGGAACCACAGGGCTTCCTGATAGGCCATAACTCCTCTGAGTGCAGAGGGTGGCACAGGAAGACAGACGCTGCTGGGCTGATGTGAACGCAGCAATTTCAATTGCTTGGACTTGACTGTTCCTTGGAACATTCCTCCAGCAGCTCACAGGGCTCCTGGGCCAAGGGAAATGCAGTGCTGCCGAGAAGAAGTCTGGCTCTCTTAGGGACTTGGCAAAGCCAAGTCAAGCACCTCCCCATCTGGAATGCAGGAAGAGCCAAGTCCATCTCTCTGGCAGGCCACCAGCTGGGTTGGGCTGCTCACTACAGTGTGTGCCCCAAGAAAGCACATCAGGCAGCTGGAAGTGGACCGCTCCCCTCTGAATGAAAGGCCGGGTCAGGGGACATCTGCCAGCAGGAAGGATGCTGGCAAAGGGAGCAGGAAAAGAGGCTGCCCCACCAGCAGCTACCTTCACAAGGCAATGGTGTCTTCAAACACACTTTTTTCTCCTCCCTTGGAGGTGGGAATGCAAGGTAGCACACAGCACTCCTTCATTCCTTAGCTTCAGGTTCCAAGACACTCAAGGCCATCAACAGTCTCAGGTTCCAAGACGTTCAGGGCCATCAGCATTGTTTTAGCTGCTCTGCGTAAGCAGGCACTAACTCCCACATCCAGCCTTGATGTGGGATCTCTTTCCCCCACTCTGGGAAGCCCAAAAGGTTGATGGCACTGGGCCCTCGGTCAGGAACATATCTGAGATGTCTGACAGAGTGTGAGCAGGAGCCTTTGCTCACCTTTCACTCTCATCTGCTGCCTTCTCTGCCTCTTCCAGCTTCTGCAGAGCCGTGGCAAGGCGCTCCTGAGCTCGGTCCAACTCCTCCTCTACCAGCTGGATACGGCGATTCAAAGATGCCACTTCTGCCTCAGCCTGGAGGGGAGCAGAGGAGGGGACTCAGCCTGGGCAGGTTCAGCAGCGTGGGCAGGTCAGCTGAGCTCTGCCATCAGGTCAACAGCAGCACACGGGAGCCCAAAGCACACCTTCAGCCACTCTCCCAGAGGCTTGCAGCACATTTAGCTTGGCAATGCTTCCTGCGCACTTTGTCCACGCAGGAGCCATCCTGCAGGCTGCTCCCTGCCAGCCTGAGCTGCCCTGCCAGTTCAAGCCACAAACACTACGGAGCTGACTTGTGCCAAGGGGTGCCTCTGCAGCTGCTGGGATCCTGCCAGTCCATCTATCACAGCTCTGTTTATCCACCACGCCAGAGCGTGGTGACAGCTGTCACTTAGCACAGGGTCAGTTTACTCACTTGATCTGGACACAAGCAAGCATCGCTTGAGGCAAACCCTCTCACCAGCATCTCGAGAAGGATTCACAGGTTCAGGGATGTGCCAAGATATTTCAGGTGTTGACAAGCCAGGTTGGCCACCAGTGCTGCACAACCCAGGGGCTCATCGTTGCAGTGTGCACAGCCCCAGAAGAGAGCCGGCAGTACTCAAGGCTTCCTTCCTCCCAGTGAGTCACTAACAATCCAGAGAAGGAGCAAAAGCTTCCTCCAGTCCCGAGACAGGTTGAGGGGGCTGTTCCCCAGCAACAGCCACCTCGATTCAGCCACGGGCACTGGGAACTGGTGAAGCTGCTGACAGCCTGCAGGCATTTACCAGAAACGTGACCACAAAAACGACCAGCAAAGATCAGGAGCCATCCCATCCCCCAGCTACTGTGATCAGCCATGAGGCCCCTTCTTACAGCCCCATCCACGCCAACCGCTGCCAGGGGAGCTCAGATGCTTTGGGGACACTGACACCCCACTGGAGCCCCCTGGAGCCCTGGGGGAGCCCAGAATCCTGCTCCCCAACAGGATTACAAAAGCAGGCAGGGCTGTGGTCACTCCAAGGCAGTGCTTTGATCTTCTGCAGAGACCTGGGCACGGGCACAGGCACATGCCAGACAGACACGAAATATCCCAGCTGCATGTAACAAAGCAGCCTACGCAGAAACGCTGCTCCTCACTGTGCCTGAGGAGGGAGGAGCAGAGCAATGAAAGGACCAGTGTTAGAGTGGAGCCCAACACCACTTGCATCCAGTTCCCAGAGGGACTGTCCGAGCTTTCCCCCCAGCTGGCACTGAGGCACCCCCTGGCACGTTCCAAGGCTGGGAGAGCTCCCATGCAGGCACACCCCAATCCTCACCTGGGAAGCCCACACCCCTTTGGGTGCCCAGAGCCAGCCTGAGAGGGAAGTGGTCTGCCCGAAGAGGAACACAACAATACCCCAATAAACAGAATCGGGGGTGGGGGGGGGGGATTGCGTGACACACATCTTTTGCCTCTTAAAGGGGACACGGGCTGTGGAGGTGGAGAACCTCCTCCTTCCTTCTCCCAGGGGATGGGGACACGCCAGCACAGCTGGCCTCCGCTTCTTGACCCTCTGAACTGCATCACTTAGCCCTGACTTCCTGCAGGCAGTGCTTAACCCACACAAAAACCACCCTTGCTTTTGAGGAAGTGCGTCTTTGCCGTTGCAGAAGGGGCCTCACACCTCCCCTTCTGCTGCTCCTCCCTGGATACAGCTGAAACCGACAGGCTTCCCCGGAGCAACCCAGGCAGCCCTGCTGCAAGTGGCACATTCCTCTTATTCTGTGCTTCCTTCAGGAAGGTAGCCCCGAACCAGGGAGCACCCGGAGACCTGCAAGCTAAGGAAGGAGCTCATCCTGGCCTTTGGGACTCACCATCGCTTCCCCGGGACCACGCAAGCCCCGGGTGCCACACTGGGAGCACTGGTTCGCTGCCCTGAGGGAGGCTCGGGGAGCCTGGGAGAAGCTCCCGTGTTCCCATGACAACACTGCTCTTACAGGGAGAATTCCTTATGTGGCTGCGAAGAAAGAGCCCAGCTGAGGCCCAGGAGCGGCAGCAGCTTCTGCCATGGGCTGGGCAGCAGAGCCCGACCCATCCCCCGGCGGCGCCACAGCACTGTCAGACACGGGGCTCGGGCAGTGACGGTGGAGGGCTCAGTTTCGGCAAAGTCACAGCAAATTCACCGAGAGCCACGCTCAGATTAGAGCCGGGACCTGCCCCGTGTCGCCCCATCCCCGTCCCCACAACGACGCCAGCCTTGCCCGTGTCACCCCGTCCCCAGCCCCGCCGGCAGCGGGCGCGGGCGCTGCCAGCGCAGATCCCGCCGCGGTCGCTCCGTCCCTCTTTCCCTGCCGGCCATCCCAGCCGGGCTCCCGCTGCCGGTCTCGCCGGGGTGCGGGGCGGGGAGCGCTCCCGGGGCCCGGGCAGCCCCCGCCGCCTCCTCCCTTCCATCTTGCCGGCGCAGCCCCGGGCTCGGGGCCGCACAAGATGGCCGGGGCCTCCCCCGCCCCCCGGCGGGACCCCCGGCCGCCGCCCGCCCCGGGACACGGCGACAGCGACACACCGACCCGCCGGTGCCCGCCGGCTCCGGCCGCTGCTCAGCACCGCGGGCGGCTCCACAAACACCCGCGGCCAACTGGGCGGGACCCCCGGGCACAGCGGATGCCCCGGCCCGGCCCGGGATCCCGCGGGCGCTCCCGCAGCTCGGAGCGGCCCCCGGCCCCGGGCGCGGCCCCGCGGGGCGGCCCCGGCGGTACCTGCTCGCGGTTGCGGCGCTCGGCCTCCACCTCCCGCTGCAGCCGCTCCGCCCGCTCCTCCGCATCGTCCGCCTGCTGCTGCAGCACCTGGATCTTGCGCTTCACCGCCTCGATGGTGGTGGCCCCGGCCATGCTCGGTGCCGCCGCTCCGGCCCCGCCGCCCCCGCACACCGGGACCGCGCCCGGAACCCCCGCACGGAAATGACGTCACTTCCGACCCGACCCGCGTTACCGGGGGGACGAGGCGCGGCCGGAGCGGGGAGGGGGCGGGGGCACCGGGAGCGGGAGCGGGATTGGCACCGGGACAGGGCGGGCCGACACGCACCGGGAGCGGGATTGGCACCGGGACAGGGCGGGCCGACACGCACCGGGAGCGGGATTGGCACCGGGACAGGGCGGGCC
>JAWWEU010000072.1:1621820-1652514 GCA_035583155.1 Acropternis orthonyx | reverse complement strand
GTGAGGCGGGCGGGCGGGCCGGGCGCGGGCGGGGGGGGTGAAATGGCGGCCGCGGCCATGAGGGCGGAAGCGGCCCGGACTCGCCCGCCTCCCTGGTGCGGGCCCGGCCTGACGCCGCCGCGGGGGCTCCCGCCCGGCCCCGCCGGCCCCCTCCGGTTCGCTCCGGCCGCTCGGCTCATTGTGGGCCGCGGGGTCGGGCGGCTCCGGCCCCGCCGCCTTCCCGGGGCCCGCCCGGCCCCGCCGCCGCCGGCGGGAACAATGGGAGCCGCGCTCCCGCCCCGCCAGGCCCCTCGCGGGCCGCCGAGCCCGCTGCCGGCACCGCTCCTCGGTGGCGCCCCGGGGGCCGTGGCCGGGGTGGGCCCCGCCGCGGGGCCCCGCGGCCCACCTGAAATTCCCGGGCAAGGCTGGTTCGGGGGTCCTGGAGGAGCCCCGGCCCGCGAGCGTGGCCCTCCTCCAGGTTCCCCCATCCCGGTCTGGGGGCTCTGCCTGCGCCTTCCGACCGAGGAGCCTTCCCGGTAAAGCGCTGCCCATCGATATCAAAACGGGGTGTCTGATGGCGTATCCGGGGGCATATCGCCAAAAGTTCGTGCTCTGCACTCGTGGAGTGACTCGGTTTGCAGCTGCCGTGTCTGTGCTGCGGAGAAAAAAATTCTCACACCTGTAACCCTTTTTTGGGTGCTTTTTCTGCCTCGCAGTGCAGGAAAATCTTTCTAAATGCTCTTTGCCTTGTCTGGTCCTTTCCTTTTGGGCTTCAGAGCTTTCTGCACTTGTTAATTAAGGTTTGTTGGAATGGGATGGAAATACCAATTTTTCTGTATTAACAGATAAGGGAAACTGAGGCTGGGATGTGCCAGGACTTGCCCAGCGGCAGCCAGCAGATCTGGCACAGCCATGGGACCCACAGATCCTGGTTCTGAAACTGTAACTTACCTGATGTTTCTAATAAAATGAACAGTTTGTTACATTTTTGTATCCCCTCTTCTTCTGGAGACTCCACACTTCACTTGTGTAGCTGAGACTCTCCTCCCTAGGCCTGGCAGGTGGGCAATGGTGTGGTCTGAGAAGGAAAAGGGGTAAGGGCAAAACATGGCACAGTTTGATGCAGTGTCTTCGAGCAGAGGGTTTTAACTTGTGGCTTTGTTTTCCCCAAGCCCTCTGCAACACTGGCCTGTCGGCCTGTACCGTCAGTGCTGCCCCATTTATTGCTGGTGCTCTGGTGTGGATTGGCTTCTGCTTTTGAGAAGGACAGCTCCAAAATGGGAAACCTGAACTATCTGTGCAGCTGTGAGGCAGTGCAGGTGTCGGGATCAACGTGTTCTGTGATTCAGTGCTGCCTGTAAGCTGGGTTCAGGATCCCCCCATTGAGGAATAAATTATCACTAGCCAAGTTCTCTTTCCTCAAGGCAGCTGTGGGGTCTGCATGGGGGCACTCCCTCACCCAACAGCCGAGGCAGGGTCAGGTCCTGGCTGAAGTTTCTATTGTAGATGTTTCTCTTCTGGGTATTTTGCATGTTAAAGGATAAATGCTGGTGTTGCTGGTGCAGCGATGCAGCTGCTGAACAATGCCTGGGTGCTGCCCAAGGTTCGGACTCAGCCTGCTGGAGCTGTGGCCCAGGGAAGTCACAGGTTGAGTTCCTGTGGAAACGCAGGATCGCTTCCCTCTGGGCCCGTGGTTCTGCTTCCAGGTTGGTTTAATAGGATAAATTGTGCATGAAACTTGGAACTGGAAGAGACATAGTGGTGGCAAGCAAAAATAAATAACATGGGGAAGAAGCCTGCATGGAGGGTTGGTGGCTGCCTGCTTCCACCTCGAGGGAAGCCCAGTCTTGGTGCTCTTCCCCCACACACTGGGGTCTCCTGTTGGCCGTACGGGTAGCTTGAATTGTTTCCTGATAAGAGACTTTGGCACTGTATAGCTGGAAAACTGTGGTGTTAAGTTGACATGGGGCACGGGTGGCCACAGAGGGGGAACTTTGGAGGTTTTGTGGGGAGCCGTGGGAGCAATTGCACAGAAACTTGCCTACAGAGGAAGGCTGGGTTCTTGTGGGAGCAGGTATGAGGGGTATGTGTCCAGCACAGGGGAGATATTAGGGTCTCCCTGCTCTCAGGAGGGATTTCCCAGCCAGTCGAGTACTTGCAGAGTTCAACAGGAGATTCCCTGGTTTTTCCCAAGGTGCTTGCTGGTGCTGCTGAGCTTCCCTGCTTGGCACGATGGGTCTCGCTCCGTGCTGCCCTCCTCGTGTGGGCAGCAGCGTTTCGGGTCATATCCTGCGGGTCAGAGCGTCTCACTCAGCCTTTCTCCTGCTCTCATGCTCTATCCACAGTGCCTTCCCTCATCCCAGGCATCTGCCTGTGGTGCTGGGAGCAGGCCCTGCTGCTCTGGGGGAAGGCTTTGCAGTCTTGGTAATGAAATACAAAAATGCGAATTCTGCAATTATTGAGATTTTGGGGTCTTGGAAGTCGTGAGTCCTGCCAGGTGCCATAGGATGTCTCTGGCATCCCTTGTGTCTGGAAGGTGCTAGGCAGGGTAAAATGACTCAGTGCCAATCCCCTTCTAAACCACCTCCCCTCAGCCCAGCTTGGGCTCTACCCTGAAGCCCAGCGTGAGGTTAGAAAACTCCACTTGCTTTGGATGCTTAGTAGCCTGAACTCTTCTGGGGATTTTTTGCCTCAAGCAGTTATCTAGTAATGTTACTGGCTGTTCCTTGTTGACATCTAGTTTACTTTTTTGGTATGTTTTTAGTCCAGAATACTCAGAAGAAGAAATCTTAACATTTCTGGTTTTGGGGAAGAACTGAAGCATTCAAAAACAGGCAGTTCTGCAAGGGCTGGTTTTCTTTAAAAAAAATAAATTCCACAGACCTATAGCACCACTTACCGCTGGACTGTTTTTGCTTCCCCTGTTCTGCTTTGAAGACAGGAAAGGAGAAGGGGAAGTAGTTGATGTGTCTGAGGCTCTGAGATGCTCTATTCTCCAAGTGAAGTTTCTTTGGAGCTTTTTTCAAGCATTCCATTTGATGGTCATAGCCTCAGCTTGGGCTCATGGCAAATCCGAGCCCACTCACACATATATTTCAACAACAAATCATTAGACCCTTTGCCCCAAGTCTGGGAGATGGCTTCAGACTGTAGGAGGGTTGATCTAATTAGCTAAGGAAGAGGTTTTTTACAATGAGGGGAGGCTGCCCAGAGAAGCTGTGGCTGCCCTATCCCTGGAAGCATTCAAGGCCAGGTTGAGTGGGGCTTGGAGTGACTTGGGATAGTGGAAGGTGTCCCTGCCCATGGCAGGGGTGGGACTGGATGAGCTTTAGGGTCCCTTTCAACCCAAACTGCTCTGACTTACGGTTCTACTTCTGCTCCTGGGGCCCGATTGCTCCCGCTTGGATGCAGGTGATGGTTCATTTGGAACACTCTGCTGTGGAATTGGGAGAGAAACCTCGAGAAGTGCCAAGTGGCAATTTTGTGCTGTGAGCACGTGGTGATGGCAGCCTGGCTTGCCAGGGTTTTAGGGAAGCTCTGGGGAGGGCTGGGGCCTGTGACGGATGTTCTGGCTGTGTTGCCCGTGTGATTGTTCAGTCCTGGTGCTGCTTTTTGGTTTTGTTTTCTAACAGTCTGTTCTCTCTTCTCCCCTGACCCACCACAGAGTTCTACCTTGTAAATACTGTTATTTGTATATACTGTAAATGATGACATCGGTGGGCACTAACCGAACCCGGGGGAACTGGGAGCAGACACAGACACAGAGCCAGACGCAGCACAAGCAGCGGCCGCAGGTAAGGGCAGTGTCCGTGGAAACCAGGTAGCTTGGAGGTGGAAACCTGGCTCTCCTGCCTGGCCTGGTGCTAATGGCTGGGCTCGCCTGGCGAATGCCCGATGTGCCCCGAGGTGCTGCTGCCAGAGCCAGGTTAATTGGGCAGCCACTGACACTGGTATTTCTGTGTCAGTGTCTCCAAGTGGGACCCGCTGCTGAGATTTGGGTTTGCTTCCATCTGACCATTCCCTCCTCGCTTTAATGAACACAGGTGACTGAGAAGCTGCTCACAGTGGGTTTTGGTTTTCTGGTGGTGGTAAGGTTTGCCTCAAAATAGAAGTGGATTTGGGTGGCTGCTGCTCACTCGGTGTCCTAAGGCCATCCAGCAGTACATCCCTTTCTTCCAGACTCCCGTTGTTTGCTCCTTTTTCATCTCACTTTCCCCCTGGAGCTGTCCTTTTCTGACCCTTGTTTGCGTCTTCTCTTTGCCGTACTCATTCCTTTCCAGAGATCTCAGGGAAATGGAATGGCCTTTAGAGGATGGTTTGGAAATGGGCTGCTCTGACCATTCTCTTTTTCTCCATCTTATTTCTTTAGGCCACTGCGGAACAGATTCGACTTGCGCAGATGATTTCGGACCACAACGATGCTGACTTTGAGGAGAAAGTGAAACAAGTGAGTGTGGAAAGTGATGAACCCTGACAGGAAGGCGAGATCGATATTGAGAGTACTGTGAATGCTAGGCAGGGTGGGAGGGACACATCTGGCTGCTCCCTGAATTTCCTTGGACTGACTTCATAGAGTTGTATCACTGAATGGTTTGGGTCAGAAGGGACCCTAAAGACTATTCAGTTCTACCTCTATGCCATGGGGATACCTTGCATTAGACCGAGTTGATCCAAGCCCTGTCTAGCCTGGCCTTTAACACTTTCAGGAGTGGAGAAGCCACAGCTCCTCTGGATAACCTGTGCCAGTGCATCACCACGCTCACAGGGAAGAATTTGTTCCCAATATGCAACCTACCTCTGCCCTCTCTCAGTGGGAAGCCATTCCCCCTTCTTCTGTCACTTCAGGCCCCTGTTCAAAGTCCATCTTCGGCTCTCTTGGAGCCTCTTTAGGCACTGGAATGGCTCTAAGGTTTCCCTGGAGCCTTCTCTTCTCCAGGCTGAACACCCCCAGCTCTGCCACTCTGTCTCCAGAGCAGAAGAGCTCCAGCCCTCAGAGCATCTCTGTGGCCCCCTCTGGTCTTGCTCCAGAAGCTCCATATCCTTGCTGTGTTGGGGAGCTCCAGAGCTGAAGGCAGCACTGCACGTGGGGTCTCATCTGAGCAAAGCAGAGGGGCAGAATTTCCTCGCTCATGTGCTGCCCACACTGTGGGGATGTGCCTGGGACAGAGTTGGTTTTCTGGGCTCCCAGTGCACATGACTGGGTCATATTAGCCCACACCTCCAAGTCCTTCTCTGGGCTGCTCTCCATACATTCTTCCACAGCTTGTGTTTGTGCTTGGGGTTGCTCAGATGCAGGTGCAGCACCTTTTGCCTTGCTGAATTTCCAGTTTGTTCCTGCAGGCAACAGTGTTGTGCTGAGAAAAGGGGGTTGTAGGTTGGATCGTGGTAACTCAGAAATTCACACCCTCAGTTACTTCTTGTTGAGGGACATAGTTTCGCTGAGAAGACAGGGGAGACTCCCAAGCCCTGAACATTTTTTTGAAGGATTTCTGGTTTGGAATTCAACGTGCTTGCCTCCTGACAGACCTATAGAGATTTTGGTGCCATCTTGGTTTGGAACATGCTGACTGTAGTGTTGTCTTGTATACAGCTGATTGACATCACAGGCAAGAACCAGGACGAGTGCGTGATTGCTCTGCATGACTGCAATGGAGATGTCAACAGGGCCATCAATGTGCTGCTGGAGGGCAATCCGGACACGGTAGGATTGGGTCCTGTAAATCTGGTGAGGCCTAGCTCAGTGTAACTGTCACTAGCAGGTGAGGCATCCAGCAATGTCAAGATAAGGAGAGCCGTGGTGACTGAGTAGTTCCACAGGAGCATGCACAGTGTGACTGTGACCTGACTACTGAACACTGCTCTCCATGGGCTTGCACAGGCTGCAAGCTTGGCCCTAGGCTTCAAGGAATAGGGGGGAAAATGTAATAAGTCATTTCCTTCCTATTCATCTTGAATCCAAGCAGTTCAGCAACAGTACAGTGGTATCTGTATACGCTTTCACAGTTCTGAGTATGAAGGAACTTGTTTCCCATCAGGGCTTAGTGACCTGTGTTGAAAGGCAGGTGTGTCAGCTGTGGTTCCTTTCTGTCAGAGTAACACAGTTCTTTTGTCTCTGGCCCTAAACATTCACTTCTCAGCGATGCACTGACTGGCTTGTGTGCAGCTGCCCATGCCACGGGTTTAGAGGGTCTTTTTGCTGTTTCCTGTGGAGTTGGGCTTGGCTGCTGTCCTTCACACAGGTGCCTGTCTCAGGTCAGGTCTGTGAACAAGTGAGCGCTTGTTTTGAAGGAACCTTCTGCCTGTGTGTGGGGTGTCATTCCTTTTGTGACAAGGGTGGCAGATTTGCAAGCTCTCTTACAGCCCAGGAAAAAGCTTGCAAATTTTAGATATTTTCAAACTGCCACTGATCACAGGTATCCTTTCAGCACCCTGGTTTCCTGGAGCCAACTCAGCTCGTTGTAGAGTTGAGACTCCAATATCACTGCACAATATCATGCATTAGCTCGTTTTCTCCCCCATGATGAACCCTTGGGGGCAGGTGAGTGAGCTGGATGCCCCAGACTATATTGTGTGTATTGCAGCTGCTCCCCAGTGTCAGGTGCTCTCCCTGCTTTGGCATCAGCCAGTTTCCATACAGCACATGTATGCGTTCCTCCTTGTCTTTAGAGAGCCCTTGTTATTGACAACTGATCAAAATAGCTGTTAGAAAATCTTTTTAGAAAGGGGGATAATATGGATGTGCATTACTGAGGTCACAGTTCTGCCATAACTGTATTTTTCTCCACATGTCATGACTTCCAGTCAGAGAACAAACCTGGGCTATTACAGCGATTTAACTTCCTAGAGGAACAATTGCTCATGAGAGTGGCATCCAGGACAGGGCACAGCACCCAGTGCTGTGTAGCAACACTTCCTTTATGGGAGCAGCTGAGGGGCCCAACGGCATGAGGTCTGCAGGGCAAGGTGTGAAGAGGTAGGCAGGGGGCAGGTGGAGGAAGCCTTAGGCTGCCACTGCTCCAGCCCCATGGACTTGCAGCTGCCATATCACTGAACACAGACAAGCCCTGCACTGCCGTTGGTCAAGTGTCTTGGAGCTGCTTCTGGTCTGGATTCAACTTGTGCAGCAATCCTGGAAAGGGGACTTTTTGATAGGAAACAGCCTTGCTAATTGTTCGGGTGCTCTGGTGCTGTGATGCAGACTGCTCACCTGCTGAGCCAGTTACTGATAATGTCCTGTATTCAAAACAGTAAAGGAATGGGTGTGATCTTGGCATTGGATTAGATTTGGTTTAAAATTACAGTACTTCAAGTAATCATTTCCCAAGTAAACATTTTTGTAAGGTTTCCTTGGAGCCAGATACCTATGGCAGGAGACTTTGGAAGCCTTGGGTTTGATGGCAGTTTGTGCCACTATGTTGTTGCGTTTTTCGTCATTGTCCCTGCATGCTGCCGTACAAAACCAGCTGTTGACTTGCCTGCCAGTTGTGTTTTGAGATGATTGTCAAGACTTGTGACTATTTTAAATTGTTCTACCAGCTTGCAGCATCAGTTTTAGAGTATGAAACCGTTGCAGACTGTCATAAAGAAAATAGGTGCAGGCCCACAGCAGTGAGATGGAGGCACACTTAACTTCTTACAGTTGAACTTGGGATGAGTTGAATTTGCCTGTTGGATAAATTCTGTGATGCTTCTCTCCATCTCAGCTGCTGTTTAGGGAGGGGTTTTGTTTATCTCTGAATGTGAGAGAAGAACTTACCCCAAACTGTTGACTGTAGAGCACTATGGAACATTACCGAAGTTGTTCTGAGACTTCTGTCATTTGTGTGAAATGGCAGGGTTTTTTCCCTTAAATTTATCCATGCTTTGAACTCTGGAAGTATCATGCCCTCTCTGTTGAAGAATTTTAGTAGATCTTTGCAGAAATAGAATAAGTCGTCTCCTTATGCCTCAAACTGCATGCCAGTCAGCTGTAAGAAAGGTTTCTTTGAAGGAAGAAGCTGTGCTGTGTGTAGACTTAAAAAAAAAAAAACTGGTCTGGAAACCTTTGTTATAGTCTCTGTAGCATGTTTAGATGTCTGTGCATTTGCACTATGCATTGATCAAGCTATGATGGATTTCTTTCCCCTCTGTCATCCTTCAGCATTCCTGGGAAATGGTTGGGAAGAAGAAGGGTGTCTCAGGACAGAAGGAGAGTGGCCAGACAGAACCCAGTGAGGAAAGCAAAGAAAACCGGGAGCGGGAGCGGGATTTCAGCAGACGACGTGGCGGGCCGCCGAGGCGGGGGCGAGGTGCCAGCCGTGGAAGAGAGTGTATGGACCTGCCCTTTAATAACCCCCAAAACTCTTGCACTGAAGCACTTTGTGCTGTGTAACAGCTGTCTGTAAAACTTCTCTGAGCAGACACATATTGAAGAAAACCACCCGTGTGTGTGTGTGTGTGTGTGTGTGTGTGTGTGTGTGTGTGTGTGTGGATCTGATGCTCCCCTGTCTGAGATGTCCTCACTACCATCAGATTACATCAAAAGTTCTGGGAGTGTGTGGTGATGTGGTCCACCGTGCAGCCACTGAACTTTGGGGGTTGAGGTCTGGTCTTGTACCCCTCTAAAGCAAGATGAGTCTTGAAATTGTCTTTGCATTGTTCTGTCTTTCAGTTCGGGGCCAGGAGAATGGACTAGATGGTGGTAAGAGTGGAGGATCTTCTGGAAGAGGCACGGAAAGAGGGAGGCGGGGACGTGGCCGAGGCCGAGGTACACACGGGGTTTGAGGTCCAAGGGGGTTGGGAGGCAAAGAATGACATCAGTGTATGTGTCTCCCATGAGGTTCTGAAGCGTTTTTTATGGGAGGGATTGCCAAACTGAAAATACATGCTTAATTTTCCTGTCCTCGTGCTTACCTTTAGTGTCTACACATTGCCTCAGTGTCTACACATTGCCTCCCCATCTTAAATGTGCTAGAAACATGTTGCACCTAGTTCTTTCATCCCATCTGCTAAATTAAAACAAAAATTGAGCTTTATTACAGAAGTGGGAAGTTAAAAAACCCAAGGTGACTATTTGGCAGGTGGGCCAATGGCTTCTTAGCAACAGAACCTGCATCCTCATTCTTGCACTGTGTCTGAGCACCACCACTGGCTTGGTCTTTAAATACTTGGTGCAGAAATTAATTTTTCCACGAAATCTACTGCTTAGGAATTGTTGCTGAGTTCACACTGCAGAAATCAGAACCTGGGGTTCAGTGCTTACGGTTCATGCCAGCTGGAAACCTCATCTGAGCCTGGAATCATACATTGCTAATCATGCTGCCAGCCAGCTGAGGTCATTCCCATATATCTACAGAGGCTGCTGGAAATCCCATCAGCTCAGGAAGATCATCTCCACTTTCATATTCTGAGCATCAGAACTCCATGTGTTGTTCCAGTTTCTTTTTCCAGTGAGGTAGAGTCAAGAGATGCTCAGCAGCCTGTGTGTGTATTTACAGGTGGCTCTGGACGGCGAGGGGGAAGATTTTCTGCCCAAGGCATGGGGTAAGTTTCACTGGCACAAACCACAGCAAAAAAATAAAAGTCTGTTCATGAATAGTACTGTTTGTTTCAGTCATTTGTGTTTCCACTTTCTTTTCTTTTGTTCATAAGGCCCAAACTGCATCATGCTAACTTAAATTTGGGATGGCTGGTATAGCTGAAGCATCCCTCTGCTGAAAGAACTGCCTTGTGAGACTCTGAGATGTGTCATAGTCTGAATAAAATCAGTTGCTTTCAAAATGTTTCACCAGAGAGAGTGATCATTTCCATCCTCATATTTCTTACAGAACTTTCAACCCTGCTGACTATGCTGAGCCAGCCAGCACGGATGAGAACTACGGGAGTAGCAACAACAACACGTGGAATAACACTGGGAGCTTTGAGCCGGACGATGGCACAAGTAAGTGTCTTGAAGCTTGTGTGTGCTGGTTTGTATTGAGAGGGTGAGTGAATTTTGCAACCATCCAGTTGCACTGAGGAGGTTTTGGGCAGGTCTTAGGCCTGGGGAACAGATTGTTGGTTTAGGGATGAATTTCAGTGATCCTGATTCTTTGCACCATTTGCACATGTTCAGGTGATCGCACTGGGGTGATTGCTCTGGGGTGAGCTTGTGTATGCTGTTGCACGATAGAGGCACAGGACCACTCACCTCCCTTTGTTTTCCAGGAGAAACCACGCTAGTGTTTGGAAAAGTGTTTTTTATAAACTGTAGTGTAATGAACAGGTCCAGGTTGTCCTGATGGTAGGTGCATCCTCCAGAGAGTATTACTTGGAGTCAGATGTCTTGCTCTTGATTTTGGTACTGGAAGCATTCTTTCATGGTCATCTTGCTCAAACTGTGATGAGACAAGACTTTATTATAGAAATGAGCCAAAAGGAATTCCTCCTCCTTCCCTTTTTGAAGCAAGCATGTGTTCAGTGGGCGGTTCTGAACACCCAGCAGCCCCTGCACGTTCTCCTGCACTGGGAAACTGGTGCTCTTGGTTTTGTTTCACATACACACAGTACTGTGAGATACAGGCAAACTCAGATTTTGCGGGCTGAGAATGGGGAGTTGCAGGGGACGGTCCTTGGCCATAAGTAGCCTGTTTGTGAGGGGGCGGTTTCAGAGTGGTGGTTGGGTTGGGTTTTTTATGGAGCAATCTTGCACCGCTGCAAAGTCAAACTATTTTTCCACAATTACTGAGTATTCAAGTAAATACCACATCTTGTGTGTCAGAAGCATTTATACCTGTGTTGATGGTGCTTTAGGCCACTTCCATATTGCTTGTATTTGCTGAAAAACTGATAGCTTTGGAAAGAGAGAACTAAAGTCCTGTAAACGGGGATACTTTTTACTGAACCTTGTTAGTGTCGGGGAAGGGGGAGGAGGAGGGAGCTTGTTTGTGTATATTTTGATGGGGTTTGTTTGAGTTTTGGTTTTTTGTTTGTTAGGGGTTTTTTTTAACAAAACAGAGGGCTGTGGAAAGGGGGAAAAATAAGCCTGTTTCTGTAAAACACCAGCAGATTGAGTGATCATCTTCTTGGCAATTGAAAAAGGGTTTTAAATACAGGAGGGAATAGTGTGGGCACATGTTAAGGGCAGTTGGGTGCACTTGGCTCCAAAGGAAAAGGGATGGGAGTGGACGAGCTCTACCATGCTGGAAGTTTAACTGTTTAGTGTGAACGGGCTTCTGTGTGGATGACTTTCTTCCTTTCTGTGTTGGTGTTGTGTGGAATTGTGAAACAAAGTGGATTAGAGTGTGGTTGGGGGGAATTGAAGATTTTTTTAACAGAACAAGTCAGATTTGCTCTAGTACTACAACGAAGCTGTAAAGTTTATTTTGCAATACTGCTGGTCACCTGTGTTGTGCATGGTCATTTTGTTTCCAATTTAGTAGCCACAGGCATCTCTTTAAATTAACAATATCCACAGGTACAATGTGACTGGTGTATGTGGGGGTCAGTGAAACTCACCTTCACTTTTTACGTCAAAATTTCACTGGTTGTCTTTCTTTTCTTTTTTTTTTGTTTCAGGACTTGATTTCATTGGGGGTGAGGGGTCAAATTATCCCCGAAAATTTGACACTGCTCCTGGTACGATACATCCAGGCGCACTAACTGCCCCGGATACCTTTACTTTATAACTTTTAAAAAAACCCCGGAAATATCTGTGGATATGTCATTCTTCTCTCTCTTAATTTCTTCATTTTAATGAATATTTGACATTTGTTCTGACTGTGCTTTTACTAATGCTGACACCTTGAATGTCCACTGGGAGAGGCTAACCCCAATTCCTGCGGATTATGATGTCAATTTTAGCTTCAGCCACTGCTTCTTGGTGCCCAGAGCAGCTCTGTGTCCACAGCACTGGTGACAGAGTATCCCACCCGAGGGCAGGAGGCTTGAGGCAGCTCAGTCGTGTTCCCTTTGTCTTGCATCCTGAAAGCTGTGACTTGCTGTTGCCCCTGTGCTGTTCCTGCAGTGGTCCCATGCTGGCTCCCCTGCTGCTCTTGCCCAGGGTCAGGACTCTGCTGCGAGGGGAGTTGGTCTGGCTGAGCTCTCTTGTGCTTTGCTTGTGGCTGCTGCAGGGTGAGCAGTGCCCAGTGGCTGCTCTGGCATGCTCCTGCTGCCTGGCTGCTCCTCTTCACCTCCCTGCAGCTGAAGATGATGGTGGATTTTGAGGTGACAGGGTTGCTTGATGGCAAAGCTGCTCAGTGCCTGGCCACTTTATTTTCTGTTCTTACACCTCTATGCCTTATGAAGCCAAGAGACACCCATGAGGTCATCCAGTTTGCCAAATCCCATTGGTGTCCATAACAAGGCCAGCATCATGTTTGACTGTCTCCTCTATATAACCTGAGGTCTGGAAGATGAGGCTAAGGAACCTTCCCGACGAACTTGCCACTTGACTCTTGAAGGTCAGGGCAGGAGAAGGAGTGTTGAGGCTGAAGAGTCTCTCTTGAAGGGGCCCAAAGGCAGGCAGACATACCTTGGAGGGACTCCTGGTTCTCACCTCGGGGTTAATCTTTAACTTCCACAGGCAGCACAAGGCTATCTGCTCCAGGGCTGCCATTGTGGTTTTGCTGCCCTTCAGCTTTGTTTGGATTTACATTCTTTCGAGGTGCAGAGTGAGGGCCTTTGAGTGTGTTGCCCTTCCAGGCCGAGGCAACAGGCCTGGATCCAGTTCTTGAGAGGCAGCACACTGCCTGATGGGCTGTGTGAGGAGCAAGCTGGGTGCTCAGTTTGAAATGAAGAGACAGTGTGTTTGAGGAGGGATGTGGAAATCCTGTAGACACAATGGGATTTTTTTCCTTTGCCAAAGTCATATTTGCCCATGTTGTTGGCTTAATTGCATTTTTTTTCTGTCTTCCTTGTTTGAGAAACTTAAAGACCAGCAGCTCTTTGAAGGGCTTTCTGAAAGCAGAAGAGGAGGGCTTGCTGTTCAGAAGACAACCCTTCCGAAATGGTGTTAGAAGGGTCAGAGTATTGCTTGTGTTGCAGCTCTCCAGCTTAATGGAGAGCAATACGTTTGGTTTCTTTAAAGAAACTTCCCGCTCTGAGCTGGCTGGGGGCTTTCTGGAGCATTCCTGGTGAATGCCTGGTTGCACATTAAAGGTCTTTATTTTCCCATCTGCCCCTTTGTGTGCAGGGAGCACAAGCCATGTTGAGTCAGTGTCCAGCATTCTAGGAGTAGACTTGCCAAGAAAGCCCTGTCAATGGGTGCTCTTCATCTGCAGGGTTTCCTTCTGCTTTTCATGCTGCTTTGCTTTTCTTCTCCTTTTCCCCAAACAAGCAAGACTTAAGCACCCTGTACTGTGTTCCTGATCGCACAAACTCTTCTTGGGGCAACTTTTCTGGCTTCCTGCTCTCTGGGCCAGCTGCAGGTACATCCAGCTCCCATTCTGCCTCTTGGGTAAGGGTTGAGCTGGAAGGACCTTTCTGATCCATGAAAATCTGGAAAGCAACCTTCCTGCCTCTGCTATGAGGGCACAGGAAATCTGAGGCATGGGGGAATCTTGAGTTTTTAAACCCACGTTTGCGTTGAATGTGTTGAACTTCTGATGCTTCTGGCTGGGAAGGAAGGGGTAGAGTAGTGTGCCTTGAGACTCCTGGCACTCTGGGAAGTTGTATTAATATCTATGTTTCAAACTTGAATAAAAAAAAAAAAATAACTCCTGGAAGTCTTCTTGAATTGGCTCAACTTGTCAAGCAAAACAAAACAATAATGACAAAAGAATAATTCACTGATAAATATTTCTTGCACTGAATTCCCCATTTCTAGATAGGCAGTTGTTTAACTATACAGTTAAAGTGTGTATGGGGAGATCTGTGTCCTGCAGAAGAATCTGTGATGTTCTCTTTCCCCGCATGCTGTTTTATGTTGTAAAAGGCTTTCAGCTTCTAAAAGGGCTGATGCCAACTTGTTCCGTCCCTGTGTCTCCAAGATTAACCCTGTCCGTGCTGTCATGTTTTGTTGATCTGGTTTGCATGGACTAGAAACAAGCTGTGCAAAACAGGGCTGGATTTATGCTCTGAGGTTTTTGTGGGTGTGAAATCTCCTGCTCTCCTCCCAAACCAAATCTCAGTTGTTCATTGGATTCAGAAGCTGCCATGTAATATTCAAAGTACAGAGGTTAAACTGTGATGAAAGTGAGGGTCGGAACAAGTTGAAGATGCAGCCAGGCAAAACTTATTTTCTGGTAAATTTTGCTTGCTTAAATTGTGCTGTGGATTGCAGCTGAGATATCCAGCTTTTCTTCCCAGTACTTTAAGCTGCTTGCTTTGAGCATATCTCTGCAACTGCTCACAGAAAATGCAGGAATTGCTTAGTCCCTTAAACTTTCCCTTCTGAATCCCATTTGCCTGTGCACAGGAGATCCTGGTACACTGAGGTTTCAAGATTTATTTTTTTTTTGGTGGGGGGAGAACATGAATCATGGGAACGGCTCAGTTGTCCCTAGGTTTTACAGAAACTTGAGGTTTACCTGGGTGGTGAGATGCTGTGCCAAAGCTGGCAGGAAACCCGTGAGGGAGGTACTCTGTCCAAGCTGCTGGGGTAACACTGACTGCTCCCAGGTGCACAAACCTATAGCTACTGCAGTACGAGGGGAAGTCAGGAAAGTGGCACAAGGAGGCTGGGGAAGATTCCAGGGCTTCCTTGCTGAGCTCAGCTCGCCTGTTGGGTGTCAGGAAGTTTGTGTTGCCCTGTCTGCCAGCCCAGCAGGCCCTCTCTTTCAGCCTAGCCTGTGCCAGCAAGACAGAGGTGATCCTGTTGTGGTACCTTGCCCAGGAAGCATGGGTTGGGGTCAACTGCTTTAACCTGCTTGGATGGCAAATAGAAATCCTCCTGGCTACCTGCAAAGCTCCCCAGTGCTTCCCCAGCTCTTGGAGGTAGAGCTTTGACGAATGCATAACTTCTGTACCTGTTGTTGTCCTTGTAGGTGCGTGGAGGGCAGCGACAGAAGAATGGGGCACGGAGGACTGGAATGAAGATGTAGGTACTCTCCAAACCCCTCTCCTCTGTGCATCTGCCAGCAGGCTGCTGTCCTGTCTGTACACAGAGCTGTGAGGGGAGCTCAAAGCTTATCCTCCCCAAACTATGGGCAGAACCCCAGCCAGGCTCCCAGTTCCAGGAGCTGTGATGAATAAGTAATCATCACAGCTTCTAAAGCATGTGTGTAGTAGAGGTTGCCATAGGAGCCCAAGACAGGAAGGGATCTCCTGGGGCATCAAGGCTGGTTCTCTCATTTCCTGTAGCTGCGTCATGGAATTCTTCCAAAAACTGGCCTGACTCCACACAGGAGTCTTGCTCCGTTCCTCCACTGAAGTGGCCACTGGGGAAGGTTTGCCTTTGATCACACCACGTCCCATGGAGGAGGCAGCAGTGGTTTCATGCGTGTCGTGTGCCTCTGCTTGTCCTTGTGATTTGGATGGAACAGAAGCTCTTGACTTTACTTTCTGACATGCTCTTTGACATGCCTTTTGTTCTCTATTTAATGCCTTCTTAAGGGGAGAATGGGCTTCAGTTCCTCCAAATCAAGGGAGGACTTCTATTATTGCAGATGGGTGCAGGGTTGGGCTTTTTTAGTACAATTGCTAGTTTTGCATTCTCATTTTGGCTCAGCCAATAGACTGGACAAGAAGGGGAAGCGTTTGCTTTCCAGGCACCATCTGAGGGAAGCTTTCCTGCTGTTTGGAGACAGGAGCAGTTTCTCTTTGTTGAGTCAGGTCTCTGCTAGAAGGGAGCCTTTGAGAGCCCTTCTTGCCTCCAGTGTATATGAAGTGTTCCCAGGCGTTCCAGATTTAGTTTTTAAACTCTGGCACTTGAGTTTCTGGCAGTTCCTCAGCCTGGAATAGAAGCTGTTCATGCTCAGATATGTTCCAGGCTAAATCACTAACCCTCCTCTTCACCCATTTTTGAGCAATGTTATTTTCCCTTCCGCAGTTGATGTGTTGGTCAGATCATCCAAGTGAGCCTTTATCATTGGAAGCTTAAGTGTGGGTCCAAAGTTTTCTTCCTTTGGCTTCTCTACCAGTGCTTGCACCTACCTGTGCAGGGGCTTTTGCAGTTCCGTGCTGTGTGCCATTGACTCAGAGCCACCAGCTCAAGGCCCCAGGAACCCCAGTGGGTTTGTGGACTATGGGAAATTTGTGGAAGGATTTCAGGGATTTTTTTTTTTTTTTTCCACTGGCAGGCGATTTGTGTACTTGCCTGAGAAGAATACATGAAATAGAAGCTGATTCTAAACACTTGAATTTCTTGAGTTTTTCTGTGGCTGTTTTGTCTCAAACATTCATGTGCTTTATGTCACAGACACTGTTACAAGGCACTACTCTCACTTTTGAATTCTTTTTCCCTTTTTTATCTTTCAGCTGTCAGAGACAAAGATCTTCACTGCCTCCAATGTGTCTTCAGTGCCTCTGCCTGCTGAGAATGTGACAATCACAGCTGGACAAAGGTGAGCACCCATGGTGATGACATTTACCTGGGAAAAGTGGTACACAAGTCCAGGAACAATTTGTCATCTTCGATTAAACCTTGCCAGCTAGCTAAAATGCAGCAGTTCTGAATGAGATGAGATGAGATGGATTAAAATGGAAAAGTTGAGTTAGGAGTTTCTGGGTCCTGATCTTGGATTAGTTTTTCCCTAGGCTCTGCTGCTGGTTCTTTAGGTTTGGGGGCATTTTGCTGTGTTAAATTAATGAAAAATGTGATTTAAAATCAGAGGCTATGCAGGGTCTTACTAATCTCTCTCTCCTTTTGAAGTTGCTACTGGCAATTGTGAGTTAACGTTCTGTAGATTCCTTCAATTTATAGTTAAAGCTGTGAGGCTGGAGGGGGAATACTACTGTTGTGGAAGCAGGAGCTCATGGTAACCTTGGTGGGTTATCCTATTGCTCTTTGCAGAATTGATCTCGCAGTCCTGCTAGGAAAGACACCCTCTTCTATGGAGAATGAATCAACAAACCTGGAGTCATCCCAGACTCCTTCTCTGGCCCAGCCACTGGTGTTCAGCAATTCCAAGCAGACTGCTTTGTCCCAGCCAGCCTCTGGAAACTCCTTCTCTCACCACAGCATGGTAAGGAAATGCTCCTCTCTGCCAGTGGAGGTTTGACTGGGATTGCTCATCCCCTGACATTCTCTGTTTGGGTAATTATGGGAAATGCAGTCCTGACACCTGCTTGCTGTTTGGGACTGGCAGAGCCAAATAATTTGCCAGTCTGTTTCAAATGCAGAGGCCTGAAGTTCATTGCTCTATTTGAAATAACTGGAATAATTCCCCCCTGTTGCCCTTGTCTGATTTGCAACACGTACTTCTTTCCTGCTCACAGGAAAGGAAAAACTCTTGTGGCCCAGGGCTTGCAATTTTAACAATTTGAGAAGTGGAAGTGGTTGGGAACTGGTGCTGTATGGAACTGGGGGATGGAACGCTGGCATCTACTGGCAGGAGAGGGAAGGAGGCATTGACTCAGTCAGGGATGTGCACAGACCTGGGCAGATGTTGCTTTGTGTAACTTTATCAAAAAGAAATAAAAATTGTGCACTTCCTGGTGAGATAATTGAGGAAGGATTTTCAAAACCACCTTAAAGTAAAGCCAAGTTCTCCAAGTGTTTCTTTGTTAGTGCAACCGAATGCATGAGAATAATTTTGTGCATTTTTAAGAGTCTGTCTGTTAACTTTCTTTGTAACCCTCTGTGGCACAGTACCATGCTATGGGCTGGGCAAGAGGTGATCACACCTGCACTCACAGACAATGGAGGCTGGGAGAGAAGCATCAGACCTCTCTGCCAGCAGTGTGTGTGTTTGAAGCTCGGGACTGTTAAGCTCAGGCACCCAGTGACAAGCAGCAGGGTAACAGGGCATTCAGGCTTGTGTTTAGAGATGTACCTGTCCTCTGAGCCAAGTTCCCAGTCATGGAAGATGTTGACTTTGTTATCTCCTTGCTGAAATTGCAGGTGAGCATGCTGGGAAAAGGGTTTGGAGATGTCGGGGAGGCCAAAGGCAGCAGTACCACAGGGTCTCAGTTTCTGGAGCAGTTCAAGACAGCCCAGGCGTTGGCTCAGCTGGCAGCTCAGCACACTCAGCCTGCTGGGAGCACCACTGCTGCTTCCTGGGACATGGGATCCACCACGCAGACCTCGTCTCTGGTGCAGTACGGTAAGGAAAAGCAGTGTGGCTCCCTGGAGTGGGGGCAGCGTGTTCCCCCAGAACTGCAGAGGCACACTGAGCAGCGGCGGGAGGGCTGCAGTGGAGGGGCTGATTGCAAGTTCACAACCAGGCCAGCTGAGCTGGGGAAATTAAAAGAACCATAGGTGCAAGTTTGTGAGACTAAAATGTAACAGTGTGTGTGAGTCTCTCCCTGTTCCTTTTACACTTGGAAGGGTTGAATCCATCATTCCAACGCGCTTCAAGGCCAGGGATCTGGCATTCCCGAGCCTCTCACAGTGTGCAGAACTACTTCCTGGTGTAAAGTTGGGCCTGAAAAAGGCCTGAAAGGGCACGTCTGGAGAAGAGCTCTTGAATACCAACACTTGTCAGTCTCCTCTCCCTGCTGACTTGATGTTATCTTCTAAGGGAATGCGATCTGCTGTTAAATGCCAAAAAGTAACTCTGCCTCTGAGCTGGCATGAGAGAATAAACAGGGATTGAGAGGCTCTTCTCAGATGAGATGCTGAGCTCTGCTGTGATCAAGTGCTAGTTCCATTTCCTTCAGCTTGTGCTTGTTCCAGGAAAACGGCTCTGATTCAAATCTAAGCTGAAGAAAAATGGAGCCTATCCTAATGACAGTGAGTGTTGGAAACTTCTGATCTCAGACAAGAAGCTACAGAGGAGAGTTGGAGAGAATAGAAGTTGTTTTTAATGAGCTGTGTTAAGGCTTAGTAGGAGGAAGGTGGTGCAAAGACCTGAGGGTGGCAGTCCTGAGCAGTGATGTTGCTTGGGGACACTCAGTCCCTGCAAGGGAAGTAGCAGGCAATGGAATATTGGAATGTTGGCAGAAACGGGAAGGAAGCGGCTTTAAGCTGGTGCAGGACTCTGACATGCAGTGTCTCCACACAAGGGACTCTGGAATCCAGCTTTTCTTGGAGAATGGAGGACTTCTGCCATTCAAGCTGGCTTTGTCCTGTAGAGATGGTGGAAGGAGCTGAGGGGAGAAGGGCTTAAAAAGGCTCGGCACTGATGGTGGTGAGAGTGCAAGGCTGGGAGTGGAGGTGCTGGGGATCTCTGCTCTGATTTTAACAGGCTCCAAGTCAACTCATAGTAGGAAATGGATGTATTTTTCTTGATAAGTGTCAGAACTTGATTTAGTTTCAAGGCAACAAACGCTCCTAACTCACCTCTGTCTCATCCTGCAGATCTCAAGAACCCAACAGACTCTTCTGTGCATAGTCCCTTCACTAAGCGTCAGGCCTTCACGTCAACTTCAACCATGATAGAAGTGTTCATGCAGGAGAAACAGCCTGTGGTGACCGCCTCCACAACCACGCCGGCGCCCCCATCCTCTCCGCTGCCCAGCAAAACCAATCCTGTGCCCCAGATGTCCCCAGGGTCCTCAGATAACCAGTCCTCAAGTCCCCAGCCAGCACAGCAGAAGCTGAAGCAGCAAAAGAAAAAAGCATCATTAACATCAAAGGTGTGGATTGATGGTGGGCAAGGAGGTGTTGGACTGTGTTAGAGCTGCAGAAACATCTGTTTGGGCTGGTGAGGGAAGGTCTGGCCTTGGCCTTCCTGCTGTTAGCACTGGGTGTTTGTGGGGGTGATGGAGTTATGTGCCAGCCTGGGTTGAACAGTGTTAATTCGAGGGCTGTAAACCTGTAACTGCCATTGCGTGCTGGGAAACACGAGCACTAAAATAATTCTCTGTGCTGATCCCAGGGAGCGATTAGCCCATTCTGTTGTTCCTCCCTTGCAGATTCCTGCACTTGCAGTGGAAATGCCTGGCTCGGCGGATATCTCAGGGCTAAACCTGCAGTTTGGGGCGTTGCAGTTTGGTTCGGAGCCCGTTCTCGCCGAGTACGAATCAACGCCCACAACCAGCGCTGCCGTTAGCCAGTCTCAGAGCAGCCTGTACACCAGCACGGCCAGGTGAGGACCAGAAACCTTTAATCCAAGCAGGCAGCTTTGGAAGGCCGTTGGTCCCATGGACTTAAGTTGTCCTGCATACTAGTAGACCCTTTCTGACTGTGCTGTGGTCACCAAGGGGGGACAATGTATGCAACAGCAAAGCATAAGTTGCCAGCAGACTCATCAGGCACCTGTGTGGCTGTTTTGGCCTGCGGTACTTCCACAGGAAGCAGAGTTTTCCTGCTGCCCTTAAGACTGTGTTGCTGGAAACATAAGAGGGGAATACTCAGCAAAACTGTTCCATGCCCCTGGTAAACAGATTCTGAGTGCTTTTTCCTGCTTTTTGCCTGGCAGACCGGGACACAGTGGGGTAGCTGTATCTGCAGTGACAGTGCCTTGATGAAGCGATGTGCTTCTGCCTTCTGTTGGGCTGACCCTTAGTAACTAGCTGTGCCTTGAGTGCTAGGCCCTGAGTGGTGGCAGCTCATGAAGTGTTACCTAAGGCAGTGTGTGAGGCCAGCGTGAGGTTGGGTGCCAGCATCCTCCCGTGGTTGAGCTACCCCTGCTCTCTGGGCTGGTTTCTTGGCTTGGCTGCTTTGTGTGGTGCTATTAGGCTGATGCTTGGGGCTCTTTATCTTAAATATTTGAAATTAGGAGCCCAGTCTGGGTCAGCAGCTTACAAAAGGGCTGTTTTAGAGGAAAACTCTTTTTTTTTTTTTTTTTCCCCCCCCCCTTATGTAGTGAATCTTCATCCACAATTTCGTCCAATCAAAGCCAGGAGTCTGGTTACCAGAGCGGCACAATACAGACAGCAACATTTACCTCCCAGAACAGCGCTCAGGGACCACTGTATGAACAGAGATCCACCCAGACGAGGCGATACCCAAATTCCATCTCCTCGTCGCCCCAGAAAGATCTGACCCAGGCTAAGGTAAGAGAGAAGCTTTGTGCTGAGTGAACCTAGTGTGTGAAGCAGTGTCTCAGGGGAAGCTGAGTGGTCTCTCAAGTGATTCTCCAGCCTCAGTGTGTGGCTCGTGGGCTCTCATGAGAGCTCTCATCTGGCTGCCCCCAGTGCCCCCAGCTGTGTTATGTACTTGGGGCTGGGCCACTGGTGTCAAGTTGATTGCAAGGTGTGTGTTGTGTCACATACAATTACCCTGCTAGAGAGGGGCAATGCTGGCAAAGGATTTAATTTCATCTTAAGGATTTGGTTCTTGCATGCTGCACACCAGTTCAGTAACATCAGGTTTGGCTAGTGAATGTGAGTTGAGGATGTTGAGGCCGTCTAACTACCAGCAGCAGAGAAATTTCTTGCACTGATTTCTCAAATATACTCTTAGGGGTCGTGCTGGTATGGAGCTAGTTGACCTTGGAACTGACCCCAGCATAGTCTGGTGATATGTGTTAGTAGCAGGACCTTTTCATAACTGAGGAGGGAGTGTGGGAGGAAGCTGACACTATCTCTGTCTCTGGAAATGCAGAGTTGTAATGCCCAGTACTCCTTTTTTCTCTTCTTCCTCAGAATGGTTTCAGTTCTGTACAGCCCACGCCATTACAAACCACACAGGCCGTTGAAGGTAAGTGTCTGCCAGCACAGCAGGTGACCTGCCTCTTTTGTACTGCTCATGGTCTCTGCTTTGGATGAGAAGCTTTATCTGTGCTAATAGCAAGTCTTTTCCCCACTGGACTAATTGCTGCCATTTAGATTATTTGCTTGCCTTGAAACATTCAGTTTTCTGCTGATGGATCCATGAGATCCTTGGTGGATCACCAATGACAATAATTTATTCTGCTTTGTTTGTGGAAAGCACCTCATCTGTAGGTCTTGAAGCTCTTTGCAGAGCTGATGGCAGTACTGGGGGTAAAGTGAGACATGGAACACAATCGCAAGTGTGTAACTGGTTGACAGCAGTGAGGGAAACCCCACATCTCCCGACCCCTCTAGCTGAGCATTTGCTGATCCTTGTCCCGAGTCACCCTCTGGAAGTTGCTGATAGCTGCCTCTAACCCAAAGCTTTTGTTTGCAGGTGCTACAGGCCCCGCAGTGAAATCCGATTCCCCCTCTGCTCCCAGCATCACACCTCTCAATGATGGGGTGTCTGCATCATCCTTGCTGACAACAGCCAGCCAACACTCGACAGCTCTGAGCAGCCTGAGCCACAGCGAGGAACTCCCCAGTACGACCACTGCCCAGCTCAGCAGGTGAGTGAGCATGGAGGGTGGATTTCTGGAGAAGCAGAACGAGGAGAAGGAGTCTACAACAGACATCAGAGACTGTCTCAGGCAGTGAGGAAGACTGAGATGACTCATCCTGTCCGAGTAGATGAGGAATGGAATAGTGCTACCAATAGTGATGCCTCACCTTGTGTTTCTCCTCCTGCAGTGCGTTACCCACGCAGCAGAACAGTCTGTCCTCATCCACATCCTCTGGGCGAACATCAACTTCAACTCTTCTGGTGAGTCTGGGTGTGCTCTCACTCTGTGTACCCTGTTCCTGCTTGGCTTGGCCAGGTTTGCTGGGGTGTCTGACCTTGGGGCTGTGGTTGTGACAGAAGCTGGCTGTCCTGCTGGAGTTTGGATGATGTTTGGAGAGAGGACAGGGGGTTACATCAGCACCTGTGGCTTGAGGCTGTTGACATGCTGCTTGTCTCCAAGTGAGCAGTGGCTTCTTCTGAGCCTGTAGCAGCCCTCAAAAGTGCTGCAGACTTGCATCCATGTGAGAGCAAACTGGTAGCTGATGCTGTGTTACCAAATGTCTCTCCTGCTGGAGCTTTCGTAGTACAGAGTCTCGGGGTATCGGATTCTGCAGCAGAATAAATCTCCCTGCCACAAATGCACTGTCAAGCTCTGCTCCCCCCAGCAGACAGATGTTTTGGGACACAGCCACAGAAGAGGCTTGAAAGCATTATGAGTTGGCTGCTGTCATGACTTTGAACTTAAACCAGGTGTAAAGCAGGTTTCTTTGTAGCCTGCAGCAGTTTGCTGCAGGAACACCCACGTGCAGCACAGTGTTTTCTGTAGACAGTGTCCTGTGGTACCTTTGCACTCTGTTACACCTGCCTGGCCCCCTGACTTTCCTCCCTTCCTTCCCTAGCACACAAGTGTGGAGAGTGAAGCAAGCCTCCATTCTTCTGCTAGCACTTTCTCCACCTCCTCCAGCACGGTGTCGGCTGCCCCGCCGGTGGTCAGTGTTTCATCCAGCCTCAGCAGTGTCAGCAGCCTGGGCCTCAGCCTCAGCAGTAACTCCACAGTGACAGCCTCAACTCGCAGCTCCGTTGCAACAACATCAGGTACTTTCCTGGGTACTGCTGTACAGGAGTGGGATGTGGGGGCTAAAACAGCTTCTGTTGTTTGCTTCACTGTGGAACTTTTCCTTTCTCTTCCTTTTTCAGGAAAAGCTCCTCCCA
Source organism: Acropternis orthonyx (assembly GCA_035583155.1). Taxonomy (NCBI): domain Eukaryota; kingdom Metazoa; phylum Chordata; class Aves; order Passeriformes; family Rhinocryptidae; genus Acropternis; species Acropternis orthonyx. Next base: position 1,629,062 of record JAWWEU010000072.1, on the reverse strand, counting down.
ATCTCCCTCCTGGAGTCCCACCATTGTTGCCTAATCCATACATCATGGCTCCAGGGTTGCTACATGCCTATCCAGTGAGTAGAACAATCAGCTCTTTGCAGTGATGTCATGCCACCAGATCCCTCCCAGCTTCCTCTGCAGCACGGAGGGGGGATGTGGCATAGTGGGGAAACCAAAAACTGACATAGCCCAGCAGGGGTGCCTTGGACAGGTGGAGTTTGGACCTACTGTTTTCTGTAAAATCCACATGCCTGGGGGGGGTAAATGCCTGTCCTGGTGACCCCAGAACAGAGTCTGTGTCCCTGTTCTCTGCAGCCTCCCCAGCCTTTGGGGAGCAGCAGCCCTTGGGCAGAGCACAGTGCGTGGAAGCGTGGAGCTGTGTTAGAAACATGGTGTAACAAAGGGCAAATGGGGCAAGGGTGGCGACTGCCACAAAGTCTGGGGGTGTGTCACAGCCCTCTCCTGAAGGTGAGAACAGATTTCTGTCTTGAGATAATTTCCAGAGGAAAAACTGCTCAGTGGCTGCGTGGTCTCGAGCACTCTCCTTTGAGCAGCTCACAGGAACCTCTGGCAGTGTCAGCCTGTGTAGGGACTCCTGCTGCCTGTGCCTGAGGGATCGTGGGGCTGCTGACCAGCTGCTTCTGCCTTGTCTCATGTTTATCTAAATGTTTAATCTAAAATTAGGTAAGTATCTTTATCTAGTCCATGACTCTAACATCATCTTCTGCTCTTTTTCTAGCCACAGGTGTACGGATATGATGACTTGCAAATGCTCCAGACAAGATTCCCATTGGTGAGTACTGCAGAGTGACAGGGACACACCACTCCTGCGTGCTGTGAGGGTACAGACAGGTCAGGCTGTGAGTGGTTCCAAAGAGCTGGAAAAATGAGGTGCTGGATGGATGCACCTCTCTGTGGCAGCTGTGAGGAGATAATTGGTTGCTCCTTGGCACGTGGGAAGTTGGGAGCATGAGTTACTCATAAAGCAGTATCCCTTGTGGGGCCAGGGAGCATGAGACCTATATCAGCAGGGCTGTTGTACAGACTCACCTCTGATCCCTGGCAGAAGTAACTAAATGAGAATGGGCTTTATTTACTGATAGGCTGTGTCCATTTTATTGTGAAGCAGAAGGGAAAGTCCAGGCAGTTTAAGGACTGCATACCAGTAGACCTTATCTGGCTCTTCTCATAGCTAGATGAGGGGGATGGTGCATGCTACAAAAACGTGGGGCTGCTGTGGATTGTGATCAGCCTGGATGTGGCTGGTTGAACTGTGGTACCCTGACATATCTTGCAGCTGCAGTACAGAAATTCCTCTCTCCCAAAAGATACTGCTTTGCACCTTTAGACAGGTCTAATAAAATATCTCCTTTTGTTTTTATTTGTTAGGATTACTACAGCATCCCATTCCCTACACCCACCACCCCGCTGACTGGAAGAGATGGCAGTCTGAGCAGCAATCCGTACTCTGGTAGGGGAAAAGACTGCTCTAAATCCCATCCCATCAGGGGATGCTGTTGCTACTAGTGCCCTGTGCCTTTGCTGGAGCTACATCCCCAGCAGCCTCCTGCACTGCCTGTGGTTTGGAGCATTGTTTCTCACAGCTAAATTCTGGTCTTCCTTTTGGGCATCTGGTTTTGTCCAGGCCTTTTACTGGGAAGAGGTGGGTGAATTAGTGCAGCAGTTGGAAAGGGGATGAAGAAGGACTGAAAGGTTCTGCAAGGTGTACAGCTGGGGAACTGCTTTCCAGGTGGTGGTGAGGCAGGTGGTAAGCAGTGCTTCTCAAGCACTGTGAGTAAAAACACAAAAGAAACACAAAATATGGAGTCACTAAGAATTTTATCTATGGGACAGTCTCATCAAGAAGAGAAGTGTAACGTTTGGGACCTGTCAAACTCAACCCAAGCACCAAGCAGGTGCCTGACCTCTCACTGACCTTGGTAGATGTGTTTATGCACTGCCAATTTGCAGTGGGTAGTGACTGCTGATTTTTCACATGCTTAGGAATTGTTGCACTTTGAGGTTTGCTCTTTTTCCAGCACTGCTTCTCCATAGCTTCATCGGGAGCCAGTTTGTGTGGAAGTGCTTTTGCCCAGCTGAGGCTGAAATGCCAAGCTCGGAGCATGGCACCGTGTGAGCTCTGAACTGGAGAGTGTTTCCATGGAGGAACCAAGCAGGTGCTCATGAAGAGCAGCATAGGGAGCTTCCCCCAGCCCTGCAGCCAAGCCCTGCACAGCCCAGGCAGGGAATTGGATTGTGTTTAGTCCTGCTGCTGGTGTGCAGAGAGGGATGAAGGAGAGCTCTAGCACGGGCTCTGCTGCACAGAGTGCCAGTGGCAGGTTTATCCAGTGCCAGATTGTGGGCTGGCATCAGGCAGTGCAGCACAGTAGATTAGCTGCTGTGGGCTTCCCTTCTCCTCTGTAGTCCTCTCAAGGCAAGGAGTAATTAGCAGCTTCGTCTTATCAGTGTGCAAAGGTCTGTGGGCTTGTGAGGACTGCAGACCTTTGCAGTGGCAGCAGGGGGGGTGATTCAAGTCTCTGTTTATCAAAAGGCTCGGTCACCTTTGGGCTGAGCTGGAGCAGGCCAGGATCTTGCACATCTTTTCTTCACTCTCACATCCTCTATTTCAGGTGACTTAACAAAATTTGGCCGAGGTGATGCCTCTTCCCCTGCTCCTGCAACAACTCTGGCACAGCCTCAGCAGAGCCAGACCCAGACCCACCACACCACGCAGCAGACGTTTCTGAACCCGGCGCTGCCCCCTGGCTACAGTTACACCAGTCTGCCGTACTACACAGGGGTACCAGGGCTCCCAAGCACCTTCCAGTATGGGCCCGCCGTGTTCCCTGTGAGTGCCCTGGAGGCGAGGCCTCAGCGTTCGGGCAGGGCGGGGGGCGCAGCAGAGCCTTTCCTCACTCTGCCCCTCTCCATTCTGTAGGTTGCTCCTACCTCTTCTAAGCAGCATGGTGTGAATGTCAGCGTCAACGCATCAGCGACCCCGTTCCAACAGCCCAGCGGCTACGGCTCTCATGGGTACAGCACCGGTAAGGGACCTGCCGGAGCGCCTGCCACAGTAGCAGGGCTTGCTCCCAGGCTCGCTGGCTGTGATGGGGACTGCTGTCTTACAGCAGTAAGGCAGGAAAGTGTGTGGAGTGCCACTCTCAAGTCATTCAGTTATCCTTGGGCCCAGGATTGTTCTGCATCCACATCTAGAGCAGGTTTGGGAGGGGTAGAGGACTTCACGCCTTCCTTTGTGCCCCACAGTCGGGTGTTGGCTGGGGCCTTGGACCCATGTCAGAAGCTTAAGTTGCTGAATTTTTGGTTTTGTTTGATTTGGTTTGTTTTGTTTTTTTAACTGCCTTTCTGTGATCAATAGAACAGCAATTATTCCGGATTTGAACTCATTTCCCACCAATGTTTGGCAGACATTTTCTAGCAAAGTATCCTTGATTCAAAGATGCAGGAAGGCTGTGAACCTGCTGCCTTTCTTGGTATTGGTTTCACTGGTTGGTATTCAGCTGACTTACACAGGAGTGCATTTGGGTCCCTTATCCCTTCTCCAGCCTTTAAATTCCACTTGTCCCTCTTTTCACTACATTAGAGCCCTTCAAGATACTATTTTCATTTCGTGAAGGTACTTCAGCTTTGTACCAGGTCATCTGGTGCTGAGTCCTTCAAATCTCTTGAATTTCAATACTTTTTCCTGGGCCTTAAATGATCTCTGAGTTATCCTCTGGGCCACTCCGTTTTACAGACAGCCCTATGTGGGTTGTGTTGGCAGTCACTGCACCAACTATCCCAGCCCACAGCTGAGTTGCATTTACATAAAATTCCCTATTTTACAGACAAGGAGCTCTCAGGCTGTTTTTGCTGCTGTGTCTCAGGCTGGGGGTTTCCATGTCTGTGCACTGTGTTCCCCAGCTCTCCTCAGACTTGCTGTTTTCTGTGTGTTTCATTGGGTAGCAGCCAGCCCCTCAGTTGGTTTCTGGACTCAAGTCCAGAGCAAAAGAACTTAAACTCATATGGACACTTGGCTCGTGGCCGTGCCAGGACCACCCTGCTCCCCAGGCTGATGCGTCTGCAGACCTTCCTTGGCCACCGGAGTTCTCCACCAGGTGCTGCTGGTGTCAGCAGCTCCTGCTGAACCCGTGGCTGCTGCCTAACACTCATCTGCCTATCCCTTCTCCCCAGGTGTATCCGTGACATCCAGTAATACAGGTGTGCCGGACATCTCGGGCTCTGTCTACTCCAAAACTCAGGTTAGTGTCTGAGTGCTCCCTGCATTGCTGAGAAGGGGAAGCCTAGCTTTGAGATATCCTCCCTGTGCAATAAGTCTCTTTGCCTTGGATTGGTCAGCCAGGGAGAAGGGAAATGCTTGACCTTTTCCAGTTTAGAGCAATTCCAAGCCCAGAAAGAGCCGTAGGAAGAGATTCCATCCATTCTCTGCATCACACACCACCTCTGGGCCTGTGATGTGTAGAGCTGGGGAGGGGCACGGTGCCAGCCTGGCTCCCAGCCCTTACTCCACTGTTGGCATCTTCTCCCCAGCAATCCTTCGAGAAGCAGGGATTTCACACTGGAACCCCAGCAGCCTCCTTCAACCTGCCTTCGGCACTGGGCAGTGGTGGCCCCATCAACCCTGCCACGGCGGCGGCGTATCCCCCCACGCCCTTCATGCACATCCTCACCCCGCATCAGCAGCCCCACTCGCAGATCCTCCACCACCACCTGCAGCAGGACGGGCAGGTAGGCGATGTCCCTGGCGCTCCAGCCCCTTGCTGGGGTATCTCCTAGGGCTCCTCCTCCCCCCCAGCCCTGGCCCTGGCTCCCTCCCTCCCTCCCTGCCTGCCTCCCGTCCTGCGGCGGACACACGTGATGACACGCACACACACCCGCACATACACACAGGGCTGGTAAGAGGATGAGATGAGGATGGCCTGGGGTGCGCTCTGCTGGGGGGGTACTTGGCACGACCCCCCTGCTGCCAGGCTGCACTAGGAATGGCCAGGTAGTGCTCCCTCACGCAGACACACCTGGGGTGTCCCAATCTCCCCTACCCTCAGAGGGGCAGTTCTGCAGGCCAGCAGCAAAGAGGTTACTTGCCACAGCCACGACCCTGCCAGAGCTTTCAGGTCTAACCGTGGATTTCTATTGTCATAGTTTGTCCCTTTATTTTACATATCCTGGTACTGCAACAGCTTCCATATTTGCAGATGATACTGTGCTGCCAGCGCCAGCAGGAAGATCAGGTAATGAACTCTCTGATAATGCATTGCAATTGCCCTGGGGTCTCCCCCTGCCCCTAAGGCTCCCCAGGCTCAAGTAGCCTCTTCCTTCCCCCCCGTGGCGGTGCAAGGTGAGGAGAGAAGCCCTCAGCTGGTATGTGCACACACACACACCCGCGTGCAGACACACACTCCTGCGCCGCCCCTTCCCGCCTCCCCGCTCCCTGCTGTGTGCTGGCTGGGGCTGGAGCTGCCCCTGGCCCTGCGTGCTGCTGCCCTGGAGGAAGGCACAGAGTGGCGGGAGGGTGCTGGCGCCAGTGGGGTGCAGGATGCAGCCCCTGCCCCAGCGCCAGGGAGCTCGGCCGGGCTGAGGCGGATCAGTGGACACGGAGGAGCCACCAGGGCTGAGGCGTGCCGGCATCGTCATGCAGAGTGGGCTGGGGCTGGTTCCCCAGCACTCACCTCCTGCTTCTCCTGCTCCTTCCTGCAGAGTGGCTCTGGGCAGCGCAGCCAAGGCAGCTCCATCCCCCAGAAGTCGCAGGCCAACAAGTCCGCCTACAACAGCTACAGCTGGGGCGCCAACTGAGGCCGGGCCCCCTCGCCACCACTTTGCTTCTGGAAGAGAATCCCAGCTACCCCGACGATGCTGAAGGATCCCCAGGGAGGAGAGAGCCCTGTGGTGGGGGGCACCCAGGCCCCCAACCCCGGCAGGGCCCCGCAGGGCAGGCCGCAGGCGCCTCTGCGTTGTCTGTCTTCAGCCACTTTCCTGTTGTATGTAATATAGAATTTGTATTTTTTCTTTTTTTTTTTTTTTCCTTTTTTTTTTTTTTTCTCTCTGCATTCAGATCTGAACCGTTTGCCGTAGGGGCCTTTTTTGGTTTTTACTCCTTTCTGTCCCCTCTCCCTTCCTGCTGCCCCAGAACCTCTCAGATCCAAAGGAGTGGAAGCTGCGAGTCGCCTACAGCAAACCCCCTTATTATTAGGAATAAGACCAGTAATTGATATGAGCAGCATTGTAAGATGAATTAGTTGAAGTGTTTTTTTTGTACCGTGTTCTAAATTTAATGGATAAATGTGTCTTGTATATAAAAACAAAAACCCCATGCCGTCCTCTAGTTCTCTCATTTCCTCCCCCCCCCCGCTGCTGTCTGACAGAGGGGCCCCCTCTCTTTTCCATCTGCGCCCGTCCCTCCTCAGGGCCTGAGTGCAGGCCCAGCCCCCCTTGCACGCTGTAAGTATCTTCTGCTTTTGGGTTGGGGTTGTTTTCTTTTTTTTTTCTTCCCCTTCTTTTTTTTCCCTTTTTTTTTTTTCTTTTTGGTTGTTTTTTTTTTTCCTATGCAGTCCAGATCTTGTATTTTTCAGTTCCACCTGGTCCCTTCAGCTGCAGCCCCAAGCGGGGATTTACTGAAGAGAATAAAGATCACAAAGTGATGTGTGTATTTTTTCCACCTTCTCAGCCTGGTTCCCTGTTTTTGGTGCAGGGGATAGGAGGCCCTGCATGGGGGGCGGGGGCAGCGCTTCCCCCGTCTCCTCCCCCCTTCTTAATGGCTTTTTTTATCCTGTCCTTTTGTGGATTTTCCCTCTTCCCACCTGCAGCCGCGGGCAGCGGCAGGACCCCCGCACACGGACAAAGGCCGAGTCCTTCTCCCCGTGCCCCCCCTGAGCCCCCCGCCCTGCCCCGTGCCCCGTGCCCTGCCCGGGCCGGGGGGCGCACCCCGCGGGGCTGGGGCCGGGCCCTGAGGGGGCCGCGGGACCGGGGCGGGCTCCCGGCAGCGGGGCGGGGCAGAGCCGGAGCCCCCCGTGCTGTGGGTGGCGGGGAGGGGGAGGGAGGGCGCAGGGCAGGGACGGAGCCCCCCCCGGGCAGCGCCCCCGGCCCGGCCTGTCCCAGGCCCGGCCCCTCCCCGCTGCCCCGGCGCATCGCGACACCCGGCGGCGCTTTGCGGCGGCGGCACTTTGCGGCGGCGGCGCTTTGCGGCCCGGGCGCGGGCTGAGCGTCTGGGACGCGGTTCGGGGCTTC
>JAWWEU010000072.1:1587987-1616701 GCA_035583155.1 Acropternis orthonyx | reverse complement strand
TGGGGGTGCGGGGATGGGGATGCGGGGATGGGGGTGCAGGGATGGGGGTGTGGGGATGGGGGTGCGGGGATGGGGGTGCAGGGCCCGGGGGTGCGGGATGGGGGTGCGGGGATGGGGGTGCAGGGATGGGGGTGTGGGAATGGGGGTTCGGGATGGTGCGGGATGGGGGTGCAGGGAGTGCGGGGTGCACCTCCGCAGGGCTGGGGGTCTGGGGATGCAGAACCCGGGAGGCTGCGTGCGGGACTGTGAATCCAGGGATGCAGAACCTGACTGTCCTGGGCTGAGGGTCTGCGACTGCAGACAAGCAGGGCTTGGAGTGCAGAGATGGGGCCTGTGGGTGCAAGGTTGGAAGGGTCTGGCACTCTGAGAGTGCCGAGCTGGGGCTGCAGAAGCAAGACATGTGGGGTGCAGAATCTGGGGCTCTGGGGATGCAGATAAGCAGGGCTGGGGGTCTAGGAATGCAGGTAGGGGGCACAGATAGGCAGGAGTGGGATTCTGAGGGTGCAGGGGTACAGGTCCTGGCATGGGGGAGGCCACACAACACAGCTTCCCTGTTCCCTGGGACTGGCTGGGCAGGCTCTCAGGGTGCACAGCAGGTTGGGGCACAGGGGCGTTGGGCTGCAGGGGTGGTCAGGGTGCAGAGGGCTGATGGGGCACTGTGTTGCAGAGGAGGAGCGGCGAGTGCGAGCCAATGCACGGGAGTACAATGAGAAGTTCCAGTATGCGGTAAGTGAGAGGGAACTGTGAACCCCCACCCAGGGGTGTTTGGCCAGGTTTGGGGTCCTGGGGCCTGAGTCACCCATGGGTCAGTGAAGCGGAGTGTTATGGCTGAAAAATAGGTATTTGTGCCTGAGAAAATTGTAATGGCAACATTAATGCCAAGGGAACTGTGGGGCCGGGAGTCACAGTGTGCTCTGTGTGGTGGATTCAGTCCCCCATCCCTCATGGACCAGCTTCAGAAGGTGCTGGAGGAGTAACGGTGCTCCCCTTGGCCTCACCCTATGCTAGAGGTTATCCCTGGCTGTTCCAATGCTGGCTGCTGAGAGGGGAGCAGGGTATCGAGGTTGGGGTCACTCTTGCAGGGCACCACCGGAGGAGGCTGGTCCCTGGGTACCGGCTGGTGACAGTCAGAGGAATCGGCTTCCCAAGGAAGCTGCCAGAGGTAGTGAAGGGGCAGGAGCTGGGAGTCCAGGCTGCTGCCTAGAGCCCCCAAAAGAGTGTGGTGAGCCACAGCCCTGCCCTCCAGAGCAAGGCTGGGGGTTATGGGGCCTCAGCAGTCTGTGAACCACCTTCTTGCCCCATCTGTCCCCAGAGCAACTGCATCAAAACCTCAAAGTACAACATTGTCACCTTCCTGCCTGTCAACCTCTTTGAGCAGTTCCAAGAAGTAGCAAACACCTATTTCCTCTTCCTCCTCATCCTGCAGGTGAGTGCTGGGGTGCAGGCAGAGCTCCACATGCTCTTCTACACTGCCTAAGAATCCAGGAGGGCTACAGGCACTTCCACCCCTTGGAGTAGGGGAGGTTTGGCACCCTTGAGCAGGGGCAGTGTGGGCCTGGGGCTGGTCAGTTCTGCTGTAATTTCTGCTCCCTTTCCCCAGCTGATCCCACAGATCTCTTCGCTCTCCTGGTTCACCACCATCGTGCCTTTGGTTCTTGTCTTAACCATCACAGCTGTCAAAGATGCCACTGATGACTATGTGAGTAGTTTCTCCTGTGCCACTCTGCCCACTGGGCAGGGAGTTGAGACCCTGGTGTGGGGGAGCAGTGCCCAGGGCCATGGCATTTGTGAGGGCAGGGAGGGCATGGGACCCCATCCCCAAGAAGCTGACACTGCTGTCTCTTTCCCCGCTTCCAGTTCCGCCATAAAAGTGACAACCAGGTGAACAACCGACAGTCCCAGGTGCTGATCAGTGGAGTGTGAGTGTCAAAGGGATGGGGCATTGGGGAGGGGCCAGGGGCCCTGCGGGGTACAGGACAGGGCAGGGCTTCTGTCTGATTCCAGTCCACTGTCTCTGCACAGCCTTCGGCAGGAGCAGTGGATGAATGTACGTGTCGGAGATATCATTAGGTTGGAGAATAACCAGTTTGTGGCGGTGAGTGCAGTCTTGAGACAGGGATGGTCCCAGCTGGGTGGCACATGGTGATGGTGTAATGGTGTGGTGCTGCACCCACTGCTTTTGTGCTCCTTCATCACCTCCCAGGGTGGGGACATCAGGGACTTCTCATCCTGGAAGCTTCATTTAGGTTGGAGAGTCAGAGCCACATTGGAGCCATGTTTGAACTCTGGGGATTTGGGTGCTTGCGGCAATGCTGGCCAGGCCTGCATGCAAAAGATGCACGGGGCTGGGAACAGCCTTTGTGGAGGCTCCAGGGACCCTGCTGACTTCCAGGGGCCAGGAGCTTCCCTGGAGAAGGTATTGTGGAGCCCCAGTGTTGGCATAGCCCTTCACATGTCTCTCCCAGCAGGCCGACCTCCTCCTCCTCTCCAGCAGCGAACCCCATGGGTTGTGCTACATAGAGACTTCCGAGCTGGACGGGTAGGTGCGCCCACTCGCCTTGCAGGGCCAGGCAAGGCAGGAGGTGGGAGTGAGAGTGAGCTGTGGGCAGAGTGGGAGCTGCCAGGCAGCACCTGTGAAGGCCCTACCTGCCTGGCTCTCCCTAACCTAACCCTAAGTGCGTGGTGCCTCCTTGCCTGCAGAGAAACCAACATGAAGGTGCGTCAGGCCATCCCCGTCACCGCAGAGCTGGGGGACACCAGCAAACTGGCTCAGTTTGACGGTGAGTGCCCACGACCACAGGGCAGCCCCCACGTTCCTTCCTGCATCACCCTGGAGAGACCAGGACCAGCCACACAGCATTATCGTCCTGTGGCTCCGAGTGGATCTCGGGGAGCCAGGGGCAGTGCTGGGAGCACAGGGATGGAGCTGGCCATGTGGTGAAGGCAAGGCCCATCTGAGCCATCCCCTGCACCCAGGTGAGGTGATCTGTGAACCCCCCAACAACAAGCTTGACAAGTTTGGTGGAACGCTGTACTGGAAGGAGAATAAGTACCCCTTGAGCAACCAGAACATGCTGCTACGGGGCTGCGTCGTGCGCAACACCGAGTGGTGCTTTGGCCTCGTCATCTTTGCAGGTGGGCTGAGGCAGCAGTTGCAGCTGTGCTGCACAGAGGTGAGGGAGAGACTCCCCTGATGCCTTCCTGCTCCCCAGGGCCTGACACAAAACTGATGCAGAACAGCGGCCGGACGAAGTTTAAGCGGACGAGCATCGACCGGCTGATGAACACACTGGTGCTCTGGGTATGCAGAAGGCAGATCCTGGGAGCCCTGGCTCTGGCCCAGTCAGGGCTCTGATGTCCTGTCCTGTCCTGTCCTGTCCTATCCCCAGATCTTTGGGTTCCTGGTGTGCATGGGAGTGATCCTGGCCATTGGCAATGCCATCTGGGAGCACGAGGTGGGCGTCTGCTTCCAGATCTACTTGCCCTGGGACGAAGGGGTGCACAGTGCCTTCTTCTCTGGCTTCCTCTCCTTCTGGTCCTACATCATCATCCTCAACACTGTCGTGCCCATCTCACTCTACGTGAGGTAGGGCAGGGGCCAAGGGGCTGGGCTGGGCGTGTGTGAGGAATTAAGGATTCCCACTGGTGGGGGGAGACAGGGATGGAGACCCACAGGCAGAGCTGTGTGTGCAGGGTGGGTGTGGGCTGCTCTCTTGGTGACAGGTCGTGTCTACCTTCAGGGACGCCCCAAGACTTGAGACCCCCGTGGGTCCCTTGGGGCCCTCCTGGCTGTGTGTGTCTGGCTGCTCGTCTCTCCCTGCCCTGGCTGCACGCTGGTTATTTTGCTCTGCCCTCCTAAAGCTCCCAGGCTCCTGTACTGTCCCCTTCTCTCTCTCTTTTAATTTCTCTCTCTTTTCGTTCCCCAGCATGGGTTCTGTCACCCTTAGCCCCGAGGTAAGAATGTGTCACCCCCACCCCTCCCACTAGCTTATTGCTGTCTGCCCTGGGTGCTGGGGAGGGGTTTTCGGGTGCGTAGGTATGTGAGATGCCTGGGGAGCCCAATGGGCTGCCCCTTGGTGCCAGGCCCTGGCTTGGCAGTGGCTTTTGGTAGGAGTGGGTGTGGGCCAGCGCTGGGGAAGGGCACAGGAGTGGGCAAGCAGTGGGGGGCACCCTGAGTGCTGGGGTGCCCCGGGCACTGAGGGTCTGGGATGGGTGTGTGTGCCCATCACTGGCTCAGCAAAGTGTGCTGCCCTGCCCCAGTGACACCTGGCCATGCCCCTCACAGCGTGGAGGTGATCCGGCTTGGGCACAGCTACTTCATCAACTGGGACAAGAAGATGTACTGTGCCAAGCGCCGGACACCAGCCGAGGCCCGGACCACCACCCTCAATGAGGAGCTGGGACAGGTGGAGTACATCTTCTCTGACAAGACTGGCACCCTCACCCAGAACATCATGGTCTTCAGCAAGTGCTCTGTGAACGGGCACAGCTACGGTGAGCACTGGCTGCTGGGACCAGGCTGGGGTTGCCCTCAGGGTGAGGGTGCACTGGCTCCCCTCCTGCGGACATTTTGGGGCAGCTGGGGGGCAGGGGGGTTCAGCTGGAGTGTTGTGGGGCTGCTGGTGTCCCGTGGCCCCTGTGAGTGTGCATGCTGATGGGGCAGCAGCTTTGGATCCTTGTCGTGGTTAACTCCCTACCCTGGTTCACAGGTGACATGCAGGATGTGCTGGGTCACAAGGCAGAGCTGGGAGAGGTAAGAGTGCCGCCGGGTTGATGCCTGCCCATGCCACATGCCACAGGGGGGTAACCCTGTCTCTGCCTCCACCAGAGGCCGGAGCCAGTCAACTTCTCCTTCAACCCACTGGCGGACCCACGGTTCCAGTTCTGGGACCCCAGCCTGCTGGAAGCCGTCAAGCTGGGAGACCCCCACGTGCATGAGTTCTTCCGCCTGCTTTCGCTCTGCCACACTGTCATGTCTGAGGAGAAGAGCGAAGGTGGGCATGGGGCAGGACCTGTCCCTGTGGGGTGCAGAACACTGGCACTGACCCCCATGCTGTCCCCAGGGGAGCTGTTGTACAAGGCACAGTCCCCAGATGAGGGAGCGCTTGTCACGGCTGCCAGAAATTTCGGCTTTGTGTTCCGGTTCCGCACACCCAAGACCATCACAGTGCACGAGCTTGGTCAAGCCATCACCTACCAGCTGCTGGCCATCCTGGACTTCAACAACATCCGCAAGCGCATGTCTGTCATCGGTGAGGTCCTGGGCGTGGCAGGGGCTGTGGGACTGGGAAGGCGGCGTGGGGCTGTGGTGCAGCGCTCGGTGTGGTGTGCTGGGGCACGGGTCCCGTGCTAATGGGGATGTGACACTGGAGACATCGGCAGGATGATGGCTGAGGGTCAGAGTGGGGCCTGCTCCTTCACCCCTAAGCCAGGCATCTTGTCCCCTGCACCCCGCAGTCCGCTGCCCTGAAGGCAAGATCCGGCTGTACTGCAAAGGCGCTGACACCATCCTTCTTGAGCGGCTGCATCCTGTCAACCAGGACCTGACCAGCGTCACCGCCGACCACCTCAATGTGTGTGGGGCAGGTTCTGCGGGAAGGGTTGGGAGAGAAGAGGGGCTGCCTGGGAGCACCGAGCCATGCTTGTACCCTGTCCTAGAAACACCATCAGGGTCTGGCAACACCGTCAGGGTCTGCCAGCACACCCAGCTCTGACCACTTGCAGGAGTACGCTGGCGAGGGGCTGCGGACACTGGTGCTGGCCTACAAAGACCTGGAGGAGAGCTACTACAAGGACTGGTCTGAGCGGCTGCGCCGAGCTGGCAGTGCCCCCGAGGCCCGTGAAGATCGCCTGGCACGGCTCTATGACGAGGTGGAGCACGATATGATGGTAGGTGGGCTGGGAGCTGAGGAGTGGATGGTGGCTGGGGACAGTCCCTGCTCACCCCCTGCCTGTTTGGGTCTCCCAGCTGCTCGGAGCAACAGCCATTGAGGACAAACTGCAGCAGGGAGTCCCTGAAACCATCGCCATTCTGACGCTGGCCAACATCAAGATTTGGGTGCTGACAGGGGACAAGCAGGGTGAGCCATGGCCAGGGTGAGGTCTGGGCTGGCTGGAGATGAGGACGTTTATGGGCCGGATCCCGCCTGCCTGGGGTGTGGTGGGATGAACATTCTCCTGAGTGGACCCTGGCTCAGCCCCTGGTTTCCTGTCCCCAGAAACAGCCGTGAACATCGGCTACTCCTGCAAGATGCTGACAGATGACATGACAGAGGTGTTTGTGGTCACAGGCCACACTGTGCTGGAAGTGCGAGAGGAGCTCAGGTGAGGGGTAGGGGGCAGAGGACACACGTGGCGCCAGTGTGGGGTGCAGCTACATCTGGGGGAGCTGGAGATATGGAAGGGCCCTGAGTCGAGGCCCCATGCCCCCTGTTCCTTCTCCTCAGGAAAGCCCGGGAGAAGATGATGGATGCATCACAGTCTGTGGGCAACGGCTTCTCCTACCAGGAGAAACTCTCCTCCTCCAAGCTCACCTCTGTGCTGGAAGCCATTGCAGGCGAATATGCCCTGGTCATCAATGGGCACAGCCTGGTAGGGCCCTGGGAGCACCAGACAGGACAGGGCCCTGTGCCTGGCTGCAGGCTGTGACCTCACTGTCCCCCACTCTCTATGCAGGCCCATGCACTGGAGGCAGACATGGAGGTGGAATTCCTGGAGACAGCATGTGCCTGCAAGGCTGTTATCTGCTGCCGTGTCACACCCCTGCAGAAAGCCCAGGTGGTGGAGCTGGTGAAGAAGTACAAGAAAGCTGTGACCTTGGCCATTGGGGATGGGGCCAATGACGTCAGCATGATCAAGAGTAAGGCCTGGGGTCAGGGGGACCATGGGAGGGACAGTGCCGCCCTTACACCATCCTGGGGCCATGGCAGCCTCTGTCCTTACCCCTCTGTGCCCCACAGGAGCACAGTCCCTGTGCTGGGGGTACCAGCCTTGTACCCTGTGCTCCTGGCAGCTCCCTCCTCACTCCAGTCTCTCTTTCCTCTGCAGCTGCCCACATCGGGGTGGGCATCAGCGGGCAGGAGGGCATCCAGGCCGTACTGGCCTCTGACTACTCCTTCTCCCAGTTCAAGTTCCTGCAACGCCTGCTCCTGGTGCACGGGCGCTGGTCCTATCTGCGCATGTGCAAGTTCCTTTGCTACTTCTTCTACAAGAACTTCGCCTTCACCATGGTCCACTTCTGGTTTGGCTTCTTCTGCGGCTTCTCGGCACAGGTGTGTTGGTGGCCCCTCACCCTTGGAGCTGGAGAGGGTTTGCCTGCAGGACCCCTTGTCTTGAAAGCATGTCCTGGTCTTTGGGCTCCCCATGGGAGCTCATCCTGAGCCAGCAGGCACAGCCTGAGGTCCAGCGTGCAGTGGGTGTGTGGAGCCCGTGTCAGGGTGGTCAACCCCAGTGGGCTGGAGACAGCTCTCCTGTCCCTGCAGCTGTGGGCACGTGGACTTGGGGCCTGGCTGGGGCACAGGGCGGGCAGGTATTGTGCCCCCCTGAGTGCTCTGTTCCATGCAGACCGTGTATGACCAGTACTTCATCACACTGTACAACATCGTCTACACGTCACTGCCTGTGCTTGCCATGGGTGTCTTTGACCAGGTAAGGAGGAGGGCAGTGAGAGGGTCCCTGGGTGTGTGAGGAGCTGGCCCCACTCCCCTTTGTGCCCCCACTGTGGGGAGAAGGGCTGCCTGGGTGCCCAGGTCAGGCTGTCCCCATCCCTCTATGGACCATAGCCTGCCCGGGGCTAAAGGGAGGTGCCCAGAGCGTCCCGTTCCCCCAGGATGTGCCAGAGCAGCGGAGCATGGAGTACCCCAAGCTCTATGAGCCTGGGCAGCTGAACCTGCTCTTCAACAAGCGGGAGTTCTTCATCTGCATTGCCCAGGGCATCTACACATCTGTTCTCATGTTCTTCATCCCTTACGGCGTCTTCGCTGATGCCACCCGTGATGATGGCGCCCAGCTGGCTGACTACCAGTCCTTCGCTGTCACGGTCGCCACCTCCCTTGTGATTGTTGTCAGTGTGCAGGTAGGAACATGGCTGCTGAGCCCCAGTCACTTAGGGCACCTCAGGCACCCCCTGAGCTCTGCCTCCTTCTGCATCCACCCCCCTAGATCGGGCTGGACACAGGATTCTGGACGGCCATCAACCACTTCTTCATCTGGGGCAGCCTGGCTGCCTACTTCGCCATCCTCTTCACCATGCACAGTGACGGCCTCTTTCGAATGTTCCCCAACCAGTTCCGCTTTGTGGGTGAGTGCCTGGAGGACAGCCCTATGCCCCCCAACCCAGCAGGGTGCTGCCCCAGCCTAGCTCTTGCTGGAGTCATGCTTCCCCACAGGTAACGCACAGAACACACTGGCCCAGCCCACGGTGTGGCTGACCATTGCCCTCACCACTGTGGTCTGCATCATGCCCGTCGTGGCCTTTCGCTTCCTCAAGCTTGACCTGAAACCTGAACTCTCAGACACGGTGAGAGCGCGTGGCTGTGCAAGTGGATGTGGGGTCCTGTCCTTGGGGACAGGTGGTTCTGCAGGTCTCTGACGCCGTCCCTGTGTCCCAGGTGCGCTACACTCAGCTGGTACGGAAGAAGCAGAAGACACAGCACCGGTGCATGCGGCGCACGGGGCGTGTGGGTTCACGCCGCTCTGGCTACGCCTTCTCCCACCAGGAGGGTTTCGGGGAGCTCATCATGTCTGGCAAGAACATGCGGCTCAGCTCCTTGGCGCTCTCTGGCTTCGCCTCCCGCCCCAGCACCAGCTGGATCGAGACCCTGCGGAAGAAGAAAGGCTGTGAGGGCAGTGGTGCTGGCAGCCCCAGCAGTGCGGCCGACAAGACCCTCAAGGTGTGAAGCTGGAGGGTCACGTCCTCTCCGGTGCATCTGGGGCCACTTCCTCTCCCCCTTTGTTGCGGGGGTCCCACGGTGGGAGCGGAGGTCCTGCAAGAGCTGGTACTGAGGTTTGGAGGAGTCTGGACTGTCACATTGTAGCCAAAAAAATACTCTTTCCCTCCCTGGGGCTGACGGACAGAGAGACTGACCTCGTCCTCAGCAGCCCCCAGTTGGCTCTTCCATCAGTATTCACCTCCACTGAGCGCCCCCCCGTCACACACGAATGTATCATGCCAGAGGTGCAGGGGCCTGGAGGGGCTGTGGCCCCCTACTGACCCCTCACCCACGTGTCTTCTTTTTATATAAACAAAGGGAAAAAAAAGACCCCAAAAAATAGGAACCAAAAAAAAAAAAAAAGACCAAAAAACAAAAATAGACCGGGGGGAAGGAAAAACCCTCTGAGTTTACAGAGCGACTTGTGTCTTGTCTGGGTAAGGAGACAAGGGGGCAGGGGGGGGAGGAAGCCACCCTCCCTGTTCCCCCGCCTCGGGGTACACCAGGACGGCGGGTGCCGGTGGGAAAGGGGAAGCGTTCCCGCTCTGCAGGGACTGGGGTGTTGGCGGCCGCCGTGATTCACTCCCACGCGGGGCTTGCGCAACCTTGGCCACGGCTCCCTCCCCCCTGCCCGCCGGCCCCCGCGGGGCTGAGCGCTCCGGGGCGTGCGTGGGCACCGGGGGGGTCCCCCTGAGGCCTCGGGGGGTGTTGGGGGTCCCGGGGACGCGATACCAAAGAGGAGCCTGTTGAGACGGGTGTTGGCGAGGGCTGGAGGGGGTTCGGGGGTTGTTTGGGGTTATTTCGGGGGCGGGGCGGGCGCGGATCGGGGTGGATAATTTATTACGCGTTTCTGTGTGGCGGAATTGTACATTTTATGGCTCCACTGAGAAAAAAGGAACCAAAAACCAGCTTTGTTTTTATTATTATTTAAAAAAAGAAAATAATGTTCTGAGCAGCTTCTGCCGTGTCCCGTGCCCTGGGGAAGGGGGGGCAGGGGGGCCTGGGGGCGGGAGGGGGCGAGGGCGGCTCGGTCCGCCCCCCGGTGCCGCTCCCCGCCCCCCGGTGCCGCCCCCCGGTGCCGCCCCCCGGGCGCACGTGCCGCCCCCACCCCCCGCCCGGTTTCACAACCGCGACCGCGGCGGCTCCGCCGATGTTGGTCTGCCCGGGAAGGGGCGCATGGCGGGGCCGCTCCTCCGCCGCCGCCTCCTCCTCATCCTCCTCCTCCTCCTCCGGATCGCCGCCGCCGGGCGGCCCTGCGGCCCCTCCGGTGAGTGCGACCGGCACCGGCCAGGGCGGGGGGGAAGGGGGTGGGGGCCCCGAACTTCTCCCGGTACCGGTGCCCCGCGGGTCCGGGCGCGGGGAGGGATACACGCGGTTCCCTGCCTACCCCGGAGGAGCCGGGTGTGGGGACACCGGGCACCCCTGGGGGTGCTGGGACCGGGGGCCGTGTCCTGAGTGTGTGCTGGGCGCTCTGCGCTGTGTCCTGGGTGCAGGGTGAGTTCCCAGCGGCAGCAGCCAGAGGGAACAGCAGGTCCACGCCGGCCGTTGACCTTTGGAGAGAGCCCAGGCCTGACTGGGGCTGCCAGCCAGCGCTGCCGCTTAACCCCTCCGGCACCAGACGTCCACCCAGGGACCGCCGGGACCCCCTGCCCCAGCCTACCGCCCTCCCTGAGCCACGCTCCCCACCGCCAGACCCCTCAATACACACTCCATCTTGCGCTGTGGTGTCCATCCCTACGGCGGTGCCGGGGGGAGCTGCTGCCGCTCTCTCCTGCTCAGTGCCTTGACCCTGAGCAGTCACGGGACATGGGGTGCAGGTGGTGGGGTGCCCCCCCCGTCCAAGGACACTCACTGTGCCTGAGGTCTCCTCTGCATCGCCTGACCCCCTCTTTGTCCCCATAGGACTGTCCCAGGACACGGTGTTGGGCCGCCTGGGAGCCAACGTCACTTTGACTTGCCGGGACGAGGTGCCTGCCAATGTCACCGTGTGGTGGCAGCTGGAGCGGCGGGGAGCAGCAGTGCCGGGGGGCCGCGGGCAGCGACTGGCGGAGGGCAACGCGCTGCTCCTGCGGGGGCTGCGCTACGAGGACTCGGGGCGCTACAGCTGCTCTGTGGGGAGCCACCGGCTGCGCTCCCTGCGGCTGCTGGTGGAAGGTGGGTCCACGCCGGGGTGGAGATGGCCCTGGGAGCATTGCCTGTGATGGCCCCTGTCCCCCAGCACCTCCCTGCCTTGCAGAGCGCCCTGAAACCCCCCAAGTCTCCTGCTACCGGCGGAGCCATGACAAGGATGTCCTGTGTGAGTGGCCACAGCAGACGAAGCCATCCCCAGGGACACGGGCAATGCTCTGGGTGAAGCGGAGGTGAGTGCTCTCTCACTGTATCCTCCATGGCCTGGGACCCCCGGGCACAGAACCTGTCCCTCCACATGGACCCTTTCCCCAGGCTCAAGATGCTTCCCTCCCTTCAGACCCTTTCCCTAGCAGCTACTGGGGGCTGAGACCCCCACAGCATGGGGTGTGTTCCTTCCCTGTCGGCCTTTCCCTGGTGCTGCCTGGGATCCCACAGCATAGGATGTGTCCCCCCTTGCTGCCCTGGGCCTGGTCTGGTGCATGCCACAGCCCCCACTGAACTGTGGCCCCACAGGTTTGTGGCTGAGAATGCCACAGAGCAGCGGTGCCGCTACTTCTCCAAGGCACGGAAGTTTGTTTGCCGGGTGAAGGTGCCACCTGGCACCGAAGACACCAAACACCTCGTGGTGTCCACGTGCGTCAGCAATGGCGCCAGCGGCTTGGCTGGTGAAGACAAGATCATCACCCTCAGCAGTGTCTGTGAGTGCTGCCCCTCTTGCGAGGGGCTGGGGTGGCTGAGGGCACAGTGCCAGGCCCTGAGCCCCTCCTTCCCCCATCAGTGAAGCCTGATCCCCCCCTCAATGTGACGGTGGAGGCGCTGGAGAATGCGCCGCAGCGGCTGCGGGTCAACTGGTCCTACCCCTTGTCCTGGGACCCCCGTTTCTACTGGCTCCGCTTCCAGGTCCGCTACCGTCCTGAGCCTGCCCCAGCCTTCATGGAGGTGAGACCCCACTCCCTGGAATGGAGCTGTTGCTGGTCCCTGGCCAGGCTGTCCCCAGCCCTGTGTCCCCTCTAGGTGGCTCAGGTGATGACAACGTGGCTGGACATTCGTGATGCGTGGCGGGGGACAAAGCATGTGGTGCAGGTGAGGGCACAAGATGAGTTCGGCCACGGCTCGTGGAGCGAGTGGAGTCAGGAGGCTGTGGGCACCCCCTGGACAGGTATGAGGGGGACGTGGGACCCTGAGGCTGGAGACTCTGCATGGGTTCCCCCCACGCCTCATACTTGCCCCTCATCTTGCAGATTCCAGGGACCTCACCTCTGAAATGGAAGCTTTCAGCTCACAGGTAGGGGTGGGCTCAGCCCTGGGGGCTACCACATACTCCTGTCACCATGTGGGACAAGGGGACCCCAGGGCGTGGGGGCTGCCCTATCCCATTTTGCAGCCCTGCTTTCTTTTGCAGTTCCCCATGGAAGATGGCAGCTACGGGGTGACGCTGCCCCCTGAGCTCTTTGGGGAGGACCGTGCTGGTGGTGAGGAGGGGTTCCTGGGTTGCAGGCAGGGGGCTGGGACACCCACGTCCCTCGTCCTCACATTGAGCCCATCTGTTCTCTCTGTGGCAGGATCTGTCATGGAACCCAGTGCCCACCCCGTGGCATCCCCCTATGCCTTCCTGATGGCCGGGGGGAGCCTGCTCCTGGGCACTGCCCTCTTTGTTGGCATCGTGGTGAGGTGAGTGCTGTGGGTGCCAGGCCTGGGGGCTCTGTCTGCACCCCCTGACCTGGAGCCACTCTTTGCTCTTGCAGGTACAGGCAGACATGGTGGTCAGGCAGGCGGCGGGGGACCAAGCCAGAGGGTGAGGGGCAGCATGTGCTGGTCCCCTTAGGCCTCCCCAGTCCCCCACTCAGTGACACGCCCCTGCTCTCACATGCCACCCCTACGGCCCCAGGAACGCTCCGCATCACCCACTTGGACTATTCTTCCCCAGGGCAGTAACCAGGGGCTGAATGTGCTGGCAGGTGCTTGGGGGTTGGATGGAGGTCGCTTGCCCCAGGGTTCCCAGGGCTGGGATGTGGCTCTGGGAGCAGCTCCCCGCCACTATCCAGTGGTTTTGTGTGGCTCGGAGCAGTGCATGGAGAAGCAGCTTTGGGAGGGCCCCCAAACTGCATCCTGAAGGGCACCTTCAGGGCCATGGCCAAGCTGGCATGACTGGTGGTGACAGCACTGGAAGCACGGCTGTGCCGGAGCGTGGGAACCGGCCCGGGGTCAGGTTTGGGGATCCCGCAGGGAAGGGCCTGGTCCCTGCAGTGCCACGGGAGTCTTAGGAGGGAGGGGGTGCCTGGCTGGATCAGTCCCATACCTCTGCTCTGGCCTTCTGGGGCTCCTTTTTAAAGCATATGTTGGGGAAATGGGACAGTGTGACTCCAATAAATGCTTTGGATTTGTACTGGAATGGGTACTGGGGTGGGGGTAATGGAGGGGTCGCTGCAGCCCCTGCCCCTTGCCTGGAAGTGGCTTCACCATGGGAGGGTGAGACTGGGCTGTGTACCCCCAGTCCATGCACCTTCTACCTTGCTGTGCCCCCTAACTGTGTCGTGTACCCTACACCATGCTCCCTGTGCCACTGGTGCCTCCCAGGCTGTACCCCCTGTGCTGTGCACTCCCCCATGCCATGAACCTGCAGGCCATGCCCCCTCTGCTATGCAGTGCCCACCCCGCACTGGGTTGTGCAACACCCCGGGGAGCTGCAGCTGCACCCGGGCAGGAAACCGCAGCGTGAGGGGAGCGGGTGTTCAGGCACCTTGGGGACAGTGTTCCCCTTCCCCTCTGCCAGCCCCAGCTATAAAAAGCCTGGCAGGATGCAGATGTGTGGCTGGGGGAGCCCCAGTACCCCTGGCCCCCAAAACACTGTGGTGACTCCTGCTGGCACAAGCCCCATCCCAGCCCTCCTGAACCACTGGCCCTTCTCAGCCAACAAGTTTATTTTACTACATCATTACATGTCCCAGTCTTGCTGCGTTTGCCCACCCCAGGCAGCCCCGTGGCCTGTCAGCTCTGGCATAGGATGGTCAGGATTCATCCCGGCAAAAGGCCGACAGCCCTGCTGGAGTCCTGGAGCAAGGTCCCCGCCAGACTGGGGACATGACAGAGGGGCTCTCCCTGGGCCCTTCCTGTGACACATGGCCGTCACCGTGGCCAGACCCTGCCCCATGCGACAGGGCTGGGGGTCGCAGGCCAGTCTGGGGGGGCATCAGCAAGCACTAATGCAGCTTGCAGTGGACAGGGTGCAGCAGGGCCATGTGCTCGGCCCCCTTGAAGGGCAGCTTCTCAGTGGAGTAGTAGTGCACAACCTCGGGGATACTGGCGAAGACACCGCTGGCCTGGCTGAGCGTGTACTTGTTGTCCTTGGTCTGGGCCACGATGATGTGGACGCAGCCCTGGCTGGTCCTGGGCAGCCAGCGGGCATCAGCGTTGCCGCCAGCCCCCCGGCGCCCGCCTGCCCCGCGGCCGCGTCCACCCCTGTTTGTTCCCGTCCCGCTCTGATTGTTTCAGCTCCAGGGGCTCCGCTTCCTCAGGAAGGAAACGCCACTGGCGCTCCTGACAATGTGCCGGGGAGGGGTACACGCCATCCCCCGCTCCCCGCCCCAGTGCCGCACCGGGATGCCTGGGTCCCCCCGCGGTTCTAGGGGTGCCATCCACCGGGGGCTGGGTGTTCCCTCCCCGTCAGGGCTCTGGTGCGAACAACCGGGGGAGGCTCCTGACACAGCTTCCCCCGGGATGGGACCCACGGCACCTCCCCAGGGTGGGACCCCCCTCCCCCGGGCCGCGGCCCCCCGCACTCTGTGGCCACCCCGACACTCACTTGAGAGCGATGGAGTACTTTCCGCTGCCGGTCTCGCTGGTGCGCACCAGGTACCCCGCCTCGCGGCACGGCTGCAGCCGGCTCTCCGCCTCCGCCCGCGTGATGGCCCCGTGGTACCAGCTGTGGGGGGACACCGGGAGGGGGTGCTGACCCACGGCAAAACCCTGCGCACCCCACCCCCCTCGCTCCCGTTTCTCACACGCGGCTTGGCCTCGTAACTCACGGCTGTTTCTCCAGTGCCAGGGCAGGGTCCACCCGCTCCCCCTCGCTGTGCTCGGCCCCTGCCGGCTTCAGCATCTTGGGAGTCCAGCTCTTCTGCCGTAGGTGCTGCCGCAGCGTCTCCTCCTTGGGACGCTCCGAGCCCTCAAACTGGACTGGGGGGGATGAGATGTGAGCCTCCAAAATCCCTTCTAGGCCACCTCCGCTTCCAATCCCCATCCCTTAATTCTGTCCCTATCCCCAGCCTCAGCACCTTCCCCATCCAGGTGCCTGTCCCCATCTGGTCCAACCCCATGAAAAGGGACATTTTCAGCTACATCAGAAGACTGCTCAGAGCTGCTCAGAGCCCCATCCAACCTGACCTTGCAGGCACCTACCACCTCTCTTGGCAACCTCAGTGCGCTCAGCACAAAAACCTTCTTAGATTTAATCTAAATTGCCCCTTACAGTTTAAAACCATCCCCTCTCGTCCTATTGTGACAAGCCCCGCTAAAAAAGTCTGTCCCCGTTCTTGTCCCTGTTGCCATCCCCATCCCCATCCCGTGCCTGTCCCCTACCTGACAGTGCTTTGACAATCTGCTCCTTCTTCCACTCCCAGGGCTGCTCGTACTCTCCCGCTGGGCGCTCATCGTTCTCAGGCAGGCGCCCATCACCGGCCCTCACCCTGCGCTCCGGAGTCCCCCCGGCCACCCCCTCCCCAGGCTCATAGGGGGTGTCATAGAGCTGTGGCCCCTTCCCTGCCACGTCCTTGCCCCCCGGCCACTTGACTGGCTCCAGTTTGGCACTTCCATCCCCGGACTCGCCAGGACCGTCCAGCAGCAGGATGGCCTTGACCAGGGGGTCCTTGGAGCCCCGACGACGGATTTCTGTGGGGAAAGGGATGGTGGGTCAGGAAGGGGACTGTGAGTCCCCTGAGACCCCCCCACTCCCAGTACCAGCCCTTGGGGAGGGATGTGCACAGGGGATCCCACGCTGGGAACGCCCCATTGGGAACCAGCTTGGGAGGAGCAGGAGCAGGAAGGGGCCCATCCTCATGGCGCCCGGGCTGCTGTCGCGGTCCTGAGGCCGCCGGCGCCACAGGCACAGACCCACACCGGTGGGGCCCGCTGGGCTGCGCGGGGGCAGGATGCTACACCCCAAGCTGGAGCTCAGCGGCACGGGAGGCCACCCTGGGGGCTCACCCCTCCTGGACCCCCAATTCTCCCCATGGCGCCGGTCTCCGCCAAACAGCCTGGGCTGCCCCGCACGGAAAAAAGCCATCAGCAGCAAATCTTTTATTTCCAGCTTCCGGCCCAGTCAGTTCCTGTTGTTGTGGCCAGCTGGACGGTCGCCATGCCGGCCGGGGGGTCGCCATGTGGGGGCATGGCCACGGGGGGAATCGCGGGGAGCAGTGCCCTCACCCTGGCATGGCTGGGAGGCATTGAGGGCTTTGCATTGGCCATATGCGCCCGTCAGACGATGGCAGTGGGTCATGGCAGCAGTCGAGGGGCTGGCGGGCACGGGTCAGTGTCCGGCCTTGCTCCCACTCCTTATCTGGCCCTGCGCAGCCGCAGGAAGCGGCGAGCAGCTTTCCTGTTCCCGGAGCCTCCCGTGCCGGGTGGCTCCAAGGGCTGCTGTGCACTCCTGGCTGGGGAGCTGTGCCAGCTGCAGTGCCGTGGCATGGCTCGACATGACACGTACCTGTGATCATCTGCTGGGCATCGTAGGGCTCCATGTACCCGTCATTCTCCCCCAGGCGCTCGGCGTCCCGCTGCCCCTTGGTGCGCTTGGCGTCATAGGGGTCGGCATAGTCCTCCAGGATGATGACCTGAGGAGGGGACAGGCACTGCTGCTCTCAGGGGGCTGGCAGGGATGCCATCGGCATAGAGCCAGGCAGGGGACAGGGACACTGTGGTCCCCCAGGGGAGGATGGCAGTTCAACCGGGTTAAACGGACCCTCCAGGAGGGTGCACCTTTGGGTGAGGCAGTGTCCATCCCTATGCACCTCAGCGGTGGGGAGGAGCCTGGAGGGGAACTCTGGGACCCTTTTCTGTGACAGCAAGACCCACTCGCCCTGCCACTGCTTCCCAAAGGCTGTGCAGGGCTGGAAGTCCAGCTTCCCAGAAAAGCTTCACATCAGCCTTTGCTCAACCAGCAGCCAAGTGCTGGGGTCAGGGTAGGATGGGACAAGTGGGATGTGATGAGGGGGCCCGGCGACCCCTCTCACCCTCACCCTCACGCGGCTGATGAAGGGCTGTGGGGATGAAGGCAGCTTTGAAGGGCTTTGAAAGCAGCGGAGCCGTGTGGGATGAAAGACCGGAGTCAACGGGCTAATGAGTCAGAGCCCAAAGCAATTAAAGCTGCCGGTACCCGGCGCGCCCCACAGTGCACCGCCCCCCATCCCCCCCCCCCCCAGCTCTCGGTCCCTACTTACCGTCTCTGTCTTGGGGGTCTTTCCCTTGTCCTGGTCGGGGCCAGGCAGGCCAGCGGGCACGGCGCCAGGGTACCCCTTCCCGTTCTTCTCGGGAGCCTCCACCTTGATGAGGCGGTTGATGTAGGTGCTGCAGGTTTTGGGGGCTCCCTCCGGCATGCCCCCCTCCACTCGGGAGTTCTTCCGCATCTTCCCAGTGGCGGCTTGGAGCAGACCCTGCAGGTTGTCCCGGGACAGCCGGCTGCCCCCTTCCTTGCCTCCCCCAGCCGCCCGGCAGCCCCCAAGCTCAGCGGTCGAATTCTTGCGACTCTTCCCGAGGCTCCCGCTTCCCGGCCGAGCCTTCTCTGACACCGTCTTCAGGTTGGATGGGAACTCCTTGAACCACTTGGCCGCCATGGGGCCGGGGAGGAGCAGGGTGCCGCCGCCCCCCCGGGGCTCCGCGACGCCCCGGCCGGGGGCACCGGGCAGCTCGGCCGCCTCCGGCCCCGGGAACAGGATCCTCTGCGGCCGGGGGCCAGCCCGGGCCGGGGGGCGAGGGCCGGGGGGCCGGGGCCCTCCTGGGGGGCTCCAGGCGTCCTTCGCCCCCGCGGGGACAGCGGGTGGGTCCCCAGGGGTGCCGGTTGCCGGGGCCCGGGGAAGGGGCCGCGGCCCCTCGGGGGGGCTCCTGGGGGGGCCGGGCTGTCTGCTCCAGCAACGGGGCGAGCCGGGGGGGTCCGGCCGGGGCAGTCCCGGGCGGCTCTGGGGGTCCCCTGCCCCCGGGGACGGGGCCCGGGGGGTCTCTCCGTGCTCCGGAGGGTCCGGCCAGGGCCGGGCGGCCCGGGGGTCCCGTCGCGGCTCCTCGGCGGTGCCGGCTCCGGGGGCGGCGGGGATGCGGCGGGGAGTCAGGCCGGCCCGGGGGGCCCCATGCGGAGGCGGCGGGACGGGCCGGGCCGGGCCGGGGCCGGAGGGGCCGGAGGGGGTGGTGGGGCCGGAGCTCCCCGCCCAGATCCGGAGGGGGCGGCCCCGGGAGCGACGCGGCCCCGGCCGGGCTCGGGCAGCCCTGGCAGGGCATGGCAGCCTTTGGGGGGGTTCCGTCCCGGTGGGGCTGTGAGACCTCTGGACCCTGTCCGGCTGATGGGATGACTCTGCACATGGAACCCATGGACGGACTCTGCTTGTGGACCCCCGAGGAGAGACCCTGCGGACAGCACAGACCTCCGTGCGTGGTCCCCCTCCAGACCCTGGGCGCGGACTCTGTGAGTGGAGCCTGAGCATGGACCCAGTTGGCCTTATGGATGGAATTTATGGACCTTATGGACGGCACTGGGCATGGGCGCTACGGATTAAGTCTGGGCACGGACCCTATGGATGAAGACTGTGCAAGGTCCCAACATGTGCAGCCCCCCGCGCACAGCCCCCCGTGCACAGCCTCCCGGGGCACAGGCACAGTGCCAATGCACTCTCGGCTGCCGCAGCCGTGGTTCACACCACACCAGCCAAGATCTGCCTCCGGCTGTGCTGGCACCCTGCCGGAAAAGCCCGACTGAGCCCAGCGGTTTGGCTTCCTGCCGGGCTGCGCAGCGCCGGGGGGGGGCGCCTACCCATCCCTTTGCAACTGCATGGGAAGGGAAGAGGGTTTTACAAGTAAAATTGCTCCCCTAGTCCCCAGGATGGGATTTTGAGATCAGAACACAAGCTCCTCTTCTTTGCAGGAGCTGGAGAACATCCCCACGGACCAGCCGCCGCCTCCTCCCTGCCTTCCCTGAGGGGTTCTGTTGCTGTGAGGGATCGCTGGGAGAACAGACCCCAACCAGCAATGTTCTGTCCACATCCAGGTGCAGGGAGGTGCTGGGGGCGGACAGTGCCACGGGAAGCGCTGGCAACCTCCCTGCTGGCGCTGCTGGGCAGGATGTGCCTCACAGTGATGGGGTGCCTCTGGCAGGCTGGCTCCCAAACTGCCCGTGGCATCTCAGCCACCTTCAGCTTCACCTTCTCAAGGTCAAGGAAAACTCCACTTCCCTACTGGTAAACTTGGGTGCCAGTTCCTTTTCTTTCCTCAGCAGACTTAAGACCCCCTCAATCTTTATGGGTCCTCAACAGGACAGACACACAGGCAGCACCGTCTCAGTGGCTTGGTGCTGTGATGGCATTGGTAGCAACGTGCCATCCAACGTGCCAGCGACATCCCTTTTGGGAAGTCTCCCCCGTGCCCTTGTCCTCTGCCAGCTCCTGCAGGGGAAGGCTTTGGGAGCGCCTTTGGCAGTGGTGGCAGACGGCACTATGCATCTGCTTCCCTGAGAAGACAAAACCAGCACTGGGCCAGCATGGTGGCGACTAGTGTCAAGCCTGTCTTGAAGTGGGACAGGCCCTTGCTGGGGCAGGTGCGAACAACCAGGACTGGCAGACGCCTGCCAGATGCCAGCTCATGCTGCTCCTGCTGTGCTTCCAGCCTTGATGCCTGCCAGGTCAGCATTCCACTGACAGAGTGTTCTGCAGGGCCCTCTTCAGTTCTGCTTATCTCAGACTGGAAAGCTGCCAGGATTTGGAAGCATGTGCCCATGAGCTCTCCCAACCAACTCAGTGTACCCAATCCCAACCCAATGCCATCACTGGGCTCAGCAGAGCAGCCCCCACCTCACCAGAGAAACTACCACGAATTTTAAACCTTCATTAAACCAGCATTACACCCTCCCCAGCAGGTTCCTGAGCTAAAGACATGAGCAGAGCACAGCTACCACTGCCCCCCCCGACCCAGGTACTGGAAGCAGGGTTGGGTAGGGCCCAGAACTCTGACAGGTGCTAGTCCGGGGTGAAGGACACAGAGAAGAGCTGCTCAGCATCACAAACCCTCTGGTCCTTCAGCAAAGCACTTAAAAATAGTCCCCAGCTGATGCCAGAGCCGCTCCCACAGTAATCCCCCTCCTACAGCATCTTTTTTATTCCAAGGCTCTGAGCAGGACAGGGGACCGGCTGCTGAAGTAGATAATGGAGTTCTGAGGCTCTTTGATTTTCTAATAACTTTTATTCAAACACAGTGAATTAATACCCATGGTCCCAGCTTTGACACTAATGCGTCAGCTCTGCCCTCCAGCTGAGGACATAGTCCATTAGAGGAGCTCTGACACTCGAATCTCCTTCCAGAAGAATCAAGACAGAGCTGGGGGGATTCGAGGAAACGGGCCACAAATGCAGGAACACCATCCACAGAGGGCTGGAGCAGCAAGGCGAGCAGGAACAATAGCTTGAGGAAGGGAAGGAGAATAAAACACCGTAGAACCAGGTGCTCGCTGCCAGAGCAGCTCCTGGTCAGGGATGGGAGCGGTGGTGGCAGAGCAGTGCCCACACTCCCCTCCCTGCAGCACTTTGCATTCACAGCACAGCAGGGACTGAGATGAGGGGCTCAACCTCCACAAGTGGCTCGTGGGCAGAAAGAAGACAAAGGGGTACAGATCTAAGCTGGACCTCTGCTCATCTCACTGCTTGGCAAGAGGACAGAGAGAAGGGTAGGGTGGGAGCTGCACCCACAAACCCCTCATCCACCGCACAGGAGAGGACAGCCTCATAGATCTTCCCCTCTGTGCTTCGGGTTGAGAGTTTGCAGTTTATAAAGAGAAAAGCTGGGTTTAGCCAAGGGGAGACAGGCAGGAGCCCCGCTCCCTTACTGTCAGAAAGGAAAAGGGCTTTCCTTCTTCCAAGGGAGCTGCTCCAGCCCTTCCTGCGGGGCTTTGGGCCCACCACGGCTCCATCTGTCTCGCCACCCTGGGACCAGAGCTGCAGCAGGGTCCCCAGGGCACAACCCACCCAGCAGCAGCTTGGAAAAAATTACACCAGCATTCTCAAATTAACAAACTGTAATTTTTCTCCAAAGATACATTTTCCATACACATCCATCATACACTGTAACAAAAAAAAGCAGTGTACATGAAATAAGAAAATAAATTAAATCCATAGCATAGGTAAGGAGGACGCTCTAGACTGGAGTAGAGTCAAAAGTTTCCAGCGATACAAGAGGCTCGAGTTTGTTTTAACAAGAATGCCTGCTAGCGTGGGCCCAGCAAGTGTTCTGAGTCAGTCCAACTCCTTAAACAGTTTTATTTAGAGTTTTGAACAGCCAGTATTGTCCTGCAACAGGCACAGCTATTACATCCTGGGAGCAAGCCAAGAGGCATCAGTGAGATCCAAGTAGAGCATCCAGAAGATAATCAGATTGGTCCTGCAGCATCCGCACTAGCCATCCTCCTTGGGCGGTGTGTACCAGCCTGAAATGAGCAGAGAGATCCGTGAGGGAGGAAGCTGCATGGGCACTGGGAATCTGCGCCTGGAAAAGCTGCCCAAAGTACAGCCACGTCTCCCTGATAACCGGGAGGCTTTCCCTCTGGGTCACTTCCTGACACTACACGAGCAATCACAGAATTGTTTAGGTTGGAAAAGACCTCTCAGCTCATCAAGTCCAAGCATTCAGTGAGGTGCTGCCTCTGGTGCCCAGCACTGGGCATCAGGGAGGGCAGCAGCATGCTGCAGCCACACACTGCGTTACAGTGGCTGCCCCCACCCCCAGGCCACGTCCACACTTGGAGCAGGACAGAACTCAAGTGGCTCATCTGGGGAGCCCAAACGAGCACAGGGAAATGCAGGCCCTCTCCCTCAGTCCTTACCATTCTTCTCATGGATCTGAACCAGGGACTTGTAGGACTGCTGTGCTCTTGTCAGGCTGTACTGGTTCTGCAATGGGAGGCAGAGAGACCATCAGTCCAGCAGGAACCGTGGGTAAGCCATCCTGCACGCCTTCCCTTAGCAGCCAGTGCCAACCAGTGCCAGCTGGCAGTGCCCCCATCTCTGCCTCTCCCCTGCCACCCACCATTCCCCTGTGCCAGCCAGGCCTTACCTTGTTGGCTCCAAACTGTACTCGTGCCTTCCCTTTCACCAGCGTTGCGCTAATCTGCATGATCACCGACTCGATGGAGTAGGCACTGCTCCAGCCCTGAGGGACAGAAGGTGCGGTGAGGCCGGACCCACCCCCGGGGCTGTGCTCCCCGGCGCCCTCCTCAGCTGTGCCAGGCGGGGCTACAGAAGGATCCGGCAGGAATACGGAGCACGGCAGGCAGAGCGGCTCCCCCAGTCCCTGCAGGGCCCAGTGCCCACCTGTTTTGTAAGCAGCTCCATGCAGATGGCACCACCACCCAGAACATACCTGGGGAAGGAATCGGACAAAATTACTGCAGAAACAGATGCAGCTGCACTGACCCACTGCTCCAGAGGTGAAACATCTCTGGTTAGATCTCAGATGGAAAAAAATACACTAAAAAAATCCACCATCCCTGTCTGTGCTTCCCTACGGCAAATCCATGTCAGGGAGGTCACGGGACTGCAGAGCGCTGAATAAACCCAGTGAAAGCTGCTGCAGGAAGCAGCTCTGCAGAGCAGAGAGGCAGATGGTTACTCACCCCCCTGACAGCACCGGGGACACGACCCTTACAAACGGTGGATCAAAAGGAAAGTTATCCTGGAATGAGAGAAGGAAAGCAAAGCCATTGAGAAAGGTGCTCTCTGATGCCTCACCGAGCCAGGTGTCTCTTGAGGGGGAGCCTTACTTTAAAGGAGAAGTTGAGGAGGATGAAATCTGTTCCTTCTTTTTCTTTGAGGATCTGGAGATCGTTGTGCAAAGCGCTGTCCTCGTCAACCCTGCAGCAGGAAAACGGCAGGAGGTGAGAGGCAAGGCCGTGCCCCTCAGGTCGGTGCTCACGGCCACTGCACCCGGAGCTGCCGTACCTGCACAGCCGGGCAGCCGCGCCGGCCCTCAGGCCCTCACTGAGGGCAGCGCCAGCACAGCCTGCCAGCATTCTGCTCCCGGTGTGCAGAGGAGACCATCACACCCTTTTTGCATGCTGCCAGCTTAAAAATAAAGACTGCCTGGCCCAAGGGAAAGGCAGCACTGGTGTCTGAAGGGTGTGAAAGCTCGGGGTTTGCCTGATGCACCTCTTTCCGGACTCTTGGAACAGCAGAGACTTGCAGAGCCCTCAGATTATCTCGTCTTTCTCTTGGCGATATCATCTCCTTTCTGACGTGGAGACAGCAAGTCAGCTGCCTGAGAGAGGCTAACCCAAGGTCTGCTGGGTGCTCCCCTGTTCTGCTCACATCCCCTCTGCTCACAGGGACCTTCTGGTCCCACCACCAAGACCCACCACAATTGCACAATCCCAAGCCAGGTCACCTACTTCAGGAGTTTGACGTTCCAATCGTACAGGCTGTCATTCACTAGTTCAACTGCATAGTATCCTGCAAGGAGAACAGAGGTGGGTCACCGTGGTGGAAAACCAAGAGGGGGTCAAGACACCACCCAGATTTCAAATCCCCTGGACCCTGCAGCACTTATCCGGGACAGTCCTCAGGGCAGCAGTTTCTTCCCCCATGTCCCTGGGCTCAGAAAAGGGATAGGAGTGCCATCCCCCCTGAAAGCCAGGTAATCCTCCAACACACAGCACACTCAGTGGTGGCAGAGGACAGAGAGGACAAGGTGGTTTTGCTCCCTCTTGATGGATCCACAGCAACTGAAGGCTAAAGATCCTTCCCCCAGGTGGGCAGAACAGCTCCAAGGCCCACTGGGTGCCCCCCAGAACGAGGAGGAATCCCCCTCCCTGGAGCTCCCTGCAGCACTCACCGCCCTTGAAACTTGGTGATCGGTAAATATCCCTGAGCTCCTTCATTAGCCGGTCGGTGGCCTGCACAGACCCAGACACTGCACCCTGCGAGGAACGGGGAAGATGGAAGTGGCATCATTATGCTGCACCCACCATGGCCATTGCTCTGTGAGGTCAACACTTGAGCTACAGCCCTGGCCAGCCTCTATACCAGACCACAGCCTGTCCCTCACCTCTCAGTCTTGC
Source organism: Acropternis orthonyx (assembly GCA_035583155.1). Lineage (NCBI taxonomy): Eukaryota > Metazoa > Chordata > Aves > Passeriformes > Rhinocryptidae > Acropternis > Acropternis orthonyx. The sequence goes on along the minus strand of JAWWEU010000072.1, from coordinate 1,592,347 downwards.
TCCTTCCTTGCTTCAAATATGCCATGCAGGCAGCACAGCTGCAGCAGAAATGCTTCCATGTCCTCCTTACTGTCTAAAAATCTCAGCCCAGGCATACAGAAGCACAACCCAACAGCTGCCTCCACAGCCTTGGGTGAGGCCCAGCTCCTGGGGGCAGAGGGGAGCCCCAAATCTCACCATGGGAAGGCTGTCCCACGTAGCACCAGAGACTTGGGGGCCACCTGAAGCCCACCAGGATCTGCAGAGAGTTCACAGACTTCTCTGCTTCAGCCCCACCAGCTCCTGAGAGCCACTGCTGTACCTTTGGCTGGGGATAGCCCCTGATTTAGGGCTGGAGAGCTGGCAGGTGACTCAATGCCTCTTGCCCTTGGGTCCCTCTGCTTCCCCAACCCGCCTGCCCGCCAGGCGACACGTACATTTAAGTAATCTTGCCTCTGGTTCTTTTTTATTTTCTCTAAAATGGCCAGGTTTTCCTTCCCGATGCCTTCATCCTCTGTCTTCCTCCCATCTGCTGGCTCTTCCTCTTTCATCTCATAATGATCCAAGTCCTCAGTGTCCTGGGAAGAGAAGAAGAGAGCTCAAAAAGATGTGCCTTCACTCTTCCCTGTTCTGAGTACTGAGCTGCTCTGACTCAGGAAGGATTCCCACTGCAACTCTTTCACCCTGGGAAGCCCCAGCTCCTGATCTGAGGCTTGGACATTCCATTGTGCTCGAAGCTTTGTTTGCTGGATTCTGCCCTGCCGTGCCTCATGCCTGTTTATCACAAGCCCTACATAAGTGAGGGGCTCTGGATCCAAGCACATCCATGGCTCCAGCAGGCCTGTGCCATGCTGCTGGATGGCTGGAGCAAAGCGCAGTGCCTTGGCACGGTGCCGCCAGGCTGCCTGGGCCCCCTTCACCAGCCAAACCCCACCACGGACACAGGTCGCCAGCAGCACAGAGACCCTCACACATAAAATCCAGCTGTGTGGGAGGTTTTCCCCTCAACAAGAGGGGACATTTCACAGTTTGCCTGGGGGTTCTTTGTAGTTCAGCTCAGCACACCCACTACATAGTACTTGACCCTGGCAGAGCCTCTGCCCCTCACACCTTCCCACAAAAACACTCATCAATGCAAGACCCTGATGTGAGTAAACCACTAAAAAGCAGTTGCAGACAACTGGGCCCACTGCAGAGATCTCCCCATGCACAAAGGATTCAGCTGCCCAGAAATGGCGGTGGGTATGCCCAGCTCCAGCACTGGCACTAAATCCTCAGAACAAGTGTCTGCTCTGGCCTCTCCAGGCTGGCCACGCTTATTCTAGTTGAGCAGCATTTTTGGAAGGGCTTTGACGTTTCTAGACTGTCACACAGGAGAACAGATCCTCCCAGAAAATCCTTCGAGTGGATTAACCTGCATAATGAATCTGCCAGGGAACAGCTCTGCTGCCCCACTCCTCCACACAGCCCCACAAATCCCACCACTCAGCATGAAACCTTTGCCCTACACGAGTGTTCTCTCTCCACGACGACACATGGCACTGGCAGAAGGCACAAGGGGGAATGCTCAGCTGCTGGGGATTTGTTTTGCAGCCCACAGGAGTGCGAGGCCACGCGCAGCACCGATTTGCCATGAAGCAGCAGATCTGCATATACCTGTGAGCTTATGCTGGTGCCAGTTGAACCCTTCTCCTTTTCCCCAGGGACCCTGGCAAAGCCCAGCCTCGATTTAGCAATCAATTAACTGTGCTAAACCCTGCCGGCTGCTGGGGTGCTGCTGCTCAGTGACCTGCTCCAGGGCTCCACAGCGCTGCTGACTCAGTGCCTGTGCTGCTCACACCCCAGAGAAGTGTGTGAGGCACCGCTAAACGTCACCATGGAGATTCAAAATTATTCCACCCACTTCCAGAGATCTCTAAACCACAAACCAAACAGCCGGAGCCTGTGGGCTCTGCAGCACCATGCCCTGAGCCTGCAGTGAAGCGTGGCTGCCTCCGCCGCTCCCAGCAATCGGCTCACTCGCACGCTCAGCCACCACACCTAATCCCCTCTCTGGGACTTCCCTGCCAGCAACCCGGAAATCCCACCTCTCTTGAGGAAATTTCAGGCTCTAGAGAAAAGCAGAAGTCCAAGCAGCTCTGCTCACGGCTGCACTGCTCGGCCTCTGCACTCCCCCAGGGTTTGTGAACACGTGGCTCCCAGATGTGGCTCAGCATCCTCAGCAGCAAAATGCTGAGAACTATTCAGCCTGTGATCCAAACGTCCCTGTCTGCACGCCAGCAGCTTCTCCCAGGCATGATTCACTGTGCCCTCACAACTTCCAGTGGGCATCTCCCTGTGCTCGGCTCTCTGGTGTATCTCCTCATCTAGCAAGGTGGCACTTACCTCTGGCATCTCTTCATCTTCCTCTTCAGAGGACACCTCTTCCTGTGTGCTCTGTAGGGGCAGGACAGAGAGGAGCTCATGTGACCAGCATCCTAGGACAATGCTCTCCCGCCTTCCCAGATGCTTCCAAGGTGAGGTGTACAAGCAGAACCAAAAGAAAAGCAAAGGGAAGCCAAGAGCCTTTACAGGAAACAGCACCAAGGCCCAGGAGGGCTGGCTGGCATCACCCAGGACAGGAATCCAGCCCCTCACCCATTGTTTCCTCCTTTGGTAACTCCCAGAAGCCTCCAGAGCAAACTGAAGGGAACTTGTTTTCCGAGCTTCGGGAGCCTCCTCCTGAGCCACTCACCTGTTCCGCCGGCAGGGGCTGATCCAGCATTTCAACATCTGGATGTTGGGGGAGGTTGTAGAGTTTGCAGAGGTCAGAGATGATTCTCTTCAGGTGCTGCAGAAGCTGCCCGGAGAGCAGAGCAGGTCAGGGAGGCCCCGGGGCTGCTCCTTCCCTCCCCAAGCAGGGGGAAAATCCCACCCCAGCAGCAAACCAAGTCAGAGCTTCTGAGAGCAGAGGCCCTCCCACAGCAGGGGCTGGGACACGCAGGCAGGGCTGCCCTGCCCGCAGCAGCCCTCCCTCCCCTTCCCCGGGCAGTGGCCCCTCACCAGCGTGTTTCCTTTCCTGACTTCCACCAGCCTCTCCAGGATAGCTGCCAGGTTGGGATCGTCTGACTCCACAGACCATATCGGTGGAACAGCTGGATAAGACTCCTGGAGGGGTGGAGAAGGTGGTGTTGGTCGTACACAGGGTGGGGGCTGCAGTCCCGACCCCCCTGCACCAGAGACCCGGCCACACGAGACTGATCCACCCTCCGGGCTGATCCTGGGGCCGAGGGCGAAACCGACCCCTGCTCTGACCCCGCTGGGCCGCGTTCCCCGTCCCCCCCAGCCCGGCCGGCACGCGAGGGAGGGCGGCGGTGTTCTGGCCCCCGGGGGCTGGGGCAGAGCGCCCCGGCTGCCCCGGCAGAGGCCGCGCAAGGCACCGCCGGCCCGGGGCAAAGCCTCCGGCAGCGCTCCCGCCCCGCCGGAAGGGCCCGATCGCGGACCCCGCTCCGAATCTGCACCGGGGGCTTTGCAGGCTCTGCCGCTCCTCGCCCGGAGCCGCAAAACAGCCGGAGCTTGTGCTGGAAGCGGGGACCTGCACCCCGGCGCCAACCCGCGCGGCACCAGAAGCCCCGAAACCCCCGCCAGGGTGAGCCCGGGCGGACGGGAAGAGCCGACGCTCCGGCCGCGGGTGCCCCTTCGCGCAGCCAGGTCGGGCCCCCCGGGACAAGCCCGAGGGCGGCGGAGGGACCGGGCGCGGCCTCGCACGGCAGGGCCGCCCTGCGGGGCGGGGAGGGGGGCCCCCGGGGAGGCGGGGCCGGGGCCCAGCTCGCCCCCCGGCCCCGCGAAGGGGGTGCCGGTCGGAGCCGGGGTCGCCGCCGCGGCGCCCGCCGGGCCTCACCGTGATGTTGCAGTGGATGCGGACGGGTCCCGGCGGCGGCCCCCGGGAGGCGGAGGCGCCGGCGCGGGCCCCGGCCCCCGGGACGAACTCGCAGCTGATCTCGTCGGGGCAGGCGCTGCCGATGCGGAACCGCTCGTGGCCGCGGTGGAAGATGGACTCGAGCAGCCGCAGCTCCCGCCTCAGGAGCCGCCCGGCGGGGGCCGCCGCCACCTCGGCCCCGCTCCGCCCGGGCCCCCCCGCCGCCGCCTGCGCCCCCGCCGCCTCCTCCGGCCCCGCCCGCTGCATCTTCCCATGGAGGGACCCGCTCCGCCGCCGCCGCCGCCGCCGCAGCCCCGGAGCCGGCCCAAGATGGCGGCGGGACGGCCCCGCTCCCGGAAGTGCCGCCACCGGAACGGGCGGGGCGTCGCCCGCCGGAAGCGCCGGGCAACGGAACGGAAGTGACGATCGGGAAGCGCCCAGAAAGCGGGGAGGGGGCGGGGCCGGGGGGAGCCCCGCCCCGGG
>JAWWEU010000072.1:1571114-1587187 GCA_035583155.1 Acropternis orthonyx | reverse complement strand
GGCCCTGCCCAGATCCCCCCCGAGCCGCTCATCCCCGGGCACTGGAGTCCCGTGTCCTTCTCCGCCCCCCCCGCTCCATGCCCGGCTCGATCACCCAGCACCCCGTCACCCAGCACCCTGTCACCCTGTCACCCTGACACCTCCCCCTCGAGCTGCCGAGCCCAGAGCCCCGGGCCGGGCTCAGACTCCGTCCCAGGGCCCCCCAGCCCCTGGGGGTGGGCCCTGCCCCCTGCCCCCTGCCCGGGGCTGAGGCTGTGCCCCGCCCCAGGGAGCCTGGGCACGGACACGGAGGAGCGGCTGGTGGAGTACCTGCTGGACCCGGCGCGGTACAACAAGCTGATCCGGCCGGCCACCAACGGCTCCCAGCTGGTCACCGTGCAGCTCATGGTGTCGCTGGCGCAGCTCATCAGCGTGGTGAGTCTGCCGGGGCTCTGCTGCCCCACTGCTGGGGAAGGGAGAGGGCCCTGAATCCCCCAGCACCCCAAGTGACCGGCCCCCCCTTTCTCTGCAGCACGAGCGGGAGCAGATCATGACCACGAACGTCTGGCTGACCCAGGTGGGCACCCTGGACTCTGCTGTGGCCCTGGGGCCCCCACATCCACCCTGCCCCAGGACTCCCCCTGCATCCTGCCCTGGGCCTCCCTGCACTGGGACCCCCTGCATCCGCCCTGCCCCAATACTTCCCATCCCCCTGCTCTGGGACCCACCCTTGTCATGGGGAGCCCCCGTACACCCTCTGTGGGACCCTAATGTTCACCCTGCCCTGCCCCAGCCGCCCATACATCCTGTGTGGGGCCCTTATGCCCCCCTTGCCTGGCCCCCCCCAGCCCTGTGGCTGGGATGGGCTGACTGCCCCTGTCCCCAGGAGTGGGAGGACTATCGCCTCACCTGGAAGCCGGAGGACTTTGACAACATGAAGAAGGTCCGCCTGCCCTCCAAGCACATCTGGCTGCCTGATGTGGTGCTCTACAACAAGTAGGTGTTTTTCGGGGGAGGCCGTGTGTGCCCCAAGCCCATGTGTGGGGCTGGGGGCGATGCTGTTGCACTGCCAAGGCTGCCAGCACCAGGACTGACAGCACATCTCTTCCCCCCAGCGCCGACGGGATGTACGAGGTCTCCTTTTACTCCAACGCAGTGATCTCCTATGATGGCAGCATCTTCTGGCTGCCGCCTGCCATCTACAAGAGCGCGTGCAAGATCGAGGTGAAGCACTTCCCCTTTGACCAGCAGAACTGCACCATGAAGTTCCGCTCCTGGACCTACGACCGCACTGAGATCGACCTGGTGCTGAAGAGCGAGGTGGCCAGCCTGGACGACTTCACACCCAGTGGCGAGTGGGACATTGTGGCGCTGCCAGGGCGGCGCAACGAGAACCCCGAAGACTCCACCTACGTGGACATCACCTACGACTTCATCATCCGGCGCAAGCCGCTCTTCTACACTATCAACCTCATCATCCCCTGCATCCTCATCACTTCCTTGGCCATCCTTGTCTTTTACCTCCCATCTGACTGTGGCGAGAAGATGACACTCTGCATCTCTGTCCTGCTTGCCCTCACTGTCTTTCTCCTGCTCATCTCCAAGATCGTGCCACCCACCTCGCTGGACGTGCCACTGGTGGGCAAGTATCTCATGTTCACCATGGTGCTGGTGACCTTCTCCATCGTCACCAGCGTCTGTGTCCTCAACGTGCACCACCGCTCGCCCACCACGCACACCATGCCCCCCTGGGTCCGCACCCTCTTCCTCCACAAGCTCCCGGCGCTTCTTTTCATGAAGCAGCCCCGGCAGAGCTGCGCCCGCCAGCGCCTGCGCCAGCGCCGGCACACCCAGGAGCGCGCCGCCGCCGCCACCCTCTTCCTGCGGGCCGGCGCCCGCACCTGCACCTGCTACGCCAACCCCGGGGCCGCCAAGGCCGAGGGGCTCAACGGCTACAGGGGGCGGCAGGGGCAGGCGCCGGGCCCCGCGCCCGGCTGTGCCTGCGGGCTGGAGGAGGCCGTGGACGGCGTGCGCTTCATTGCTGACCACATGCGCAGCGAGGACGATGACCAGAGTGTAAGTTTGGGTGGGGGACGTGCATCTGGGGATGGGCAGGGCTCGGGGGGGGGGGGCTAGAGCTATGGGGTACAGACAGAGCTGTGGGGCACAGGCAGGGCCGTGGCGTGCACAGCGTGTGGTGGCTCACGGCTGCACCACAGGAAAGGATGGGCGAAGGATGGGCGTTAGCACCAAGGGAGTCTCTGCCTGGCCCCGTGCCTGGGAATCCCCCACAGGCCCTGATCGGGCAGGGAGTCCTGCACTGGTTCCTGACCCACCATTGCAGGCCCAGCCTGAAGTGGCTGCTCTAGAAAACCAGGAGGATCGCAGGAGGCCTGGCCCTGCACAGCACTGTGAGGCTGCAGATCTTGGCAGTCCCCCCGACTCTGCTCACTGGGGAGATGAGATTCCTGGGCTCAGCAGTGCTGGTGGCAGCGGGGGGGGGAGCCCCGCAGGGCCCACAGCGGGCTTGCAGGCAGCCCTGGGAGCTGCATTGCTGAGGGAGCAGATTCAGGGCTCTGAGGAGCTGCCAAACTCCCAGTTCAGGCAGCGACGGGTGATGCCCAAGGCCCCAGCCTGACCCGGCATTTCTCCCGGCTCCGCACAGGTGAGCGAGGACTGGAAGTACGTGGCCATGGTCATCGACCGCCTCTTCCTGTGGATCTTCGTCTTCGTCTGTGTCTTCGGCACCGTTGGCATGTTCCTCCAGCCCCTCTTCCAGAACTACACCACCAACTCCCTGATGCAGCTTGGCCAGGGCACCCCCACCTCCAAATAGCGCGGGGAATGGCTGGTCCCAGGGCCAAAGAGCCGGGTGCTGGGCTCAGGCAGCCCTTGCAAACCAATAAATACTCACACAGGACAGGGCTGGTGCCATCTGGTGTCATTTCATACCGTTCTGTGCTCTGTGGGCCAGAGGGAGCAGGATGCACCTGGGGTCAGGGGGGCTTTGGCCGCCCATGACCAATACAAGGGGACAGGGAGAAATCGGCCCTGGAAGAGGGAAATCCCAGTTGCCGAGGGAGGGAGCGCAGTAGTGTGAAACCAGCTCCATGGGGACATGCCCAGCACTTTCCTCAGCTCCTTGGAGCACCAGCCACTCACTGTATCTCCCCTTGCCAGGCCATGTGGAGACAGAGCCCCAGCAGGCAGCCCCCAACCCCTGTGCCATCCCTGGGGCTTACTGCAAGCCTGGCAGAGCCTCACTGACAGAGCAGGAGCAGAGGCACAGGGAGGAGGATGGAGCTGCTCAGCTTTGGCTCCTCGAGGTGAAGCACATGGACGAGGCAGAGGAGGCTATTTTTGGGTCCCACCTGCAGGCAGGGCCAGGGCAGAGAGTGCCAGGGGCTGCTCCAGTTCTGCCAGTGCCACTGTCCTCTGCTCCACTCCAGGCTCAGTGAGCTGGAGCCAAGATTGGATACAAGATGAGCTGTGCAAGGAAAGGGAAAATGCAATTCATCAGTCGGAGCTGGGAGCTGTGTCAGCCGGGCCCTGCCACGGGTCACTGCGCTGGCAGCTGTGGCTGGGCCGGCAGCGCTTCCTGCGCTCCCCTGGCTGGCAGGAATTGGCCTCATCGGGGAAAACTGAAATGGAGTGTTTGCTATAAATACCACTAATCCCTGGGGCTGGGGGGGGGAGCAGTGCTGGCTGGGTCTGGCAGCACACAGGGCTGGGGGAAGCCACACGCCAGAAATTAATTTAAATCCCAGCACTTCACCCAGCCAGAGAAATCCCAGCTGCTCCAGCTGCTGCTCCTGGAGCTCCTGGTCTCAGGCGTGCACCCTAATACTTAAATATTAAGATCTTTGCCCCTAAAACAGTCCAATAGTGGGGGCTTGTCCCACCCACTTCATCCCACCTTTGTGTTCTCTCTGCTGTTGGTCAAATCTCGGCTCAGGGGGGTCCCTGCTGTGCCCCAAGGGGGAGTGGAGACCCACGAGTCCTGGGAGGGTGTGGGGAGCACAGCAGGAGCCTGAATAGCCTTAGGCACAGCACCCTGAGCAGCTACAGATGGAAGAGCCTCCAGCTCTGTCCTTGTGCTGTTGCTGCCCCTGTCTGTGCCGAGGCAGCTCCCACCCCTCGCAGTCCTGTGTCGGAGCGGGTGCCCAAGGACAGTTGGGGGCGGGCTGAACCTACAAGAGCCAGATTTCCAGCACTGACTCTACTTGGCCCCAGCCCAGCTGCCTCCAGGTGTCCTGTGGAGATCCACAGCCAGAGCTGGGGCCTCGCTCCCAGTCTCAGGGTTTCTTCTCCTCATTTTGGGCTGCACTTCCATGCTAGCAGCTCTTTGGTCTCTGTCCAATATTACTAGTGTCAACTCTCATTCCAGGCAAGGTTGGCACACACTGTGCACAGGGAAAGAGGCTGCTCCAACAGCTGGCTGCTTATCAACACCCAGTAAATTTGCTGTTGGATGGCAACAGCACTGTTACTTCTCACCTCCCATCAGCGTGTCTGGCATGTGGTTCAGCTCAGACCCAAGCAGACACACAACAGGGTCTGCAGCCACCACTGGCCTCCGGAGATCAGAAAAGAGACACCCCATCCAGAGTTAGCAGTGGGGGAAAGAGTGGGGAGAACCCTGCCCCAGCATTTCCAGGCAGGCCCAAGCCCTCAGAGGGCTCAGCTCTGCCTGCTGAGCCCCTCGCTTGAGGCAAGAGGTTCCATTCTGAACTGCCACAGCTCTACCCAGCTCCCTTGGTAATTTAGCAAATGCTAACTCACCTCTGTCTCTCTCCAAACCCCACCACAGGTTCCTCTTCTCAGCAGAAATTAACACACCCACAGCCAATAATACAGAAATTTTCTTTTTTATTATTAATGCAGAACGTTATGCTGGTCCTGCTGCACCTTGCAGAGGTCAGTCCCATGCCCCAGCTTGGCCGGGTTGCCAGTCACCTTCCGAGAGAGACAGAGAAAACAAGGCAGCTAGTTTGGGTTTTTTTATCTCTCAAAAGAGAAAATGTGCCTCAAAAACTGCCAGAGGGATCTGCAGTGCACGGTCCACAGGTTTCCAGCTCACAGTCTGAGAATCCCTCTGGTTTCTTGTGCCTTCTTTTAAAAACAAAAAGGGGAAACAAAACTATAAAAGCAAATGGGGACTGAGCCTGCCCTCACTTTAAAAAAAGGAGAATCATTTACATGCACATTGTAAAAAGGCAGGGTCTGAGCATCAGGGAGGAGGCAGCTGGGCATATGGGGAAACTGGTGCACGCTCCCAATTCCATTCCAAGAAGAAGGTGCTGAAAGAAGGATGAGCACAGCCATGCACACACCTGTGCACATTCACCTCCCCCCCTTGCAGGGGGCTTCATTATGCATCAAGGACAGAGAAATTCTCTTCCTCTTGGGGTTTGCGGATCCAGCTGCCGTAGCCCAGCTCTTCCAGCGTGCTGAAGAAACACTGCTTGGCTGCCTGATACACCGTGGCTGCCTCTTTGGCATCCGAGTACACAGAGAGGTTCAGCAGGTCTTTGCGATTGCTCTTGGCACACAGCTGCTGGAACAGGGTGAACATTTTCCTTTTGGACACACGAGACACCTCCAGCTTTGGGCTGAGAAGGAAGACAAAGGCAGCAGTGAGGGATGTGATACTCAGAAGATCCAAGAGGAACACAGGGCTCAGGGAAAATCCCATGAGCTCTAGGTTCAGCAGGGCTCTGTGGTAGGGTCCAGGCTGGGCAACATTTTGTTTTCCTTTCAGGAGTGCTTGCTCACATCCGTTTGAAATTCCTCCCTCCAGCCCTCTCCATGTGTACAGTGCTGTAACAGCACAGAGTGTACTGCCCCCACCCTCAGAGCTGCCCCCTTTTCCTGAGGAAGAAAAGCAGTGTCTGGAAAGGCTCTTCTTACCCATCTACTTTCCCTTTGGTGCCATCCAAGACTTCAACTTCGCTTGCATCAGCAAGACACCAATTCACCGACGACTCCTTCGTCTTGCCCGTCTGCCTCGCCGAGTCGTACACGCTGACTCGCCCAACCTGTGTAAGAGGCAAGAGGGTTCCTTAACCTGGTCCTGCTCTGTGAGCCTCTTGCCCCTTCCAACCACAACAGGTTCAGCTCATCCTAAACTTTTGAGCCTGGCAGGGACGAGGTTCTCAGTAAGCTGAAGGCTACAGGGGCAAGTCTGGCATCCTTTTTCCCAGACCAAGGCATTGCCAATAACCCCCAAACTGTGGGGTGACAAAGAGGGCAGGTTCTTGGGGATGTCCTGTGCAGGGTGAGGAGCTGGACTTGATGAGACATTACAGGTCCCTTCCAACTCAAGGTATCCCATGATTTTATGTTTCTAGTCACTAATTCCTGTCCCCTGGCTACAGGGCTGCTGCCCAGTAAACCCCCTGCAGAGCACCTCAGGGACTCCAGAACCCACAGGCAGAGGAATGGGGGACAGAAGGATGAAGAGGTGCCACAGCCAAAGTACCTCAGGATGATTAATGTGATATGGAGCCTGGAGATTTTCCTTCAGCTTGTTCCCATCCCTCGCCACACGGCAGCAGATGGCACGGGTCAAGTGACCGTGACTGTACAGGTAACCTGTGGAGACAGAGGTGAAGGTGTAAGGAAACAGCGTGGCACAGGTGACAGACTGGCCAAATCCCGAGAACTGCAGCACTGCTCACAGGCTCCTGAAAGCCCATGGCATGTGGATCAGCACAGCTACATGTGCCGTGGGTGTGTGAGATGAAGGCTTACAGACTACACTTCTCACTGAAGACACAAACATGCAGTTTTTATCTCACCCTCCTAGATCACATGTGCCTCCTAAAAATCCAGAACCTTGGAGAGAAACCCACTCCACCCACAGCATAAAATCCACAGACTCCCTTTTCACTTCCAAACAGCTCTGCCAAGAATGACGTTTCAGTCTGTTACTCCTACAGCCTCCACAAACAAATTTTGCCATCACACAAGGGAGGGAGGTGAGTTGTCACTGCAACCCAGTTGCACCACCCTGAAAGGACAGAGGGTCTCGCACCAAGTGTGACAGAGCTGAGATAAACTGGCTCTAGGAAGTGTGACAGCAATGCCCCTTGCAAGCCAAGTATATTCCAGCGTAGGATTTTGTCACTGCAGGACATGGTTCGTAACCGCTCCCCGTGCTGGATCCCGTCCCACGTGGGCACAATGTCACTTGACTCCACGGGAATGGTACCTTCCCCTGCAGGAGAGAAAAGAAAGCTTTTTTGTACAGAGTCAGACATTCGATAAATTAAAACTGCATCAGCAACTGCACAAGAAATTTCTAGATATCCAGAGTGACCTCTGAGTCTGACACCAGGTTCAGGGAACAATCTGACATTCAGGATTGAATACAGATGAGCCATTTTCAACATGGCTGAAGCAGAATAGAACAAGAAGGGCAGGGACACAGGTATTCTACAGCAAACGTCAGCTGCAAATTTCACAAGTGAGGCAGTTCCAACAGGCAGAGTTGGGAGAGGGAAGAGACTCTCTCTAATGCCCTTCCATCCACCTCTTTCAGTTCCTGAGTGCTTCAAATCCCACAACAGCACACAGAGAGGAGCAAGGACGCTCTGGAGCACCAGAAAGGCTCAGAGGAGAGGACTGGAGTCACCCCACCGTGCAGGGAGCAATTGCACTCACCATTCTCCACCTTGGTCCGCAGCTTGCCTTGCTTGGGGTTCTCAAAGAGAGGCTGGTGCTGGGGTTGCCCCACCACGCTTGCCTGATCACTGCAGGATTTATCAAAGAGCGCTCCATCTCCACATGGGGCTGTGCTAGAAAACAAGCCACCCCTGGTCAGCACTGACTGCCAGGAAACAGCCAGGGCCAGGGCTGTGACAGTGCTGCTGACACCAGTCACTCAAGCCCTCCCCACAAACCTGACATAGAGGTGAAAGGTAACACTGCTCTTTATTCTGAGTCTCTTCCCTCCTGCTGGCTCAAAAATGCTCTCTTCTGCAGAGGAAGGATTAGACGGGTCATACTTCATCAGCTCACTGTAGAGAAACCTGAAAAGAACATCGTCCTGTGAAAAGGCTGCTCTGGTCCTCAGACAAGGAGTGCTTCAATCGACAGGCAGGGTCCCACATCACCTGTTTCTGCTGCATGGCAGAGCAGAGACTAAGGAGCTGTAGCTGAGGATGTTTGGGAAGCAAACAGGGCTTGATGCACAAAAAGGGAAAAAAATCCAGCAGATTTTCTGCCATGCAGAGAACAAGTGGTGGAAAAACAGTATCCAGTCCAGGGAGAAGAGGGAAGCACTGGCAGGAGAGGAAGGAGCCTGGCTCTGCTGCTTGTGTGCATCTGTTCCCAGTGTGAAGACTACTTCAAGGTTGTTAACCAGTACCTTTAATCAGCACCACGTATGCATTAAGAGTAAATGGTCCTGCGGGCAGCTGAACTTGAGTGGTATTAGCATAAGCCCGTGAGCTGTTTACAATGACAGGGTCTTTTATGGCTGCTTCTGCACAGGGCAAAACCTTGAGGTCTCCAACACAGTGTCAAGGACCAAATTAAAACCGCAGCTTCCCAGAGAGTCCTTGAGCAGAGCCTGTGCAGGGATTGATTTTGCAAGGAAAGGTGGAGCTTGCTGACAGGCTCTGCTATGGCAGAGCAGCCACCGCTGTCAAGATTAACAGCTGAGACAAACAGTAAGCAAGACACAATCCTGATTCATCACCTCCCAGGGACCTGCCCTCAACACCTTCCCTTGCTGAGGAATGCAGAGCACAGCAGCAGCACACAAAGGCTTGAAGGAAGCAGCTGGGTTTGCTGTTCATAACTGAAGGGCAGACATTGAACAGGGAGCCCAGCTTCATCTCACTTTAGTTTTTAAACACTAAAATGTGCCACAGTGAATGTTTATACAGAGAAGAGTACAATTGTGAATTGCTTTCCAACCTCTGAAAAAGGATTGCTGATTTATCAAGGTAAACACATGCAGCATGTTTTCCTGAATACCCAGACCCAGCAAAGCACCCAACTTGAAGTGCGTGGCATGGTGGGAGCTGTGCCTAGGCTGGAGAGCCCCCTGCATGCTGGCCCTGCAGCCCCAGCAGGAAGCTTTAAGTAGCTCAGATGCAGCTCTTGGGCTCCTGGTGATTCTCCCATTCGGTACTAATTTGGGCACCATTCAGGCATGGCCCCTCCTTACCACAAATAATTTCCCTCTATTTAACAGCACACAGGTGAACAGTGTCAGAGGATCACAGCGTCTCTCAGCACAACAAGGGACTGTTTCAGCTACACCCCTCCAGAATGGGTCAGCACCTCCTGGCAGGCCCCTCTCTATTTCCTTTGGGTTTCCCCTTCTCTTACCTCACGAAGCCTCTTCGAGAAATTATTTCTGCATGACAGTCATTTACTGTCTCCCCCTTCAAGCTCAGCTCTTCTCCTTTCACGCAACGATTACCTGAAATATATAAAATAAGTAATAGGGCAAGTGTCAAAGTCAAGACACAGCTTCAAAGGCAGAAGGAGGGGTTCATTTGTGTCAAGTCCTACTTTTTTGGGCTCCTGAGCAGCAGCAGCACCCTGGCAATTAAATCATTATTCTGACCCAAACAGTTAGGAAAATTAAAGGGACAAAAAGCACACACCACTTTAGGGACAGAACGACTTAAATTGCATGGATTTAGGGGCACTGTACCTTTATGAGGGCTTTGCAGCCCACCACTCCTGGTAGAAGCGTGGCAGCTAAATAGGGAGGGAGATAAGGTACATGCAGCTGGGGGATTGTGTGCTGTACCACACGAGGAACCCACGCTCTGATGCACAGACCAGCACGCAGCAATGCAAGCAAAGATTAAGAGCAACATAGCTGCAGGCACATTCACTTTGTTCTGTCTCTCTAACCTGATCACTTGTGACACCACTCGAGCCCTGGGAACATTTTGTGCCCTTTCTGAAGAGGCCTACAGCAACAGCCATTTCTGAGCTGTGGCTGACAGGGAATCTAGCATGGCAGTGAGAGTTCAGAGTGTGCTGGAAGGAGCTGTTCATACCCGTTCCGATGCTGACCACCACTCCCAAGCCCTTGCTTGCTCTCCGCATGATGATGGCAGCCAGGATCTTGCGCCCGAGCAGGCTGTGCTGGATGTGAGCAGTGAGGGTGTTGAAGCGCTGGTGGCTCAGCATGGCCATCTGATCATGCAGGGTGCTGCCACTCACAGGGAGCTGGGATGGGGACACAACACCACAGGTCAGGAGCAGGTCACACAACGCAGCTCAAGAAGTAACTAATCCGAAGCACAGCTTTCCAAGCAGAAGACAGAACACAGAAAACATGAGCTTCGGGCCATGCAATTTGGAGTTGATTCACAGACAGTTCTGTGTCAAGGGGTGGGTGAAGTTGTTCTAGGTATTTCTGGGAAAACCTCATCCAAGGCTTTCAGTCCTGCTTTGTCCGCATCACAGACAGCAGCAAGCTGTCTTCCTGGCAGCAAGTGGCACTGGCTGAGGAATGGCCTCCTGAGAATGCTAGGGAAAACCCCAGCACAAAGGACCAAACCCATCCTGCCTGTTCCCAGAGACTCAGCCAAGGAAATATGTTCCTGGCTTTAGATGAATTCCTCCTCCAACTGCCTGTGAGGAGAGTGCACAGTCACTCTCACTGCAGACCGACTCAGCTCCTCCAGCACTGCTGACTGACAAAATCCTCCCTGATGGCTTTGCTATTTAGAGCCCCAGCTGCTGTGCTCAGCTGTGCCGCCTGAAATGCAGCTTTTCAGAGATCACAATGCTCTAAGTGCGATTTAAAGCAGCCCAGGTTTGGGAGAGCCATCCTGACACAACTGACAGCTTTGCTCTTATCTGATGCACGAATTTTTTGAGCTGACACACCGTTTTTAGTGCAGCATGAAGGAATTTGAAAGCAGCAAGAAAAGAAGTCACATAATTAAAAATGAGCATGCTCCTACTCTACCACAGGAACACATTTCAGTTGCTTGTGGAAGAATTTGATGATAATTTAGCCCTAAAGCAGCACAGTAGGGTACACCTGTGCCCTGAGGAAACATCTAACCCACTTAGGAAAACCATTTCAGGTTATCTAC
Organism: Acropternis orthonyx; assembly: GCA_035583155.1. NCBI lineage: Eukaryota > Metazoa > Chordata > Aves > Passeriformes > Rhinocryptidae > Acropternis > Acropternis orthonyx. The sequence goes on along the minus strand of JAWWEU010000072.1, from coordinate 1,576,130 downwards.
AACTGCAGAGAACAAAGATATTACACAGTTGACTTTGAAGGCACTTTCCTGATGGACTGAAAAGAGAAGGATAGGCAGGGCTACAAACACAGTCCCACCTTTGGCACAAGAAGATTTACCTCGGGGATGCTCATCCCTTCCACGCGCTCCGTCTTCTCCGATTCCCCAATGAGCACTCGCAGTGCTGCATCAGCTGCCTCCTGCTTGCCCTGCTTTTTGTTGTGTGCAGTTACAGCCGGGAACCAGCGGCCTCCGACCTTCGCCTGATAGACAAATCTATAAAGAAACCAAGAAACCTGTGCATTTGAGCCTGCTTGTTAGATTTGCTCAGTGAAGAGAGGAGGGGACTGGAGGGAGCTTATTGTTATCCAGACATAAGGTTTGGCAGAGGCAGCAGCTTGCCCTGTTGCCATCTCAAACTGCGTCAGTAATTTTGAGCTTTCTGCCCTTTCTCCAGGACAACAGCAGCAGTGCAAAATTTCCTCCTAGCCAGATGCAGCTACTTACTTGGGGTCATGGGGAGGTCCTGACTGGTCAATGAGTTTGAACTCTGCAGCAAACCCATTGGAGCGAGCATATTCCAGCAGGCCATTGACAGGATTGACATTAAGATATTTGATGAGTTCCCCAACACCCTTTGCTTTCACCACCTTGGATTCATCTGGAGTGGCAATCCACTGCCCACAGCTGTGCATGGACTGGTCCCCATGGGGCTTCACAGCAGGCTAGAGTGGAGTTAGACAGGAGAAAGCTGTTAAATACTGAGCAGATGGATTTACCGCAGGCTAAGAGCAGCAGGAAACCTCTGCTAGAGCCAGCATGTGACCTTGTGGGGCGAAATCCAGTGCAATAGGAAATATAAGGGGGGGAACATCCAATTCAAAACACTTGGGTCTTATAAAGAAGCTCTTTGTACCTGTTCAGGCGAGACATGGGGTACAGACTCTCCAGAAAGAATCTTCACAGCAACTTCTGCTGCCATTTGCTTTGCTCCCTTCTTGCTGTTTCCTACCACAGCAGGGAAAATTTGGTCACCCATTTTCACACAGTAGCTGAACCTGACAGGACATTACAGCACATGAAAAGCGTTAAACCACAGGTGTCTCGATCTGATTATTTTCCCCATCTCCCAGTTAAATCCTTTGGGGTTATCTCCAGTTGAAATCTACCATTATGGCCCTAAACACTCCCAGTAGAGCACCACCAGGTAGGGTACAGGACTGGAACCTGCTCCTGCTCTGGTAGAAGAAACAGCATTCTTTCTTTGAGAAAGGGCATTGCTTTGGGTCTCTTTCTGGAGGTAGATGTCTTGGAGAAGCCATGCCCAGAATCCTTGGATAAGAGGAACACTCAGCTAGGTCAGTGACGAGTCCAGGAATGTGGGTAGCATACTGAAGGGGAAGGACAGTGAAGAAAGAGTCTCCATCCCCCCCCAAAGCTGACAAGAATATGCCATACCTAGGATCATGAGGTGGGCCTTCCTGAGACAGCAGCTGGAACTCAATTATGTTCCCTGACTTTTGTCCATACTCCATTAATACGCTGATAGGGTGCTTCCCCGGGAGCAGGCTGAGGGGGGCTGCTGCAGATGACAGCTCTGGCTCCAGCTGCAAAGAAGATAAGGGGAAACCAGTGTCAGACTACACACTGTCTGAGCACGCTCCCGAAGTAAAGAAAACAGGGCTCACCAATTCCAGTTCTGAGCTGTCAGAGGGAAATGGCTCTTCACATTTAATTCCACCGTGCCTTCCGTTCTCCGCTTCGCTCATCAGGACCTTCATCGCATTAGCTGCTGCCTCCTGTTTAGCCAGCTTTTTGCTCCCTGCTTCTGCTGGTGGGAATTGGCGCCCATTGATCACTGCCTGGAACTTAAACCTTTGAAAGAGAAAACCACAGAGGTAAATTGAGAGGCAAAAGAGTGGTTTCCTCAGAGCAAGCAAGTAGCCTGCTCTTGGAATTCAAGAAAGAAGGAATAGCCAGCTCCTGGCTGGAAGAGTAAACCCAGGCTGTCATGTGCAGAGGACAAGCACCAAGGGTACCCCAACAGCACTGCATCTGGACCTCGTTTCATCCCATTTCCAGTGCTGTTCACGACAGAGGAGCAACTCCAGGTTTTGTTCTGAAGGAACAGGATGAACTGCCTTGTTCCACAAGTGCCAGGAACAGGTAACGGCTGTACACGGACAGCAGCTCTGTTGTGGATCCTGCCCAGTACTGAGAAAGCTCGAAAGCAGCCTGTGCTGTTTCATTTGCACCTGGTCATTCAGGGTCATTCCTCCCTCTGGCATTCTCCCTGGCTGCCCAGGGCATTCACACCATCTCAGAGAGATGCTGCCTCACATGAACCTCTTGTCTTTGACGTTTCCATCCCTCTCCTTCCTGTGAACTCTACAAAAGTTTGCCTTCTGTCCTCCAGCCCTGAAAACCTGCTTCCAAGAAGAATGGGTCAAACCAGATCTGGAGAGGGATTATGGGGCTGAATCCATTCAGATCCCTCCTTAAAACCTAAACAACAAAACCCTGCAACTCTGTCTTTAGAAATTAGGTCAATTTTCCTGTCTAGCGGATCTATTGACATATTCCAGCATGGCACATATGGTGCTTTTCACCGTCCCACTGGTGCTCAAGAACAGCCATGATTCTGCAAGGGGAAGCAGGACTCCAGAGACTGACTCCACCAACTCCAGTGTCATGCTAAGTGCTTGACTCACAGAATCAGCTCTGACTTGCCACACCACAGGAACGTTCAGAGTTGGGTCACCTCATCTAACCCACAGACACCTGCACTCAAACGCTTTGTTCTGGGCTCCCTTTACACCATTTCCAGGGTTGAGGGCATCTTGAGAGGCAGCTTAGAAATACCAGTTTCCCTCTATACGATCAAATTGAAGGCAACTAATTAAATGAGATGGACTTAGGGAAGTGATGAATCCCAACTTCACTGCTCACAATGAGGTGCAGGGTTGCCAAAACTGGGCTACCCGGGGTTAAATTTTAGCCTTGTTTTATTTTTCAAGCTGATGCAAGGAATCAACCAGGCTAATCCTTCTGAAATGAAAGAAACATTAATGAGCAGATCCTCCAGTACAGAGCTGAAAGGATGAACTTAGTCAAAGTCAGATCACTTTAAGCAAAAAGAGCTCAGAAAAGGTAGGACATTTTCTTACCGTGGCTCATGAGAGGGCCCACTCTGCTCCAGCATGATGAACTCACAGTGCTGGTACGTGTACTGGGAATACTCAGTAAGGCCACTGACGGGGTTCTTCTCCTGACAAGCCATCAATTTCTCTACAGGCGTACATGGGAGAGCAGTTTCAAACTGAGCAGCATAGCTGGGGGAAGACTGAGAATTCATGATGCATTTTGACTTATCAGGTTGCTTGTTGATAGTGTTCAGATTATCTGGGATATCATCCGTGGTCCACTTGCCATTTTCCGAGTTATCATAATTACTCAAACTGGAGAATTCAGGCTTAGTGTCCTCAGACGTGTCCGCTTCCGCCTCACTGCCACTGCCCTGACCAGGCTGCCCCAAAGGCTGCTGTCCGTTTCCTACACTGTCTCCTGATGCCGTCACGGCTGGCAAAGCTGCAGTCACCTCCTGGGGACACACAGAGACAGAGGAAGGAGGAAGACCCAACTCGGGAGGTGTGGGATCCGCCGTCTGCATTAACGTGCTGGCCTTCAGCCTCATCTGCATCCTCTCACGTTTCCTGTCTGTCAGGGACCACCGTGGGGGGGTTGTGTTCTGCTTGTGGACATCTCCCAGCTTTTCCAGAGCACTAAGAAACGCATTAACGTCCTTGGCCCTTGAAAACCCAATGTTTTTGGCGAGATTGAGGGCCGTTGTTTCTGCCACGCTGAACAAATAGTTGCAGATTTTTTCCTTCGTCTCAGCCATCTCTGTGTCTCTTGAGCCAAGTGTGCTCCTCTCTTCTCCTCCGCTCTCACAAGCCGCACCTGAGCAACTGGCACTGTGGTCAGCAGGGCTTTTTTCCCTCCCTGAGCTGGGGCTGGCAATCCCCCACAGTGGTGGTGTCTCTCCAACTTTGTGCAACTTGCCTTCTCTGAGGAGTTTATACAAAATGCGGTTGACCTCTTTCTTGTGAGTTTTAAGTTTACGTGCGAGAACATGAACTGTGCAAGTCCTCCCCTCCCCAAGCTGCCTGAAAATAGTCAGAATTTCTTGTTCACAGTCTTGCCCAGCAAGAGACAGACTCTGGAGATTCAGCCTGACGGTGTCAGAATCTCTCCCCGAGTTCTCCTGACGACAGTACTGTGGGGGGCAGTACCGGGGCTTAGTTTCAGCCCAAGGCTGCTGGCTGGAGAGCCGGCGCCCCCCGGGCCTGCCGCGGCTCCGCTGAGCTCTCTCCGTGGGAGCACACCCGCCTCCTGTGCGCGACTCCTCGTGCGCTCCCTGCCCCTGCCACAGACAGGCTTCAGCGTCTCCCTCTGACAGGAACGGCTGGGGTAAAAAGGTTTCCTGATCAGTTTCCTGTGCGGTACGAGGGTGGTTAAAACCCCCTCGACTGGTGCTGGGGCAGTTACGTCCTGAGCGGGTCAGATACGAGCCTCGCCCAGCACCTCTGACCATAGCGCTCTGCGGGGACACGCGTGGGAGCCGGGCTGCTGGCGCGCCACGAGGGGAGCTGTCTGTCCTGAGGAGAGAAAACACAACCATTCAGAATGCAGCTACACAACTACAGGGTTTCAGAAACGCAGCTTCCCTGCTAGTGAGGCATTTCAAGCATCTTCTCCTTATCAAGCCTGTTTTCTGCTTTTCTAGGAGTCTAAATTATTCCCGTAAGCACACACAGCAAACTCGATCTGCGCAGCACAGAACCAGCAGCCCCAAATCGTGGGTGAGGCCGACCCCGAGAAGCAGCTTGGACAAGAGTGAGCCTCTGTTCCTGGTGGACTCAACTCCAGCACAAGGTCAGGCAGCCTGTTCAGGATGTGCTTCCAAAACACAGCGAGTTCCACTCCTCTGCCCCGAGGGAGAGAAGAATCTCAGAC
>JAWWEU010000072.1:1535804-1569220 GCA_035583155.1 Acropternis orthonyx | reverse complement strand
GCCCCCCTTACCCCGCCGATGCCAGCGCTGGCGCCGCCGCCGGCGCGTAGTGATGACACGCGCGGACCACCGCGCCTGCGCACGGTGCAGGGAGCCGCGCGGCCGCCATCTTTCCTCGGGGCAAAGCGCGGCCGCCATGTTTGGCCAGGGCAGGGCCGGGCTCTGCCGGCGCCGCGGGCCCGGCGGGGCGCGGCCCGCCCGCTCTCGGCCGCTCCGCTGCGGGAGGGGCGGCACGGCCGCACCGGCCCCGCGCTGGGAGCCAGCGCCGCTCCCGCTGTGTCCCGAGGCAGCGCCCGCCCGAGGCGGCGGGGCGCGCAGGTGCTACCGCGCATGCGCGCCAGGTGCGGTTCCGCCCCGGGGCCGTGGGCCCCTCGCCCGGGGAGCGGCCGCGGCTGCTGCTGCTGCTGTGCCCTGTGGGGCCCTCTGCCCCCTCGGGGCTCCCGCTCTGCCCCCTCGGGGCTCCCCCACCCCCCCTGTGGGGCCCTCTGCCCCCCCGGGGCTCCCGCTCTGCCCCCTCGGGGCTCCCCCACCCCCCCTGTCGGGCCCTCTGCCCCCTCGGGGCTCCCGCACCCCCCCTGTGGGGCCCTCTGCCCTCCCGGGGCTCCCCCGCTGCCCCCTCGGGGCTCCCCCTCTACCCCCTGCGGGCCCCTCTGCCCCCTCGGGGCTCCCGCTCTGCCCCCTCGGGGCTCCCCCACCCCCCTGCGGGCCCCTCCATAGTCTCTCCTTCCCCAGCGGAGCTCCTCTTTCCCCGCAGGCTCCCTGTTTCCTGTAGCGCTGCCGTCACCCCCATTTCTATTCAGGTTTTTTAATTCTAGAGGCGCCCCGAGTCAGGCCCCACCCAGTCCCACGTTCTTTCAAGGCGGACGGAGACATTCCCCAGTCCCAAACCAGGCACGGACTCTGCTGCCGGTGGATCCCCCCTTTCCCAGGCAAGCACACTCCGTGTTTGCTTAGGATCCCTCCGGATCGTGCGCGTTCGAAGAGGGCGCTCAGAGCGCAGATCGTTCCTGTCCGTGCTCGGGGTGTCCCCGACCGGCCGGCACCGCCGCCTCTGGCTCGGGGGCTGCCGGGGCGTGGAGCAGCCCCTCTTGGGCAGTGAGCACAGTGTCACCTCTGCCTGTGGACAGTGGGCACAGTGGCACCTGTGCCCGTGGGGATGGATCATTCTCAACCAGAAGGCTTGGGAGCACCTCTGGACCAGCCGTGGGGGTTTGGGTCCTTCTCTCGGGTAACAAGTGACAGGACAAGAGGGAATGACCTCAGGTTGCAGCAAGCGAGGTTTAGATTGGATATTAGGAAACATTTCTTCATGGAAGGGGAGATTAAGGCACTGCAATAGGCTGTCCAAGGCAGTGGTAGAGCCACCATCCCTGGAAGTGTTCAGAAAAGGTATGGATGTAGCCCTTCGGGACAGGGTTTAGTAGTGGCCTTGGCAGTGCTGAGGTAACAGCTGGACTGAATTATCTTAATGACTTTTTCAACCTCAACAATACTGTGATTCTATAATTCTGTTGCTGTGATACAACAATGAGCAATTGTCACATCTGGGACCATCATCTGTGAGTCCCCAGACCCTCTTCTGCCAGGGCAGTGGGCGTGGAGGGGAGCTGGCAGGGCTGGGCATGGGGTCTGCATGAATTTTAGGGGTCCATCTGCCTACACTTCCCATAAATGGGCAAAACACACAAAAACAAGCTCCTCAGAGGACCCTGGTGCTCACCAGCGGCTCTGTGAGTCCCAATGGAATGGTAAGTCTGTGTGCCTCGAGTGGGGACCCTGCACCACCGTGGCCTCTGCCCTGTGGCTTCAATGAGCCTGGAGTCATGAGAGGGTGACACTTTTTTTACAGCTGAGGCTGTGAACTGATCATGGTTTGGAAGATTTTTTTTTTCCCAAATGATTTTTGGATTTAGAGATTTTGGGGCTTGTGTTTCCCAGTGTGGTTTTGATGTGGGTTTTTTTCCTATAATGGGGAGACGCTTTGCCTAAAAAGGGACCCCACATGGCCACTGAAGTTGTCACATCTTTGTTCCTTGCAAGATCTGGGAGCACAAACCCCCCTGCCTGGGATGAGGCTCATGACACACTGTCAGACGTGGGGGTCACCGTCCACACAAGCAGTGTCTCCCACCCACTTGGCCAAAGCACAAATGACTCCACAGCGCATGACAACTGACTCCTCGATCTGTCCTTTTACTCTTTTTCACCCCCTTCTAACTGCTGTGGTCAGGGAAGGTTCCAGCTCTGCTCTCTGCCACCTTGGTGTGACAAAGGCTGCCTGGGAAGTTCTCTGCTGCTGGCATTGTGGAGCCGTGAATCCTCCTGAATTCACCCCAAACATGACAAACAGCTGTTTCATCCATATGAGCTCATTCTCTGTTCTCCTTCTTTGTGGAAAATTGAGCAGACTCACAACCTCTTCCCATAGGAAGGGGCTGGGAGACCGGGAGACCTCTGGCTGCCTAAGGCCCAGCATTAACACAGCCACAGCATCTGCTTGACTGTGATGAAAGCTCCAGTGGCCTCTGGGCATTGCAGCCATGGGAAAACAAGATGGTTTGCACTGGACATAAGGCCCAAGCTTACATGAGGCTGCTCTGCTGATTCTGGTGGAGGATGGAGAAAGCTCCATTGCTCACCCTGGGACGCTGGGGCTCATCTTGTCCCTCTGCTTTCCTGGGGGCTCCCCCAAGGCCCCCCACTTTCCTCAGGGCTAAGCAGAGGCTTCCCCGCAGGATGGCAGTATTCACTAAATCTCCAGTGTCAGCCAGCGATGCCTCAGGTGTCTGCTTTGTTTTGGTTCCCTCTTACAAAATGAAAGGAGGGGAAATAAATTGTTGCACAGCTCCCCCACCTGACTTTCTGCTCTGATGCCAGTTCTCAGCTCAGGCTATTGTTCCACAGAGTTTCATTTTAAACTCTTTTATTAGATGCTCGAAAATATCGTTTCCTCACTCTTGGAGGCAGCCTGTTCCTACACGGGAGATTTGCACTCCTTAATCAGCTGACAGTGGTTTCTAAGGGACGGCAGCTCTGGGAGTGGTGTTGTAGCGTATGCCGTGTCTGTGCCTGCTCTCCTCCGCCCCAGGGCTAAGCTCTGCTTTCACACCGCAGGCAAGAGGTGCAATTAGGGTTTGGCCTCCTTGCAGAAGTGCCCATCAAGTGCTCCAGGCCTCTTGTATGTGGAGCGAGGAACTGGGCTGAGCCGGTTCCCACCTCCTCCCGAGCACTGCACTTTCTCCTGTTTGGCTGCAGACACACAGCTGGGAACTGGTGTGGAAAATCTCCATAACTCCAGAGCATCAGTTCCCTTTGAAGGGGAAACAAAAAGGTTTATTTTCTTCCAACGGATTTTTATGATAGCTATAAACATGGAGCAGGTAATGCACAGGAGATGCTGCCCCATCCTGAGCCTGCAACCTCCATCTGGACACCACAGCAATGGGCTGCTTCCCAGAAAGGGATTTCTCCCCCTGCTTTGCCCTCTCTTGCTCCCAACAGTCAGGTTCCCAGCTGGGGAAGCAGCAGAACTATCCAGGGAATTGCACAAGCTTTTGCCTTGCGGTTCAGCGAAGGAGTGAACCTGAGCCTTGGTACAGCCCCAGCAGCTGCAATGTCTGTGCTCTCGAGATGTCAGCAGGGATTACTCATCCTGAGAGCACGGAGCACAGGGGAAGAGATTCCTGGCACCTCTGCCTATTCGATGCTTATCCCCCTCGGGCATTAAAATGTGCTCCAGGGATGGACAGCCTGCTCCCACGGCCTTTGTCTTTTGCTTGGAGCTTCGGTGGAGCCCAGCAGGGGAAGGCAGGTGGGGCTGACACAGCTGCAGCAGAAGGAGCCGGCACACTCACTCCCACGGCAGCTGCAGCGGTGGGAAGCAGTACAGTTTTATTCTGGCTGGTACAAAATGTACCCTCAAAAAAAAAAAAAAAAGGCAGAAGGCAGACTTCAGCGCAGGCACCTGTATGGCAGGGTGTGCCTCACGAGCACGGCCTTCACCTTGAGCTCTTGGATGCTCAGGGACTGTTTCCATGTTGTTTTAGAGCCATGACAGCATCTGTGTGGCCAAATTCACCCTCTGGTGGGCTCCCCCCTTCCAGTGCCACGATGGTCAGTGACTCTTCCAGCTCAGAGAGGGGCTGTGGGAAGACTGGCCACTCAGGGTGGTCAGACCGGCCACTTCAGACACTGGCGTCTCTCTTTGGCTTGGCTCCAGCCTCTCCCTTACCAAGGTGTTGACTCTTGAGTGATGGCCAAAGCATTGCTGCAGGGGCTCAGAGGGGGACCCTGGAGAGACTGCGAGACACACAGCACCTCTGAGAGCTTGTTCTTGGAGGGGGACCAGCAAGGAGAAGGGGGTTCCTGTCACTGCTCTGACTTGGCACATCTGACGCGGTGGTTCCCAGAGTGTGAATCAGTTGAATTAATGAATCCTCCCTAAAGCCAGAATTCAAAGATCTTCCTAATATGTGTCAGTTGACATGGCATTAATACTCCCTTCTGTGACCTTTACATTGCCATCCAAGCTCAAGTTCCCCTTTTTGCCCTTTAATATTTAATATTAAATCTCATTTATCTGCAAGAGGGCTTTATCGTGTGCTCAGACAAATTGAAAGGATTTCATAATCCATCCCCGAGGCAGAGCCATGGGTGGGAAAAGCATCGACCTGAGGGTAAGATTATCCCATGCGCTCTGGACAGAGCTCTCCCCCACTGCTCCCCTGCCACTCATCATCACACCAGTGCCTGATTTTCACCTGTGTCATTTGCAGTACTTGCTGACCCGTCCATTTTCTTCAAGGTCAGCGCTTGGCAAATTCCAGAGGCTGCCTGAGGTGGCAGCCACTGCTCTCCGCTCCTCTTGATTTATGTGTTATTGAGCACGGATAGACTCTAATGGACCATCTCACAGGGGAAAGCCTGGCACAGCTGGGTCTCTGAAGGGCTTCCTTGCATGTAGGACTCCTTTGTGCCTCCCACGGGATCCCATCACACCTCCTTCGCTGCTTTTTCTTTATTGGTTGCAGGGTTTTTTTTTTTTCATGCAGCACAAAGTGCCAGAGCCAGCACTACATGCTGGTGGCGATGAAGGAGGGTGACTGGAGGGAGTGATGAATGACAGAGGAGGTGCCGGTTGCAGATCACAGGGACATGTACAGCACTGTAATTGGTCAGCCTGCACAGATTTCCTCCCAAACAGCATTTTTTAATCTAAAAGAAAGCAAGCAACTGGAATGTGTCTTGCTTCTTTCATGGCTTCCCTGGAGGCAGCAGCAGCACATTAAAGAAAAAAGAGAAGGAGCAGGAAAAAATAGTCAGAAGCACCAGGTGGTTGAATATCTTGCAGCCTAATTGATTCCTCTTTAATTAGTACAAAACCTGTTGCTCTCAACCAACATTCAGTGCCAGCTTTGGAGCAGGCAGCATCCTCCCTGGCCCTGTGCCAGCACAGCTTGGCATGGAGGGAGGAGAGGAGCCACAGGGAATCATGCGAGGCTGACAGTGCCTCTTCCGCACCGGGGAATAGGGTCAACCTCCCGCTCCTGCTGCTTTCTTCGAGGCAGCATGAGCAGGATGGAGTTATGTCAGTGTCTCTTGCACACCAAGCTGCAGCGAAGGACTTGCGTGGGATTATGTGGAGTAACTGAGACTTCAGAGGGATTTCTGTGCCTGAACTCCCTTGGGAACTGCTCACTGCTTCTCACCCAAATCCAGCTATTTTTCAAATGGAAAAGAACTCAGCTTCATTTGCAGTGAAACGACTTCTCTGCTTTTCGCCTCTTAAGTTTTGGATGGAGGCCAAAAACCTTGTATGGGTTGGAGACCACACCTGCAGGGCTGTGTCCAGCTCTGGTGCCCCAACATAAGGACATGGAGCTGCTTGAGAGAATCCAGAGGAAGCCGTGGAGATGCTCCCGTGGCTGGAGCCCCTCTGCTATGGAGACAGGCTGGGAGTTCAGACTGAAGAAGAGAAGGCTCTGGGGAGATCTTAGAGCCCCTTCCAGTGCCTAAAGGGGCTCCAAGAGAGATGGAAAGGGACTTTGGACAAGGGATGGAGTGACAGGGCAAGGGGGAATGGCTTCCCACTGCCAGAGAGCAGGGTTAGATTGGGAAAAAATTGCTACCCGTGAGGGTGGTGAGGCCCTGACACAGGTTGCTCAGAGAAGCTGTGGCTGCCCCATCCTTGGAAATGTTCAAGGCCAGGTAGGATGGGGCTTGGAGAAACCTGGTGTGGTGGAAGGTGTCCCTGCCCATGGCAGGGGGCTGGGATGAGATGAGCTTTAAGGGCCCTACCAGGCCAAACCAGTTTGTGATTCCATGAAACCAGGCTCTACTGCCTGCTCCAGGTTAGATGGTGACATCAAACCTCATCCCCTGCAGCACCTGACCACATCTCAAGTACTTCTGACAATGCCACCTTCTAGTTTTAATTCTTTTGGTCCTTGTGACATGTGAGGGCTTCCTCTCATGCAGGGTGGCTTTGGGGGCTCTCCTGTCCCCCCACACTTTCTCCCCAGCAGACCAAAGAGTTGGACCCCTTTCCTGGCCTTGGGTTGCTTGTTCTATTGGAACATCATCATGGATGAAGTGACAACTTGTCTACAGGTTGTGCAGCAAAGCTGCCGCCACCACCACCAGCTGGCTTGTGATGGCTGCTGTTGCTCCAGCACAACTGCTGCTCCACAGCAGGGAACCCCAAATACCCAAAAGGTAATTTCTTAGCCAGTCCCTGCTGAGAAACCTTTCTTAAGATGTGAGCACCAGGCCAGCAGGCTGTGGGAAACTGAGATGGCTTCTTCCATCCCATTAACATGCAAAGGGACACAAATACCATTAACGCTAGCCTGGCATCTCATCAGGCAGCTGCATCCTTCATGGGTGTTCCCGGGAATTACAGGGAGAGAAGAGGAAGCTGACATGCAAATGCTGTGGCTGAGCAGGAAGCTCATAAGGTAAAATGCACCCTGCCAGCCCTCACACGCAGCCTCAGCCATGCTGCCACCACTGGGCAGGGGACCGTGCAAAAGAGGCACTGTTGTCACAGGCTCCAGCGCTTAACGAATCGCACTAGGATGGTCCGGAGCAGGAGCCAGAGCATCCCTCTCTGGGCTCACGAGGACTCAGGCGCTGTTTTCATGGTGCCAGGCTGTTTGGCTGATGTTACCCAGACCACTTGGAAGGCGTGATCTGGCCCGCAGACCTCACACCACTGCACTGATAATTAGCAGTAACAAATGAGCCCGTTGGTGCCTGGAATCCCAGAGCTGGGGAGATGAATTAGCAGTGGAGCAGCCTTAATTTTACCTTGGAAAAGGAGTGCATCTGAGATGGAAATAGCTGCACCACACATCCCCAGCTCATTTTATCTCTGTAGCAAGCACAAGAGGGGGTTTCCTGGAGGTTTTTCTTCCTGGGTTCAGGAGCTGGGGACCAGATGTGGGTTGCCCAGCTGGAAACCGCATCTTCTCACTCACCACCCACCCCACCACCTCTGGAGCAAAAGCTTCTCCACAGGGAGCGAGACTCCCAGCTCCCGACTGGGGAAATGCTGGCTTGCAGAGGCCGTAGCTCAGTGCCAGAGCAGTTTTCCTGCCTGCGTGAAAAGGCAGAGTCTGATCCAAAGCCCCTGTTCCCTGCCTGCCCCTCCCTCGTCCCCGAGAGCTGCCTCCCACATCCTGCTCACTCCCAGCAGGCAGATGCCGATTCAAACCCTTGCCTTATGGAGCTGTTTGCTCAGGGTTTTCCCCTCCCTCGTGGAAGGCCAGTAGTTCCCCACTGTTCATAAAAAGTTCTATCCATAAGGAACTGTTGAGTAAAACAATAGCTATTTTCTTTTCTTTTTGTCTTTACTCCCCTCTTTTCCTCCAAAGTGTACTTCTCCTTCTGGCGCTGCACTTTCTGGTGCTGCTGCAGACACGTTGCACTGGGCTGGGTTTGGATGCCCAGAATGTCACACCATCGGCATCCTCCCCCTCCTTCTCACTCCTGGGACTGGGAAAGTGAAGGGCAAATGGATGCAGGGAGGTGGAGATCTATGTTATGATCATGATTTCCTTTCTCTTTGGAGAAGCCTTAATCCTGAGCCATTAATAAAAACAGATTTCATGCTGCACACAACGACTGAATGCATTTAGCTTTGCCTTCGTGGGCAGTATCAGAACTCCAGCTGCCTTCATACGGTGGGGCTCTGCTGCACTAAGCCATTAATACTGGAAATGAAGCTCCAGGGGCTTAATCACCTATTAGAGAGTCTCCCAGACTGCTGGAGGTATTTTTAGGATTTAGAGGTATTAGCTCAAAACCAGAAAAGTCCAATTTATCAATTCATCATGATTCAATTGCTGTGCACCACCTTCCTCCTCCTCCTCCTCCTCCTCCTCCTCCTCCTCCTCTGCTGGCTCCACAACACTTGTAGCCATGTTTAGCCATGGGAGTTGTTCCTTCTGGAACCCTCCTGGCTCACATAGGGGGATGGATTTTGGGGCACCAGTCCGTCAGCCAGTGGTGCTGTGTTGCCAGGCTCTGAGCAAGGCTTTTGACTCATTGCCTGGATTTAGTGGTGCTCGGTGGGAAAGGATCCAGCTTCCCCTTATCTCTACCAATGCATTCTCTTTGGGAAAGTTGTTTTTTGTGCACTTTGCACTCCAGATAAGTTTTATCTTCATTTCTTTAGAGGTGAGGGATGAACTGGAGGGAGCAGCCCAGCACTCATGTTTGGGCAGAGTTGGGTGGCCATGGGGAGCCTCAATGCAGAGCCAGCGGAAAGAGCATCTGCCATGCCATGAACCTCCTACGCTCCCCTCTTCAGCCACAGCTCAAGCACACGGGAACCAAAACTCTGTTTTGGGAGCAGGTGGCTGGAAAACTCCTCGCTGCTCCCATCAAAAAAGGCATCTGGCGGTTCCCTGTGGCTTTACAAAGTGCCCTGCAGCTCCTGGCACGGAGCGTCCAGAGACGTGTCCTCAGCCTCAGCATCCCTCTGTGCAAGGCAATGGGGATGTATCCCCCTCGCCAGGGTCTTCCCAGAGCATGCAGACAGACCCTGAGAAGCACAGAGCTGTTTCCTGGGGATGCACAAGGCCGATCAGTGCCTTTGAGGGGAACCACTTACCCAGCACAACCCTCTCGGCACGAGGTTTCCCTTTGGCAAGGGGCCCCTGCGGCAGGAACGCCTCTGACATCCCTCCACTGCCGGCCCTGGCAGCGGAAAGAAGAGCTCCCACAGCTGGTGGAACAGAGGGTCTGAGGCACAGGTAACTGTACGTATAGATCATATATTTGTGTGTGTAACTCTGCACAGAGAATTGCATCCTTACACACCTGCACAGGTAAATACTTATAGATACTGACCTCTTCAGATTAAAGTCCAAGGCACTTTTTACAGTGAACAGGTTAAAGCCATAGTTTAAAACATGCCTGTTTCTGGGTACAGCTCAGGTTTATGGCAATGCTGTGGGGACGGGCTGTTGTCACATGGGCCAAGTCCCCGCTCCTGTCCCCCAGCCAAGAGACTGGTCCTGAAGGAGGAATGTAAGCCCAGGGCTGGATCCTGACCACAGAGACATGCAAGCAGCTCTCACTGGCAGTGTGCCAACAGTGCCAAGACCCCAGTGGGGGGAAGAACACTTTGGGCAGAAGAAGGAGCTGGGTGCACAGTATGCAGCACCCAGAGCACCGGAGCCCCTGGCCAAGAGTACCCACCAGGCAGGTGGTGCTGGAGCCCTGCCTAGTGCCCCACAGGGCTCTGAGGTGGCTTATCCCACAGGGAGAAGCTTTTTCTCCCTCCTGCAAAAGTCCTCCTCTACAACCCTGAGCCCTTTGGATATCTTTCAGGAGGGAGCTTGGAGTCAGGTGAGGAGAAGCTGGGACCAGTGCAGAGCCTGGCAGCAGCATCTTCCTTTCTCAAACTCCTGAGGAATCTCCTCCCCCTCAGCAAACATACTTGGTGGCCATGGCATGGGGCTCTGAGCTGGCTGGGAGATGCTGGGCAGGAGAAGCCCAAGGGAGAGCAGTGCAGAGGGCCAAGAACTCCAGAAATCCCCCAGCATCCCCAGACCCAGCTGGCAGCAGCAGAGGCTTAGCCCTGGCCCCCCAGAGGAACCAGCCCCTCTCCTCCATCAGAGCTGGTTTCTGTGGAGAGATTTTAGGTCTGGGTTCCAGCAAGGAGCCTCCAGAACTCACGGCAGCTCATTGCTGCTGGGACCCTACTGGGTTTGACTGGCCTGGGAGGGTCAGGCCAGCACAGCTGTGACAGTGATAACGGTGACAGCATGGCAGTGACTGCAGCTCAGATCAGGAAGGGCCAATGTAGGGGCTTTTAGGACTTGTCTGGACAAAAGCAGCAGGAACCGGTCCTGTAGGTGCTGCTCATTCCTGGACGTGTCATGCTCCATGTGCAATGAATGGCCAGGAAGAAGTGTTGGGGCTGCCAAAGAACAGTTTAAGACTTATGTCCAGTGGGGGATCAGGTCCAGCAGCTCAGGGCCTGGAGGTAAGGAAAAGGTGCTCTCTGAGGCTCAAGGAGTCCATAGAATCACAGATTCATGGAATCACAGAATAGGCTGGGTTGGAAGGGACTTAAAAGTTCACCTCGTTCCAAACCCCTGCCATGGGCTGGGGCACCTTCCACTAGACCAGATTGCTCCAAGCCCCGTCCAACCCGGCCTTGGACACTTGTGGGGAGTGGGGCAGCCACATCTCAGGGCAGCCTGTTCCCAGCTGGAAGGCTGAGATGCAGCAATCCCTGCAACCTTGTCACGTTTCTCTTTCTTGCTCAGGGTTTCATCCTCCTACACCATCACAGCCCGAGGCTGAGCAAAAGCTGCAGCTCCCCAGGGCAGGGTGTGAAGCCTGAACTGGACATGTCCCAGTCTTTTCTCCGAGGTAACAAGTAAAACGGCAAGAGGAAACAGCCTTAAGTTTTGCCAGGTTTAGGTTGGATGTTGGGAACATTTCTTCCCTGTAAGGGTGCTCAGGTCCTGGCACAGGCTGCTCAGGTCAGTGGTGGAGTCCCAGTTCCTGGAGGGATTTAGATGATGTGTGGATGTGGCACTTGAGGACATCTGTTAGTGGTGGCCTTGGCAATGCTGGGTTAACAGTTGGATTCAATGGTCTTAGAGGACTTTTCCAACCTTAACAATTCCATGATTTCATGAAAATGAGCCAAGAGCCTTGCTAGAGGAGGGCAGTAGTGTGCTCCAAGCCACCGCTTCCTCAAGAGCCTCCATCCTGGAGGAAAGGGAGAGGGTTGACTCTTGCACAGCTTGTGCCCGCAGAGCCGAGTCACTCCTTCAGCTGGAGGAGACAACCTGGTGGGGATGGCTTTCCAGACCCTGGGAGAAAAGCAGGTCAGACCTTTGCCTGGGGACAAGCAAAGCTCTGGTGCCACTGGGCTACACAGATCCAGACCTGCTAGAGGTCAGCTTCCAGGTAATGGGAATGAACACCTGGGGGATAAAGCATAACGACTGGGGTTCCGTGCCCTTCCCTGCCCCCCTGTCCCCCATCCTCACCAGCAGCAGCAGCTGTACTCAGAAACAGACATTTTTGGCAGCAGCCTGGCGTTGCTGTCCGCCGACAACTGTGTTGGGTATAAAAGCATAATTGAAAGTTACCATAACCATTATAATATAGCAATATATTTCATAGTTAAAATAAACTATTATGCTTTCCCCTATCATTAAAAAAGAAGCAAGCAGTACAGAGGCAAGTTGCAAACCCAGGCCAAAACTCCTTAAGTCTGGACAGAACTGTCCATGAGTTTGCAGAGGGGATGTGGAATTTTTCCGGTATTTCTAGGACGTTTCCTTGCAGGTGGTGCAGGAAGAAGAGTTGTGGAGCTAAAAAAAACCCCCAAGGCTGTGCCAAAAATGGGACTGGCTGGGTTAAGTGGGTCCTGGAGTGGTGTCAGGGATTGGCCCCATTTGGAGCATGGGGTCAGATGCTTCCCAGCTGCAGGAGGTTGGTAACTCTTCGTGATTAGAACTTGAAGTTTTGCTCTTGTGCTTTTCCTCCACCTTCGTCACTGATCTCAGCTCTTCTCTCTCTGTCCAGATGCTGTTTAGGGCATCCAAAGGGATGATCTCAGGTGTGCAGACAGCACTAGCTGGGGAGCATTTACTGGAGCCAGTTACTGGAGCCCTGCCCCAGCTGAGGCTGCTGGTGACCAAGAGCTGCGGGCAGGGAGCAGGGCAGAGGCTTTGGGTGGGCACTCCAGGCTGGATTGCACTGATGGCTTTCCTTCATGCCTGCCCTCACCATGGCCTCGGGGTGGTTCTGCCATCCTGGCAGCCGGGCTGGAGGGGGGCTCAGTCTCGGTGCTGCCCTCAGTGGAGTCTGGTGCCAAGGGTGTTGGGTCAGGGCTACCGGCACCAGTGTTGAAGCACTGGCATGGGTGTGGGTGAAATAGCAGGGTGCAGGGGGTTGGGGCGGCAGAGTTCATGGGCTACAAAGGGTGGGATGGGGTCTCTGGGGGTTGGGATGGGAGTTCATGGGTGTGGGATGGGGGGTGCAGGGGTGGGTGGGATGCAGGGGGTGGGATGGGGATACAAGCACGTGCACAGTGCAGGGGTGTGGAATGGGTGTGCAAGGATAGGCAGGATGCAGGGTATGAGATGGGGGTGCGAGAGTGTGGGATGAAGGTGCAGGGGTGGGTCGGGTGGGATGCAGGATGCAAAGTGCAGGGCCTAGGCGGCAGACCCAGGGCTGCCAGGTTCCAGACAGAAGGATTGTTGAGTTGCAGGTTGTGCTGATGTGAGGCCAGAAGATGCAGGGTGTGGGTTGCGCAGGGCTCCACCACCCCAACCCTGTTGAAATCCTGTGACAGCAGCAGCTCTGCCCCAGGACAAGGGTCTCGCTTCAGGTGCAATCCCAAGATTCTTGCCATGGGTCCTTCCCCCCTCCAGCACCTTGAGGTCTGCAAGATGACAGCATCTGCTCTTGTCTTACTCGGTTGGATTTCCCAGACTTGATCATGAGCCTGTAGGATGTTCCTGGATTTCTGCTGTCAATATCGATCTTTGAGCATCAATACTCCCTCTGGCTCTCTGATGCCCCAGGTCACCACATCTCACCACATGCACAGCCCCATTCCATGGGCAGTTTGCTTCTATCTGAGGCCCAGGAAGCATTTTCCTTCACTGGCTGCCTGCAGGTCAGGGAAAGTGCCGCATCAGACTCTTTCTCAGAACTTGTAACTTTTTCTCAATGGTTATCCTAGAAACCTCCTGACAGAAGAGCTTCTGCTGGGCAAGATGAACTGGGGGGCACCCATAGGCACACGGGGAGCAGCAGCTGGGATAAGCATAGATGCACTCCCAGCCATCCTGGGATATTAATGACACTAATTACAAGAGCTTGGAAGAGCAGCTCATTCCCAGAAGCCAAGTATCTCCCTGAGGATCAGCCAGTGATGGCCACGTGCTTCCCTGCAGGCGATGGAGATGACCACACTTGCTCCCCTGCTACCAACACCTCTGCAGCACTGGGAGCTCATTTCACAGCACTCCCGCTTGTTGCCTTGCAGCCTTCCTCCTCCTCCTCCTCCTCCTGCGGCCGGCAGCCTGGCAGAACTCCTCATTAACTACTGCTTGTTTTCTGTGTAACTAATTGCAGGGCACAAGGAGTAGAACCACCTCACACCACTGGCAGCAAATAAATTCCTCAGCACTGGGTGTGGGGAGGTGGTGGTGTGGGAGGGTGGTGTGTGCACAAAATCCAGCATTATTTATGGAAGGGGAAAAGTTACAAAGGACAACATTACAGGCTGAGTATACCTGGAGTAACACAGTGACTTTGATTACAATTACTGACACTGCTGGGTGAGGTGTAATTAATAGCACAGAGTAATTACATGGTTCCTTCATCTGTTTAAAAATATATAAATATTCTCTGCTGAGTTTCCATGGAAAGCAGCAAACACCAGCCCCAGAGTCAGAGCCCTGCATGGCTCCATGGCTTCAGGCAAAGCCAGAACATGACACTGGGGCAGAACTGTGGAGAAAAAAGGGGGAAATGGTGAAAGCAGAACTGAAAGTAGCTGGTTCCAGAAGCAGCCAAGTGATGCCCAGGGTACCTCAGGAAACTGAACACGAGCACAAAATTAAAATGGAGCCTGAGGAGCTGTGCTTTGGCAGGCACGGGTGACCGTGCCATCACCGAGACAGTGCCAGAGGGTGCTGCTGCTCCCCACCAAACCCAGCAGAAGTGGCATGAAGGCAATGGGCTATGTTTTAAACAGATGAAGCACCCACCTCTGCTACCACATCACTTGCCAGTGAGGTCCTGCTTGACCCTGGTGGATTTGATGTTGCCAGTTGGGCTTGAGTGTGGATGTTCCCAGTACAAGTGGAGATGTTTGGAGCGGATGGAGTGTCTCATCCAGCACTTCTGAGGCTGCTGCAAAGAGCCCACTGGCTTCTCAAAATGCTGGGGGGCTCCCAGCAGGTGCTGATGTGAGCACCCGGAGACCCTCTGGTGCCAGGGCTGGCCTGCCAGCCCCATCACTGGCCACTGGGGCATTGGCTAGAGGCAGCCCTGCACGGCCCCACACACTGTAGGCACTGCTTTCCTGGCTCTAGCACGTCTCCAGGCAGGATATGACACTGAGGAGCAGAAAGAAGTGTCCCTTGTTCTTCACCAGACAGAAAACACAGCTCCAGAGAAACCCCAGGCAGGTTACAGCCAGAAACTGTCACCCACTGGAAATGCGAGGGGGGGTTCTTGTGGGTCCTGGCAAGGATACAGGATGGAGCATGGGCAGCGTCAGCCAGAGCCTGCGTAAGGAACCCCCATGTTGGCATCTGCCTGGTGGGGCTTGGTGATGGTGAGAGAGGAGTGCCTTGCGGAGAAGAACTCTCCCTCTGGTGTCTCCATTGCTTCAGTGCTTCTGACTTGGTGTTTTGTTTTGTTTTCAAATGTGAAGACCTGAGATTGAGCGTGGGTTTTCTGTCTGTCACCAGACGTCACAGCACAGGCTGGCCCGAGGCATCACCTCCCGTCCCCTTTCCTTCAGCACGTGTAGAGGCACCTGAACAGGGATGCAATTCCCGATACCAAGGCGTTGGCAAAGCTCTAAGCATTGCTCGGCACTGCTGGTCCCACCGGCTCCAGCTGAAGGTCCTGCAGCGGTTCAAGGACCAGAAGAAAGTTCACGGAGACCTTGTGACCTGTATGGAAATGCTTCCCCTGTCCATGGTGGGCTGAGGGGCTGCGTTTTAGCAGCTGCTTGAGCTTGTGTAAGGGGTGGGGAAGGAGGTGGAGCTGACCCCGATCGGGCTTTCAGAGAGAGGCGTTTGGGGGGTGCCCACTGGCACTCCAACCCCCCGTGCCTCTAGGACAGCAGTGAGCAGGCGCTGCTGCTGCTGGCGCAGCATGTCAGCCATCAGCAGTGGCAGGGAGTTGAAGCTGGCACTGAGCTGCTCCAGCTTGGATTCCAGGCCACTGATCTGTTTCTCCAGGTCCTCGCTGCGGTCATTGAGCTCGGTGATAAGGTCATACATCACATTCTGCATCTGGAGAGGTGACACAGGGGACAGCAGAGGAGTTAGTACCATGGCTGGAGGGCTTAGTGCCTCTGCTGCTGGCAGACCTGACCCCTTTAGACCTGAGAGTTCCCAGGCTTCTGTGACCATGGTTTGGCTCATCTCTAGACACCAAAGCAAGCAAACTCTTGTCAGCCCTGTGTTGCTGAGCCTTGCGAAAGGGGGTGCCGGGAGCCCGCAGCTCATGTATGTGTTTCTCCTGCTGCCTTGCAAGGGCAGCCATCCCATAGCAGCTATTCCTGTCTGCTCTCTACTGATCAGAGCCAATAGGAGTACCACAGACATGGTATTTGTTCTCAGACAACTGCAAGAGAAGTGTAGGGAACAGTGAAAGGTCTCTATGTAACTTTTGTTGACCTCACCAAAGTACAAAGATCAGTGTCTACAGAGCCATTGTACTGTCTACTCTTTTATATGGGACTGAATCCTGGGTCATCTACCGCCACCACCTGTGACTCCTCAAACACTTCCATCAGCGCTGCCTCCGTACGATCCTAAACATCCACTGATTACATGACTAATATGTCTGTTCTTGACCAGGCAGAGTCACCAGCATTGAGGCCATGCTGCTGAGAAGGCAGCTGCGCTGGGCAGGGCACGTCTCCAGGATGGAGGGTCACCCCCTCCCTAAGATTGTGCTCTGTGGGGAACTCACCGCCGGCGGCTGCAAGCAAGGAGCCCCGAAGAGGAGATAAAAGGACTCCCTCAAACAGCACCTCAGCCTTGACCATATTGACCACCATCAGTGGCCCACTCTGGCCTCCAATCGGAAGGCATGGAGACACACCATCCATAGTGCTGCTGCTTCCTTTGAGAGCACAGGCAGGATCAGTGTTGAGGAGAAAAGACAAAGCAGAAAGAACCGTGCCTTGCCAATCCCACCTGAGGAGACTTTCCACTGTGCCTCTTGCAACTGGACTTGCCTATTCCACATCAGCCTTTTTAGCCATCAGTGCTTGCAGCAAGCGTGGGGAGAGCCCTTCCCTAAATCTTCATTTGCGAAGCCCAGCCCTGATGATGATCTACTGAGCTGGAGCATTTTGTGGTCAGCCAGGTCAGCTTCAGTTTTTCTGAGTGAAGAGAAACACCTGGGTAGTCTGGCTGAGGCACAGGAGCCCTGGGGGACTTGCCTTTGAGAGGTCGACAAGGGTGTTGGCTTGGTCACTCAGCTTCCTCTGCTCCATCTTCACGCTCCGCAACCTGGGCAGAAGGAAAGAGCAACACGGTTGCACATCCGCTCCAGTTTCAAATTGCAGCTGGAGAGCTGAGTGCAACCCAGGCAGTGGAAAACTGTCCCCCCCCACCCCCAACCGGGAGTGGATTCCAGTTCATCTAGGGCTCAGTATGCCCCCATCCCAGCGTGTGGCCCCTTACTGGTGAATGGCTTGTAGGAACTTCCTCTGGTGCTTCCTGACTTTAGCATGGTCAATCTTCTTCAGCAGCTTGGTGTGCTTGTAGATGAGCCACGTTTCCCGCAGAACGTTGGCTGCTGCATTCTTGATCTGCAAAAGAAGAGCTGGCTGCAGGTCACCAGGCCCCGGCACGTGGGCGTTGACAGAGACACTGGTATGGCTCTGACATGAACTGGTGTTGCACGAGAACTTGACTGGCCCCAGCTGGAGCAAGGTGCTCAGCCTCACAAGGGATGATGGGCAGCCAAAGCAGGAGTAAGGGCAGGCAGAGCTCTTGGCACCCTTGTCACTGTCCTACTCCGCACTGATGCTTTGGCACTGGGCTCCTCACCTGCATGTGAAATTGTACCCTAAGCTTAAAGAAAAAAGAAAAAATCTCAAAGTTTTTCTCAATTCCTTCATCCATCTGCCACTCTTGGCAGGTCCTGGTCAGGCTGCCGGCACCGGGATGCAACTTCCGCAGACTCCCCAGCTAAACCGCAGCTCTGCTGCTCACTCCAGGAGGAATTGGCTGCTGTCTGCCTGGCATGGAGCCCACAGATCCATATCCATGGCCAGAGGAGGGGGCTGACCAGCTGTTTGCTTTTCCGGCTCAGTCACACTGAGGTCCTGACTATCCCTGGGCCGTGAGGGCTCTGGCCGGCATGTGGTTCTGCCTGGGGCTCAGTTCTCTGGGGTGAAGTGGGTGCCATCCTGCCACTGGGAGGTCGCCCTTTCAAGGGCTGCACTGATGCTCATTTTGTCACCATCCCCTCTAAAAAATATTCCAGTGTGCAGAGTCCATTACATCATATGCCACTGTTGGTTTGCTGATGCTTTTGCCATGATAAGGCTACTGAGACCAGAGACCTCCTGCAGCCCCCACGTGCTGCCAGGCATGTGACACCAGACCCTGGCATGACAGCAACCCCATGGACCCCCACTGCAGGCTATAGGTCCTTCCTCAGGGATGGAAGCAGCAGGAACCTCACAGTGTGGCTCTCGTCTGCAGTGAGCGCTGAATTACCAAAACCCAGTTGTCCTCCTGACACCAAGAGAAGAGAGATGGTGCTCTGCAAAAGGAGGGAGCCTGTATCCTCCCAGAGCGGAAAAAAATTAGGCTTTTCCTTTCTGGGGTGTGGCTGAGCATCGTGCATTGCCTAAATCCCCAGAACACAGCTGGTGGTGTTTGCTTTCAGTGTAACACCTGCACTGCATCAGTGGCACTTGGACTTCTCCTGTGGTACCCATAGGACCCATACCCACCCTCCTCCTGCCGTGGTACCCCAAATCCCCAGCTCCCGGCACACAACACGGCCCCCAGCTCCTGCTGCCCCCCACGGCACCTTACCCGCTTCGTCAGCTGTGTGTCCATCATGAAGTTGTGGACGTGCTTCTCAGCTTTGGTGAGCTCCAGTTTCCTGGCCACCACAGCCACCACCAGTGCTGTGCAGCCAGCACCCTGTGCAGGCATATCAGTTGGGGAAATGGTTTGTCACCCTCTTGTAACAGCAGCACTTATTCCCTCACTCTGCAATCCCCTAA
Organism: Acropternis orthonyx; assembly: GCA_035583155.1. NCBI lineage: Eukaryota > Metazoa > Chordata > Aves > Passeriformes > Rhinocryptidae > Acropternis > Acropternis orthonyx. Next base: position 1,550,739 of record JAWWEU010000072.1, on the reverse strand, counting down.
TTAACTACAGCTACATGCCCTCCCCATTATTCTAACAAGGAGGTATCACAGAGCCTGAGTATCCTTGAGTGGCTGACAGAGGGCTGAGTAATTAACGGGAGAGGCCAGGGCTATTGACAAGGTCAGTGGTGGTCAGTAGTGAGCCTGTGCCACCACAGGCCAGCACTTTGCCCTGTAGAATGGGGAGCCCCCCCACTCCCAAGAGGGTTCTGGGATAGGAGAGCAGTGGGGAAGCACCAGGCAACCTGGATGAGAGGAGGGAAGGGGCCCCAAAATCAGGACCCCTCAAATCACCATGTCTCCCCACAGCACCAGCTGGGAGCTCACATATCATGGCTATTAGGGCCAAATCTGTGCAGAAGCCATCATCTCCAGCTCACATTCGTCTCTGGAAAGCCAAGGTGCTCTTTCCAGAGCCTTCCTGCTATGCTCCTGAGCTCTGCCCACTGCTGCCTGCAGCAGCTGAGCTGCTCCCCACCAGCAGAGCCACACCAGCCTGGCAAACGCTCCTTAATTTAATGAAGAGTCATTAATTAACATGGTGCCCTGAACTGAATCCTTCAGCATCCTCAGAGGTGCTGCTGTACGCTTTCAGCTCCCACTACTCTTTTCCTGGCGGTGCAACCACCCTGGGTTCTGCGGCTTGGGAAGCGCAGTAGAAGCCCCGGTCCCAGTGGACATGTGGTCCCCATTCCCAGGTGGTGGGGGGGCCTGTGCTGGGGGTGGGAGACACTTTATCAGATGGTGCCTCGCTTCAAAGTAACCACTGGCTGAGGAAGAGCTCTGGGAGGCTGCAGCACTGAGACCCCCTCAGCTGAGCCAGCGGCTGCTCCCCTGCTGAGAATTGCTGCATCGCCCCTGCCCATAGAGATAGTCTTTGCTTGGCTCCCACCAATAGCACCAGCCTTGATGGTGTCCGGCCTGGAGTACAGTGACCTTTTGGCCAGAAGGAAGACCTTCTGGCAGAGCAGTGATGCTGGCAGTGGTAGAAGGGCTTCCAGCTGGTCCCAGCTCTTGACAGGAGCCAAGCAGCATTTGCAATCAGAGTGATGGAAGACAGGTGGTGTGGACCAGGATGGCCAAGGGATGCTCAGGCACCCCTCTTCTCCCTGGAGACATCACTGGCCCTACTGTGGGTGGCTCCCTCCACTCTTACTGAACGTGGGTCTAAATTCACCCCAAATTCACCAGCTGGGACAACTCTATCAGCTTCCAGGCTGTGAGGCCTCAGAGCTGAAGTCATTATGCCCGGTACATGGACAAAACAGCTGGGAAAAGGGTCCCCATAAAATCCAGTGGCCCCACTGCTGTGATGGGGACAACTGGCTTGGCATGGCCCTTACCATGATGCCGGTGAGCAGGCAGACTCCCTTCCCACAGTAGGTGTGGGGGACCATGTCACCATAGCCAATGGAGAGGAAGGTGATGGAGATGAGCCACATGGCACCCAGGAAGTTGCTGGTTACATCCTGCTGGTCATGGTATCTGCCAAGGAGACATGACATCAGCGTCACAGCAGGGGACAGGAATGGATGTGAGAGAAATGGGAGTACCTGGGGACAGTGTCTCCCCCTGGCATGGGCTGTGCTAGAGTTCAGGATTAACAACACAGCAGGATGTCCCATAACAGCAGTGATTGCACAATTTCTGGCACAGAAATCAGAACAAAATCTCAATGGAAAGGGCTTCTGCTTTCAGTCAGACCTGTCACCACATCCCTGTCCCACTCCCTGGTGCTGCGGCGAGAACTGGCTGATGGGAGAAACAGCTGTGGCTCTGCAAAGCCCTTGACTGCAGCAGCCCAGTGCTGCTGTCCACCCCTGCATCCCCCAGTGCTGCTGTCCACCCCTGCATCCCCCAGTGCTGCAGCCCGGGCTGTGCTGCCCCAGGGCACTGACAGCAGCAGCCCCAGCAGAATCCTCAGGGACAGATCCTACTGAGCCTCCAGCACCCACTTGTCTCTCGGACGATGTGGGGCAGTGGCTCACACACTCAAGACACAGAACATGTGGAGTGGCTGCGGCTTCAGGGATGCTGCAAACTTTCCAGGTCATGACCCTGCTGAGCTGGGAGGTCAGCGACTACTCTGGCCATCCCGGATGTCGGCTGTGGCTCCTCCAGCAAACACGCAAATGGGGGCCCAGCTGCCTCCAGCTCCCCAGGGCTGGTGCAAGCCTGGCCAAGCCACGCAGGTAGGCAACCTGGGGGATGCAGAATTCACTCCTGGAAGCAGAGCAGGGGCTGGCCCAGTCTGCTGCAGCAGGACTTGGCCCCAAGCCCTGGGCAGGGGCATGGAGCACCTTTGTCCCACCATGGACAGAACTGTTGCCCTCCTGCCTCCCCAGTAAGGCTTCTCCCAGCCTCTTCACGAAATCATGAGAAGGAAAACAGATGGAGCTTTTGGCAATCCCAGCTCCCAGCTCATTGCTCCCAGAGCAGTTGGGTTTTCTCCTGTTCTGAAATGTTTTTCCCTCAAGTAACTGGAGAATCAAATGAGATCCTGGTGCAGGAAAAAGCACCCTTCAGCCATGGTGAGTTGCTCTGGGCAGAGTCGGCCAGGGGAGCTAGAGCCCATAACCACAGTGGGGCTCCCCAAAATCCCAGCACCAGCAGTGGCACGCACCCCCTATCCCAGCCAGTGTATTCCCCTGGTAAGGGCTGAGCCCAGCTCATCACACAGGATTGAATCTCTTGAGGGGACAACCCTGAGAACATCAGGCTGGACAAGGGGGTTACAGCCCTGCTGGACAGATGAATGTTTTCCCTTCTGAGCAGTGCTTTGGGCAGAAGGAGCTGATAAACTAGAGGGGCTGGCATGCACCACAGCTGGTGTGGGCAGGAAGGGGGGCCACCCGCTCATGCCACGGACTGTTGCAATCAGTCAGACCCCAGCACCGCTCTCTGTTGTCCCCTCGCCTGCCCGCCCTCACTAAGGCCACAGCCACGCCGTCACCGTGGCTGACACGATGTCACCCTATTCCAGCACCACCTCGGCTGAACCGACCCCGTGCCTTTGGGCAGCCCCAGGGGTGCTCCAGGCTGGCCGCACCCCGGCCCCGGGCGAGGGCCGGCTGCACGAACAGGCACACGCGCGGGGACACGCGTGGGGACACGTGCGCCCCGTCGGGGGCAGCCCCGGCACGGTGGGCGGCTCCGCGGGCACCCCGGGCGGCTCCGCGGGCACCACGGGCGGCTCCGCGGGCACCACGGGCGGCTCCGCGGGCACCCCGGGCGGCTCCGCGGGCACCCCGGGCGGCTCCGCGGGCACCACGGGCGGCTCCGCGCCGCGGCCAGGCGAGCGGGAGGGGTTGCTAAGCGACTCGCTGCCTTCGGAGCGCTGCGGCCCCCCGGAGCCACGGGAGGATGCTGCACCCGCAAGCACCGGAGCAGCCCACGGTGCCGAGGGGACGTGCCATGACCGTGCCACTCCAGCCCGGGGTCCGTGTCTTGGAGCGGCACAACCACCTCTGAGCCGCCTGGCCCCAGCGGGTGCTGTTTGGGAATGGTCCTGCAAACCACAGAAAACTGGTTTCCAGTGCCCGTGCAGCAACCTGCCATCAGTGGAGACAGGGAGACCCATTCTAGGTGGCCCTTGTGGGAGGTGTGTGACAGCCAGGGCTGGTACATGCCCCAGGGACAGGGTGTCTCTCTCACATGGAGCACATCCTAGGGGTTCTGCAACCCCCAGTCCTGCATTCCCCAGAGCTGACATATCTCCAGACCACCTGGGTTCCCTTCTGCCACTCTATAGACAGAGGGAGGTGATGGCAACTGTGGTGCTGGTGATCTGCAGCACCTCGTCTGTGTCATTTCTGGGATTTTTTTTTTTCCCTCCAATGGTTCTTTATTTATGTTTCATTTTCCAGCCTAAGCCTTGCCAGGTGTGAGATCACCCTCTTGTGTGGGTTCTGGGTGCCTGCCTGCCTGCTCCCTGTTTAAGAGGCACAAACAACAATCTCCCAAACACAATTAAGTAGCACCTGAGGATCCAGCCCATACAGAGAGCATCATTAAGGGAGGCAGGGAGGCAAAGACAGCCTGCAAAAGCTCATGAAACCTCAGTGTGCCATCCCACTCTGCTGCCACAGCACTTACAGCTGCCCTAATGCTCCTTTGTGAGGTGACCAGAGAAACAGGTACCACCCCGGGGAAGAGGACAGGTGGCCCTCCTCTCATCTTGCAAGCACCTAGAAGCAATCTGAACGTCCCAGGTGACCCTGGGTGCCAGTAGTTGTGTGATGCCAGTTGGGGTGTGATCCCTTGCACCTCAGTTCCAAGGATGACACAAAGCTGCCACAACAGGATGCACCCTGTGGGAGACTTGCCCTCCCTGCCCTGGGATGAACATCTTCTGCTGGCACCTGCACCATGGATATGGAGAAAACCCTCTGGCACAGCAGTGGGCATGCCACAGGCTCCTGGTTCCCTTGGTGGACAAAGAGTGGTGGCAGGTCCGTGAGAGACGGAGGTGCAATGGTACCCACCAGGCCAGTCACCACAGCAACCCCAGTGCCGAGCACGCCGACGCTGGCATGTTGCCATCTGGCTGTGGGTTTTTCACCGCAGTGTTGTCATGGCAGTCAGTCACATTGATGCCAGAGCCTGAGCCAGGCCTTGTCACTTATCAGCGGCCCCTCTGGCTTCTCCCCATGCATAGTCCCCCAGCTCCTGCTGTTCCCCATGTCCCCCACTCACACCCCCAAGGCTTCTGGCACCACACACTGCCCCCTTGCACATGGACCCTGCCAGGCCCAGGCACTGTTCTGCAAGGACAGGGCTGACCCTGCTCTGCTCCTGTCCCGGGGATGGGGCTTGGTGGGGGGAACCTGTGGTTGCTGAGGCCCCACAGCCCTGTGTCCTTCTCACACAGGGTGCTGGGACATCACAGCTCCACTGAACATGCCAAACCACGAACTGCTTAGCATCCAGAGCCGCTGCACATCACCGTGTATCCTGAACTGCTGCACGTCCTGAACCTCTGATCATCCCAAACTTCTGCACATGCCAAACTGCTGCTCGTCGTGAACTACTGCATATCCCAAACTGCTGAGCATTCCAAACCATCACGCATCCCAAACCTCCATACATCCTGAGCTGACATGTATCCTGAACACTGAGCGTCCCAAATTACTGAGCATCCTGAAGTGCTACATATCCCAAACCACCGCTCATCCTGAGCCACCAGGCAACCCAAAGCACCACACACCCCAAACCCCTCTCACCTCTCGCACACGCGGACTGTCCATGCAGCGATGATCCAGAGGGAAATGCTGAAGACCAGCAGCACTGTCCCAGGGCAGATGGTCATGAGCGTCTTCATGACAAAGCGGGTGTTGAAGTTGATCTTGTTGAGTGCCCCAATGCTGCGTGAGGAGGCATCAGTGAAGAGCTTGCTGTGCAGCAGCATCACCCGAGCAATCAGGTAGAGGCGCAGGAACATGGGGATGGACAGAATAATATCCACGTCCGCCTCTGCCCGAGAAGGTGTGTAGGAGAAAGCCAGGCGGGCTGTCCAGAAAAATTTGTACTCCCCAGGGATGGGGTGTATGGCACAAACCAGCATCTCCAGGCTGATGTAGAGGATGCGCTCGTATGTCATCGCTATCCGCCAGTCATCGGCTCCATTGTCAATCACAAACAGCTATGGAGATGCAAAACCATGTGGTTACTGGTGGCCCCAGCCAACCTGCCCCACTGGCATCCCACCATAGGCAGTGGAGGGTCTGACATCAGAGCCAAAAGGAGCTGGGTGTGGCTGGGCCAGGAGCACAGGGGACAGACCGGGAAGGAAAGGTGGGAATGAGCCCTCACCAGCCCCTCTGCTGATCTGTCAGTGTGTTTCAGGGATAGTTACAGTGCTGGGGACACCCCAGAAAGCTTTAAGGTGCACATGCTCAGTCAGACATGACATGGGGACAACTCACTCAAACACCACCTCCCAGAACAGCCCCCTCCCCCAGGCCACAGAGACAGATGTGCTGTGGTGCCACAGAGCACCAGCATGAGCCACTCCAGCCCCTCTGCTCCCACTGGTGCCGCACTGGTGTCACTGATAGCCACCACACCCTGAATTCCAGGGCAATTTTTGGGGAGGAAACACCACAATCAGAGCATCCAGCTGCTGGCGGAGATGGGATCCAGTTGTCATGGCAACCACCGGTTCATCCTGGGTACACCAGCTCCTCTCCCACCATCAGTGATGGAGTCAAGGTCTCTGCAGGAGTTGGGAGGATGGCAGCTCGGGCTGGCATCTCTGGGATGCCACCAGAGCTCTAGGAGTCACCAACCCTGTCCTGACTCAGCAGGTCTGTTCTGAGGCTGCCATCAGCTTCTCCCTGGTGCCACGGGGACACTGATGTCACCCACAGCAGCAGGGATGTTCTCAGGGCCTCCCTGCAAGAAACACATGGCGATGATGCCGCTAGGACAGGATCCAAGGGGGATGTGGCAGCCAGTGCTACTGCCCATGTCCTTGACACTGCAAGTACAAAGTGACACTGGCTTGCCCAGGGATCCAGGAGTTATCGCAGCCAGTCCAGCCAGAGCAGTGGGTGGGGAGCATGGCCCTGGCTGGTGTTGAGCTCAGGAACAATCCTCCTGCCCTGCCAGAGGCCCCACTGCACCTGTGCCCCCTGCCTTGCTGGCACTGCATGGCACTTGGGGCTCTCCCTGGGGATGGCAGAAGCCGCCAGGACTGACTCATGAAGTGGCCGTCCCGGCCACCTCCCTTTCTGTAGGGAAAGCTCTGCTCCTTTTAGCTGCTTTGTTTGAGAAAATGTTTATAAAAATGCTCCAAGCTGTCAAGGGAGATCCTCAGGCATTTAGCAAGCTGACAGCCCATTCCTTCCTGGAAAAGGGTGTTAAAATAAACAAATTAGCAAGAGGAAAAAGGCAGGAGCCTTTTGACTGCACAGTGGGGGGTTGTCATAGTCCAGGGAAGGGAAGAGAAGGAGCAAGGGGGGATTGGGGCAGGTTTCCACTGAGCCAGCCCCTCCCAGCTCTGCACCTGTGAAGCATCATTGTGTGTTTCCATGGAAACACGGTGTGGTCCACTGGTACTCAAGGGGGCATCCCCAGCATCCCTGGCTTCAGCAGGGGAAGGAACAAGTGTATCAGCCACCACATTTCCTGGCAAGTGAAGCCCAAGAAAAGCCACCGAGACACAGCATGGGGACCACCAAAATGCACAAACAGTCCCAGGCACTCCAAGCACAGGGACGAGGGGGGCTCTGCCTCCCCAGACACCCTGGCTAGAGCTGGCAGCCTCGCCAGCACGATGGTCCTTCCTGTGTTGTGGCAATAATGACATGCTGGCAAGGGATGGCACATTCCACACCTCCACCCAGTACCAGAGACATTGCTGGGGTGCAGAGTAATGCCCCAGCCCCAGTGAAACTGAGGCATGGGAAGTTCTTCAAGTATCCCAAAGGACTAATTGACACAATTAGTAGGATCATACAATCACAGACTGGTTTGGGCTGGAAGGGACCTTAAAGCTCATCTCACTCCAAGCCCCTGCCATGGGCAAGGACACCTTCCACAAGACCAGGTTTCTGCAAGCCCTGTCCAACCTGGCCTTGAACACTTCCAGGGATGGGGCAGCCACAGCTGCTCTACACAAGGGAGGAAGAGGGAATACTGAAGGAAGAGGCTGAAATCATTGTTTCCTGGAGGCTGGGAGGTCTGGCAGTGCCATGGCTGGGGGAGCACAGTCCTCCCCTTGGGTGAGAAGGACAAGAAACTGAGGGTTTACAGCTCTGGCAGCTCTGCTCCATCCTGGTTGAATTATCAGTAATGCCTTAACAACGTTTAAGAGATAATAGGGTGATCGGCAGCCAGCGCATCTTTGTCTGGAGCAGATCAGGTCAAACCAATCTCATTCCCTTCCTTGCCAATGTAACTGGCCTGCCAGAGCAGCCAGGACTGTAGCCAGGTTTGGTCTCTGCCTGTGGAGGGACAGCAGTGGGATTTTGGATCTGGCCAAGGCGGGAGAGCTGGGATGACCCCGTGTCGTGCCGGGTGGACGCTGTGTTTGCACAACCAGCTGCCAGGAACAACAAGCAGAGGAAGCAGCGAGCTCTGGGGCATGGCTCGCCCCGCTGACCCTGACTGTCACCACCCCAGGGTAAACATCATTCCAGGCTGAGCCAAAGTGGGGGCTGCTGGGACAGAGGCAGGCAGGGAGCTAGGATGCTGCTGCCAGCCCCCTGTCTGGCAAAGCCACGCTGTCCCCCAGCCCCCAAAGGGAAAAGCTGGGATTATGGTGCACTCAGGACTGGGAGCTATAACATCCCTTCCCGGGATGTTTCTTCTCCTGACTGGTGATTCATTCCTCCCAAAACAGGATGGCATTGTGCCGAAGCTGGACCCTGCAGGGAAGTGCAGCCTTCCTGCCACAAAGTGGGAGCCCTTTAACTTCCCAAGGAGGAAGAGAATGTGCAGCCTTGATTAGGAAAGGATTCCACAGCTTTCCTTGGCACCTCAGTTGGTCCAAGCCCTGCTCAGCAGCAGCTTCCCCGAGCCACCAGCAGATCCACCAGGCACCTGCGGCCCAGACAGACCCCTCTGTGCCTGCCCTGACTGCCCCCTGGATGCTTTCCTGCCCCTCAAGGCCCTGGCAAAGAGGGAATAGGCTCCTTGCAGGCTGTGAGCTCAGGTACCATGTCCCACCCAGGTGGCTGGAAAACCCCCCCAGCCCACCCCAGCAGTCTCTTGCCAGGCACTGATGATGCCAGGACCTACCTGCACCTCCCGTGTGTGGTAGGCGATGATGAGGCCCAGCAGGATGACGGTGGAGAGGCTAATAAGGCATTTCAGGGCCAGGGAGAACATGGAGTCCTGCAGGGCAAGAGCAGGGAAGGCATTAAGGGGCATGAAGCTATGGGACCCTGATGGCACATCCCAAGGAAGGTGCTGCCCCCCAACAGCTACTATCCACCCCTCAACAGCACTTTGGCTGCCTCAGCTCCCACCCTAAGCAGTTTGGCACAGTAGCAAGGGCACTGGCAGCACCATCAGCATCACTGGCACCTCTGGCATCACTGGCACCACTCGTACCACCAGCACCAACCATGGGTCCTTTCTCCAAAACTCTTATTTTAACTCCCAGTCTCCCCTCACTGAGATGTGTGCCACCAGTGCCCTGGTCCCATCCAGCCTGAGCCCAATATTATGGCACCCAAATGGATGGTTTAGATCCTCCTGCTAATTAGTCCTATGCAAATTAAACCAGCTCCTGATTGGCTGGTGGCTGAAGTGGCTGGTCCCCAGGACCCCACCGGGAAAAGAGGATTCACTGTCTCCTTTGGACTCTGACAGGCTCATGTGGATGTCAGCCACAATCTGACCCCATCGGTGCCAGGGCATTGGCAGCCCCTCACCAAAGTGTTATCCCCAAATCAACCTGTCTTGCTGCTGCACCCATCCCACACCTCCACCCCATGCCCAGCATGCTGAGCCCCAGCACACTCATGACAGATCTGGCAAATCCGTGGCATGCCCTCCATGGCTCACCAGTGTGCTGGGCTGCCTTCAGCCTCACTCTGTTCCCCCTCACCGGTGTTCCTCATCCCTGCGGGGTGTTTGCATGCAGAGAAGGGACTATTTGTTGTGGAGGTGGTGACGCATTGTTAACGACTTGGCTCTGGCCTCACAATTGTGTGGATATAATGGCTGGTGTTGAGAGAAGTGCTGGGACCAAGCACTAGCTATTAATAGGCAAACTCTGGGGCAGAAATGTGCCAAGGCAGCTCTGGCCAGACCCTTCCCCGCAGCACCAACCCTGCCTGATGCACAGGCACCCACTGGCTCACCTGGCAAATGTTACCCACTACATTCTGCAATGCCTCCTGCCAGTGTCAGGTCTGAAGAGCCATTCCTGGATTCCATGCTCACAGCAAACAACATGGGGTCTTGGCCAAAATGGGGAAAGACCTTGGCAGCTGTGCTACATGTCCCACTGCACCACTCCAGCAGTGCCGTGCAGGTGGTGGGAAGCAGCAGTGCCGTCCGGCAGGCAGGAGAAGCCCTGTCCTACCCACACTTGAGAGACAGGCAAGGAGCAGGAAAACCCTGGCCACTGTGACCTCCCTTCCCAACTCGGCTGGGGTATCCTCTGGCTGGGAGAATGTGGTGGCGTGTCTGGGGCTATGGGGCAGAGTCAGAGCTGGGCCAGTGCCAACATCCCAGTCTGCACAACAGCAGCCGCTCCTGACCACAGGTGCACCCATGCTCATGGTCATATCCCTGCTGGCGAGCTCTAGTTTCCCACCAGAGGCTGCTGGGGGTGAATTTCGACAGTCGCCCACTGCTGCAGACCCAGCCAAGGGCCTGGGGAGGCCCAGGGCGAGGGACTCCCCTGCCCCCCTGTGGTTCTCAGCACAAACATTCACGTCACAGTGGGGCAGGGGTGCAGCAGCAGGTCACAGCTGCTGCACGGTGGCAGCGCTGACTCACAGGGTCTTCCCCAGCTGACAAAGCAGCCCAGCGTGCCAGGGCCAGCGAGCACGGCAGTGGTGCTGCAGGCAGCTTGGTGAGGATGGACAGACCCCCCCGGCCTCAGGCAAGTAGGCACATGGAGCCTGTAAGGGTGGCTGTGGCTCAACAGGTAGCAGATGCAGGTGGGGGACTTTGTTTTGCCCCCCCCTGCTCCTGCCAAAGGAGAGTGGGAACCACCGGGAAAAGGCTCTGGCAGTGAAGCATCCTTCTCCCTCGGCAGGGGAACCAGGGATGCCAGCTTGGCACCAAGGCCTCCCACTGCCTCGGACAGAGCAGTGGAACTGCTGCCCGCAGCCCCCACACGCCCACTGCTGCTGTCAGCCATGGACAGACAGCGCTCAGGAACCCCCTCACCAGGCACCTCTGTGGGGAGGCAGCAGGGTCCCCCACACCCACGGAACCCCCAGCCATGTCCCTCCCTTCCTCCACCTCCTCCACCCACACTGCTTTCCCCACTGCCCATGCTGGATAATGGCAGGAAGTGGGGAGCAGCCCCTTCCCACCCTGATCCTTCCCCTCCACTGGTGGCACTGTGGCACAGGGATCCCCACTGGCTGCCCCTCATCCCCCTCGGCAGCGCCGTCCCACTGACGCCCATGGGTGCTGGCGCGGATGCCGATGCCTTCCCCTCTCTGGATAGGTATAAATAACATGACAGATGTCTATACAAAGAGTTATTCATATCACTGCCAACCAGCGCAGCCCGGGAGCAGGAGCTGGAAGGGACGTGGGGGGGAGAATTATAAATAAAAGACACTGTCCTGCAAAAAAAGAATGGAAAAAAAAAAAAAATTGGAAGGAAGGGGTGTGGGGGAGGGGAAGGGAGGGGGTCCTTCGCCACACTGCAAAGGGCATGGCGTTTCAAGGAGCACCTGACCATGCCAGCAAGTCACCACAGACCTCAGTGGGTCGGTGCTCATCGCTGCGGGTGCGTGGGGCAGGACTCAGCACAGCACTCACGGGCACACAGTCCTGACAGCCCCCAGTCCTGTGGGTGCCCTGTCCAACACCTGTGGCTGTGGCATCCAACCAAGGTGCTGGGGACACCCCCATCCATCCTCAGCCAGCCTGTCTGACCCTGTTCCACTCTGGATGGGCCAAAGAGCTCCATGTCTATCCTATGGGACATCAGCTGGGCCAAACTGCTCTGTGTTTATCCCATGGGACACCAGGTGGGGCAAATGGCTCCATGTTCACCCCAGCAGTCACTGTCTGGTGCCACCAGCCCCACACACACACCCCTGGCCCCGTCGGTACCTTGGAGTAGAGCCCCCAGGAGAGCTCGGTCTCAATGACCATGACAACGATGCCGAACATGCCAAAGATGAGCGCGTAGTCACTGAGGCGCTTTCTCTTCTCAAAGAGAGCCCGGCGGTGCCCGAGCCGGTAGCCGATGTTTTGCGCCTTGCGCTTGGGCCCCTTAGCAAAGGTGGTGGGGGCCGGGCGGGCAGGCGGGCGGGTGGGACGGCCGGTGGCGGGCGCGTGGTTGTCCTCACGCGAGACGACGATTTCAGGAGGTCCACCAGCACCAAAGAGCTGCAGGGGTTGTGCCTCTGGCTCAGCCTCGATGAGGTTCCGTCGGGATGCGCTCAGTCGGCTGAGGGGCTTCATCACCCCCCCGCTGTACTTGCAGGAGCTCATGGCAATCTCGGTGAAGGGGTTGCTGTCCCGTCGATGAACCAAGGGGCTGGGCTGCCGGTGTTTGCCACTCGCCACTCCAGAGCCCGCTGGGTGGTCGCCGAGGTTGAGCTGGCTGCCGTGGCGGGAGGAAGGGTGGAGGGCGGCGGGGGCGGCGGGAGGAGGAGGAGGGGCCCGTAACGACCCGGGCGAGGAGTGCAACAGGCTGTGCTGGAGCGGCGGCAGCGAGGAGGGCGGCGGCGGTGACCGTTCATCCCCCGGTAACGGGCAGGGACACCGACCATCCTCCTCCAGGTCCCCCACGCCCGAATCGTGGAGATGCCCCGATGTCTCCATAGCGGCGGTACCGGCGCCGCTTTACAGGGCACCGGTTCCGCTTTACTGGCCACCGGCCCCGTTCGCTGGATCATGAATGGGCGCCGTGCGCTCTCCGCTATCGCCGCCGCCACCGCCCCCGCCGCCGCCGCTGGCCCGGCCCCGCAGCGCCATTGGCCAGGCTGGGGCTCCCCGCAGGCTGACATCATCCCCGCCCGCTCCCCGCTTTGTATCTCCCCCCTCAGCACACCCCCGGTTCCTGCATCCCTGCGGGGTCGTTCGGGACTTGTAGTGCATCGGGTTGCACCGGGCGCCGGTACCAGTGCGCCCCGACGGACAAGTCCCAAACAGCCCCTCATCAGTTTTACTCACTGGGTTCCCCCCTGGGCATCTCCCCTTCCCTTGTATAAACCCCCTCCTAATCCCCTTATAGAGGCTGGAGATTATGAGCAGCAGCTGGAGTGGGTGCTCCCATCGTGGGGATGGATCACCCCATGGATGGCAGGGGCAGGGGTGAGTGTGTGTGTGTTTGTGTGTGTCCCAGGCTGCCCCCAAGGTGGGGGTCAGGGTGCTGGTAGACGCAGAGTATGGGATACATAGGTATGAAAGTATATATAGGGCCCTAATCCCCCTCTCTAACCCTGCAGCCCAGCCAGGAACAGCCTCCCCCCTCCTCGGCCAAGACCAGCTGTTGCAGGAGGGGAGCGGATATTAGAGTAGGAGCTTGGGAAGCAGAGATAATCCATAGGGAATTGGCTGCTGGAAAGCTTATTAAAAGACACCATGAAGCATCCAGCTGGTGACCCCCCTGCCCAGGCAAAGGGAATTAAACTGCACCTCTGCCCCCCAAAAGCTGGTGAACCCACGGCAGGGGTGGGGGGCATCACCTGTGTGCCCCTCCCCCAGAAATGAGACACAGCCCCAGCATGGCAGTGGTTCTCCATGTCAGAGCTTTATTCCAGAACAGGAAGCGCTGCCAAGAGGTGGAGAGGGGGATACTGGAGTTTGGGGAGGGGGGGGATGCATTCCCCAAACCTCAATGAACGGACAACGAGCTACAGGCTTCTGTGGAGCGACTGCAGTAGCGTCTCCAGCTGCTCACCCAGGGCCAGCTCATCCCCGTCGTTGGTGATCACCCAGTCGAAGGACACTCCCTGGTCCAGGCCACACTCAGACTCTGCATCATCCACTCCTGGCAGCAGCAGAGGCCAGGGAGGCCCCAAGGACAGTCACAACCTGTCAGTCTGTCCCCTGCACCATGGCCTCACCCCCCAGAGCTGGATCCAAAGCCTCTGGCTCCCACTGCCTAGGTAATGGCAGTGGAGGCAACAGACCCATGCCCACGAGGTAACTCTGGCATTGGTGCCGTGTTTGGGGAAGCTGCCCCTTGCTTGCTCACCAGTGACGAAGACCCAGTTTCTCCTCTTCCTTGTCTCCTCAGTAGCCACCACCCTCACGGTCTGCACCATGTCCCCATAGACGTCCCGGAACCACTCCACATCCGAGAGGCGCCGCGTGTCACTCACCACCTGCGTGGGGGCTCCATCAGCCAGCACCCACCCCACACCCCCGGCACCCACCCGTGCCTCCCTAGAAGCTCACCCACACCGGTTGCACTGCCCCCTCCACTGCTGCCCGGCAGAAGAAGCCAGGGTCGGCACGGCGCTTCTCCTCGCCCCAGCGGATCATGTCCTGCCGGAATGTCTCCTTGTAGGCACTGGCGTCCAGGAGCCGCTGAAAGTCGAGGCCATGCTCCTGTGGGGAAAGGGACATCAATGGGCATGGCCTGGGCCATGGAGCATGGCATGGCACGGCATAGCATGGCATGGCACGGCATAGCATGGCATGGCACGGCAAGGGCTGGTGCAACATGCCGTGGCTCAGCACAGACAGAATGCCACAATATGGCACAGCTCAGTACGGCTCAGCGTGGCACACCTTGGCACAACGTTGTACAGCGTGAGTGGGGGACGGCACGGCATGTCCTGACATGGCTCGGTGTGGCGTGGCATGGTGCAATTCAGCACAGCATGGCAAAGCATTGTACGGCACAGCATGGTGCGGCACTGCCCGACAACTCGGCACGGTGCGGTATGGCATGGGCACGGGAAGGCACAGCACAGCACGTGCCCTGGCCCGGCTCAGTGCGGTACGGCACGGCATGGTGGGGAGGGACACGGCGTGGTGCAGGATGGCAGTGCCCGACACAGCTCGGCACGGTGTGGCACGGCGTGAGCGCGGCCCGGCCCGGCACAGAGTGTCCCGGGGCAGCTCGGCACGGCCGCGGTACCTTGGCGTACTGCTCCTTGAGCGGCCCGGAGAGGCGCAGGATGGTGCAGACGTCGGGGCCCAGCCTGCGGGAGAGGAGGCAGCGGGACTGGCACCGGCACCGGCTCCATTTGGCCAAGTCCCTGGCCTGCCCCTCCTCCTGCCCACAGTTCACCCCTGACCCTTCCCTTCAAATGAGCACAGCTAATCCCTATCC
>JAWWEU010000072.1:1520451-1535411 GCA_035583155.1 Acropternis orthonyx | reverse complement strand
GCCCCCCGAGCACCCTGTACCCACAGCACCCCTCTGCTCCCTTGCCCTCCCTTTCCCCCAGTTCCTCCTCACGCTCCCCATTCTCCTCTGAACCCCCCTTTCACCAGCATCTTGTTCCCCCCAACATTTCCTCTTTCCTCCCAGCACCCCTATTTCTCCATCTCCCCCCAACACCCTCCCTTCTTCCCCAGCAACTCCCTTCCCCTCCAATGCTCCTGATTCTCCCTCTTGCCCTTGCACCACTTCTTCCCCGCTGCACTCCTCTTTCCTCCCAGAACCCTTTCTTTGCCCCACCACACCCCATTCCCGTCTGCTCTCTCCTTTCCTCCTCACTCTCCTATTCTCCCTCTGAACTCCCTTTCCCCAGGACCCTCTTCTCTCAACACCCTCCCTCTCCACCCCCCCCCAGCACCCCCTTTTTCCCCACACCCACACAGCTCTGCCCAGTGGTTACTTTATTCATGTTAGCAGTCAAGCATCACACAGTGCATTGGTCAGGGACCTGACCCTACTTGGCCCTACAGGGTGCAACAGTACTTCCAGCCTCCCAAAAACGGCCCAAGGGGAGCCCTTGCATGGAGGTGCTGGCTAAGGCTTTGGTGAGGAAGCCATCCTGGCACACTTTGGAGCTCTCTCCTGGCTCTACCCCACTGTGCTGTGCTGCTGTGGGGCTCTCCGGCCCCAGTCGTTCCTGGACATGCTGCAAGAGAAGGGAAGGTGGGATGGGGGTGCTGAGGGGGGAAATCCCCGGGGACCCCCAGCACCACCTGCCTCAGCTCACCCACGGTAGTGCTGTAGTATGTATTCCTCGAAGCCATCAGCCACTTCCTTGTCAATCCCCTCCTGCCATGCCACCTTCTCCAGCAGCTCCTCCACATCATCCACAAAGTCAACAAACCGCAGGCGGTCATGGGCAAAGACCCCGTCAGCCCCAAAGACCCCGTCCAGATGTGCTGCCAGCCCCCCAAAGTGCCCCTCCAAGCCCAGACGCCCCATGAAACTTGCCAGCAGTTGCAGGAACTGCGCCTTCTGCACTGGCTCCAGTGCAGCCCCCAGCACTTCCCGGCCCTCCTTGTGGGCGCAGTCAGCCACACCTGAGCAGCCCCGCGGTGCCCGGTACCGCTTGAGCAGGGGCAGCTCACGGGAACTGTGCGGGGGGTGGCTGTGAGACGGCTTTCCCCAGGCTTTGCCTGGCTTGTGCTCCCGGGAGGACCGGGGATCCTTCCTGTGCCCATGGGATTTGTCATGCTCTCTCCTCTCCCGCACATGGGGGCCCCCCCTGGTGCTCTGCTGCTTGTGCCCTCTGCTCTCCTTCTCCACCTTGAATGGCTTCTTCCAGGGTGTGGAGAAGGACCTGGCCCCCTCTGCCTCCAGCAGCCGGGCCAGGCGCTGCTCCAGAGTGCTCATTTCTTCCACAAGCCCTTCAAGATCCCCAGAGCCCCGCACACGCTCCAGGGTGTCCGCCAGCTCCTGCCGCAGCAAACCCAGCTCACCATGCCAACGTGCCTCAGCCTTGCTGCGCGCTGGGGCACCCGTGGGGCAGGGCTGCTTTGCTGATGGCTCCCCAGCACTGCTCGGTGCCCCCCGGGCCTGCAAGCGCTGCAGCTCGGCCTGAGCGTCCCGCAGCGCGCTGCCCTCCCGCTCCAGTGCCTGGCGCAGCCGCGCGTTCTCCACGGCCAAGCTCTGCTGCTGCGCGCCCGCTGCCGCCGCCTCGCCCTCGCTCCTGTGCAGCAGCGCCCGCAGCTCATCCTTGTGGGCCTGGGGCAGGGCGAGTGGGCTGTGAGAGAGGTGGGAGCAGGAGAGCTTCACCAGTACACAGCACTGGGACTCCGGCCACCCACCTGCAGCTCTGCCTGCATGAGCCGAATCTCCTGGTTCTCCCTGGCCAGCTTGTCCAGAAGCTGGCTCATGGACTGCATGCTCTGGGGGTCACCAGCATCTGGCAGAGTGGGCTTCTGCTGTGAGTCCTGGGGGACAGGAAGGTTGGGAGCCCTGGGGGAGCTTGGGACGCTCCCTGCCCTCACTCAGCCCTGCTCAGGACCCCTTCTTACATTGCTGTCAGTGGACAGCAGCAACTCCTGCTCCCCGGCAGCCAAGTCCCAGCTCCCCATGCTCTCCACTGGGCCTACGGAGGAGGATGTGGGTCTGAATATCCAAGCCACTGCAGGATGTCCCCCTGCTCAGGTGGGACAGTCCCACATACTCACCATCGGCTGGGTCATAGACGCCACCTGCGGAGAGGAGGCGACAACAAGGGGGATATCTGGATCCCACACTGTCCCTGGGCCCTCAGCCACTGGGACCCCCACTCACCAGTGATGATCAGCAGCCCCACAGCCACCAGTGCCAAGGCGCCCAGCAGGTACTTGCTCATGCTGAGCCCATCCTCTCCACCAGTGTCTGGTGTCCCCCGGTGTGGGGCAGGGGTGGCAGCGGGGGACCCAGGATGGGGCTTGTGGCCCTGCCGCCACCGCAGCCCCTCTGTGTCATTGTCACTGCTGGTGCAGCTCCCGTCCTCTGCTGGTGGCCCTGATGGGAGATGGGGGACCTCCAGGGAAGGTCTGCCTCTAAGCACCGCCAGCACAGATTCCCCCAGGCCAGTCCCCTGTAAAGTCCTGACCTGCTTTGGGGGTGTCAGGGCAGGATTGTGGCTCAGCCTCAGCATCAGACTCCTCCTGCTCATCACTCTTTGTCACACTGGGCTCTGTGGAACCATCTGGGGCACGCACTAC
This sequence comes from Acropternis orthonyx, assembly GCA_035583155.1. NCBI lineage: Eukaryota > Metazoa > Chordata > Aves > Passeriformes > Rhinocryptidae > Acropternis > Acropternis orthonyx. The sequence continues at coordinate 1,532,679 of JAWWEU010000072.1, read as the reverse complement.
CCGTGCCCTGGGGCCCACGCACTCCTCTGGGTCCTGCAGACACAGGTGCTGGTCTGTGGGATGTCACTGTGGGGGGAGCAGCCCACCAGTCCCAGCTCACTCCCAGCCTCACTCTCTGCCCACTGACCTCAGGGCATGGAGTACGGCCAGGGAAGGTGGTGCCACTGCTGGTGGTCACGGCTGGGGACAGGCAGAGGATGGGGGTAAGGCAGTGGCAGAGAGGGTGACACCAGGCCTGCCCCATCCCCATGGTGGCTGCCTGCCTGTGGCTGTGTCCTGGGTGTCTTGATCCTCCTCCTCCTGTAGTTCCTCATCCTCAGCCCCGTGGAACGTTGAATCCTGCTCTGGACCCACTGTATCGATGGGCAGACCCTAGGGGAAGGGGGAGACACATGGGGTGACAACTTCAGCCCCAACTTCTGTGTGCTCCACTCTGCCCACAGCCCTGGGCAGGCTGTGAGGGTCTGCCCAGGGTGTCCCAAGAGGTAGGGCACTGCTCTGGGGATCTGCCTTGGAGATCCTAAGCATGGGTGGCTGCCCTGGGGTCTTGAGCCCTGGGGGTTCTGCCCGGGGATTTCCAGCCCCTAGGATGGTGCCCCAGGGTCCCCAGGCATGGGGTTGCCTGTTCTGGGATGCTGCCCTGGAGATCCCCAGCAGTAGGGGTCTGCCCTGGGAGTCCTCAGCCCTCACCTCACTGCCTGCCAGCACCCAGCTGCTCTCTGAATCTCGGGAGTCCGATTTCTCTGCCATGGGGACAGCCCAGAGCCACCTGCAAGGAGACGAACGGACAGCAGGACGTGACCCGGCTCCCGGTATCACCGGGATGTGACCAGGAGAGCCCCAGTCCCGGTGCCAGCCAGTCCCCAAGTGATGCCTGCGGCCGGGGACCGCCCCTGGGCTTTCACGGAGCCTCCCCGGAGCAGCGGGCCGGTCGCGCCGCCCCCGCTGACACACCAGCGGCCACCGCGGGGTATTTTTAGTCAGTGATGCCGTCCAGCAGGTGGACGGGGCTGTGGGGACAAGGGGCCCAGCGTGGGGACACCGCGAGACGCGGCGCCCGGCGTGGTGGCACCGGGGACCCCGGTCGAGCGCCCACCGCCCCAAAGCAAAGCAGTGGCACCGGGAGAAGGATCTCGAGCGGCCTCCACCCCTCTCCCTCCCCCAGCCTCCCGGGACCCAGAACCGGCGCAGGGGTGACGGCCCCGCCGGTGACGCCTCCCTCCCCTCCGCTCCGCGCCGCCCCGGCTGGGCCCCGCCGAGCTGCGCCCCCCGCCGCCCGGCCCCGCACGGCCCCGGTACCGGCCCCCGCCGCGTCCTGCGGGATCTGCCCCCGGGGCCGCCGCCGCGTCCGGGACGGGGCGCGCACGTGACGCGCGCAGCCAACGGGAGCGCGCGGGGGGGCGGGCGGGGCGCGCGCGGCCCCGCCGGTACCGGACAAGCCCCTCCCTGTCCCCCCTCCCCGGTACCGGACAGACACCGACACGCGCGTTTCAGAGTTTTATAGCGACGGTACAAAAGTTTCCATTAACGACTGGCTAAAACGGAGGGACCTGGGGAAGGGGAGCAGGAACCGGGATCGTCCCGAGCACTGGGGCGGGCAGCAGGAGGCACCGGCACTGCCCCGTGAACGCAGACGGAGCACCGGGAGGAGACTCTTGCAAGGGCACTGACCTGACTGTCCGGTGCTGAGGGGCACCAGGAAGCCTCAGCCCCCCCAGGGCCAGTGAACGGGGGCCAGAGCCTTTCCCACAGCAAAGGGCTGGCGGTGGCACGGCCAGCACCAGCCCGGGGCCCCCGGTGGGTCCCAGTAGCAGGCAGTGCTCGGTGAGCAGCCACAGCCACCACACAAGGCAGTGCCTCTCTGGCTGGGGGGGGCAGGAGGGTGACAGCTATGAAAAAAAGGGAGTTTGGTCCTAAATCAGTGTGGGAAGTTGTACACGGTGGCAGGAGGGTGGCTCAGCCATCGTTGGCGGCCACCAGCTGTCCCATGCCTTCCCGGATGTAGACCGATTGGATCTCCTTGGTCTTGAGGCAGAAGTCGCAGGCCCAGACCGCAGAGGCCTCGGTGGTGAGCAGCCCGTAGGCGTTCTCCGTCATGCCCGTGCACTCCCGGTGGAACCACTTCTGGCAGGAGGCCTCGCACAGGATGGCGTCCTGGTCGTCGTTGACCTCGTTGCGACAGGCCCCGCAGGGGTACACGAGCCCCGGGGGCGGCTGGTGCCCCGCGGCGCCGCCGGCCTTGCCCGGGGGCGGCAGCGGGAGGCTGTTGGTCTCGGGGGTGCCGCTGCCGCGGCTGGCACTGCTGGGGGCAAATCCAGGCTGCGCCCCGTTGACGGCGGCAGGGGAGCCCGAGTGCTGCTCCTGGGCGAAGGTGCTGGGGGGAGGGTTCTTGCCCCCCTCCTCGCCGCCGGCGGGGAAGCCGGGATCGGCCCCGGGGAAGGGGCTGGCGGTGGGCGGCAGCGGGGGCATGTTCTGCCCGGGGCGCTGCATGGGTGATTGTCCAAAGAGGTTGCCGGGCTGGCTGAAGCGCTGAGCCACCGCCGGTCCCCCGGGGGGATTGAGGGCTGGCCCGGGGCCCATGTCCCCCCGTGGGGGCTGTCCCATGGTGGGGGAGATCATGGGCCCGAAGCCCGCGACGGGCCCCTGCATGAGCTGCCCCATGGGAGGGCTGAAGTTCTGTCCAAGGGGCTGGCTGAAGGGCTGCCCGGCGAAGCTCAAGCCCCCGGGCTGCACGTAGTTGGGATTCTGGGGGGGCATGCTGAAAGCCGGGCCCATCTGCCCGGGGGCGAAGGGGGGGGGCTGCCTCCGCAGGGGCTGGGGACCCCCGCCGTAGCCAGGGGGCACCTGCGGCGACATTCCCCCCTGCACGCGGAAGCCGCCGAACGGGACGGGGCTGCCCAGGAAGGGGGCGGGGGCCGCCCCCACCTTGGGGGCCCCGAAGTCATCCTCGAAGGGATTGGAGGCCACCAGGTGGTCCACCATGGGGGTGGGCGGCGGGGCGAACTCCGAGAGGTGCGAGTAGGCGGGGCCCTGCGGGGAGAAGGCGGCGGTCAGGGCTGCTGCGGCCCCCCCCGGCCCCCGCGCCGCCCCCAGCCCGGCCCTACCTGCGTGTTAGACTTGCGGCGCTTCTTCTCGGGGCTCTTCATCTGCAGCCCTGCGGGGACAAGCGGGGCCGCGTCAGCGGGGCCGGGGCAGCTCCCTCCCACCCACCCCGGCCCCGGCCCCGGCCCGCCCGCGCTCACCTGCCTTCCCCTGCTTCCGGCCGGGCCCGCCGGCGGCGGCGCTGCCCGCGGGGTGCGGGGGCCCCGGCGGGGGCGGCGGGGCCGGCACGGCTCCCTCCAGCTTCTCTGCGTGCGGGGCCGCCATGGCCCTCACCGCGCGCGCGCCGCCGCCATGGCCCGGCCGGAACCGGAACCCGCGCCCGCCAACCGGGGCCAATCACGGCGCGGGGGGGGCGGGGCGAGCCCCACCGGGCGCGTCAATCACCGCGGAGCCCCCGCCCCCCCCGGGACGGGCGGACGGAACCAAGTGCGCGGCGGCGGGGGAGGAGGGAACCGCGGGAGGAACGCGCGAGCCGAACCACGTACGGGGGCCCGGGGGAGGGACCGGAAACACCCCCCGCCCGCCGCGACCCCCCAGCTCACACCAGCCAGGGCCTAGAGAAATACCAACTTTAATACAACCACCAGTTCCTTTGGTATAGCGGGGCCGGGGCCCGGGGTCGCGAGGAGCAGGGCTGCGCTTTGGCTTGGGCGAGTTACACTGTGCATGCAGGGGGGTCCTCCCGGGCCCTCCCCGGGGCTGCCGGAGCCGCCCGAGCCCGGGCGGGCAGGGCGGGAGGTCGTGGCACATATTCTGGAGTATGAGCATGTCACGGATGGGGGGCAGGGCGCTGGGAGCATGGCAGGGGGCTCTGTCCCCCGCCCCTGCCCTTGCATAAGAGTGTGGGACCTGCGGGGGTCAAGGCACAGAGTTAACACGTAAAGTGATCCAGTACAGTTGATGTGGGGCCGACTGGGCCTCGTGCTTGGGGGAGCTGAGCCCCCCATGAGCCCTCTTCCTTGGCCCAGGGGCCAGAAACAAGGCTAGGCTGCCTCCAGTTCAGGGAGACTCAGACCTGCCAGCCCTGAGCCCGTGCTGGAGAGAACCAGAGCAGCCGTCACACGGCAGCAGGGCTGGGTTTTGGTAGGAGCTGAGCTGCTGTGCAAAGGCTGGAGGGGCAGGGGCTTTGCAGAGCAGCCTCCCGCCCTGCAGGCGTTCACAGCCCGGGTCCCCAGTGGCCACCAGCTCCATGTGGCAAAGGGAGACAAGCCCTGTCCTCAGCCAAGTCCTCGCTCAGTCCCGGGCGGAGCACCCAACAGAGTCTGAGGGCTCTCTGGGGCAGGGAACAGGGCTGGGGGCTGTGCACTCAAGGGGCTGTGCACTGGGGCCCCCAGGTGCTCACAGTCTCCTCTCCACCGGCTGCTGCAGGCACATCTCGCTGCCGGCCGAGATGATGGGCAGGTGATTGTCCATGTGGTAGCTGATAAGGTGGCTGACGCTCTCGAAGCGATGGTCTTTCGTCCGCACCTGGGGCACCAGGAAAGGGGCACTCAAGAGGCTGTTGGTGGTCACGGGAGGTTAAAGCCACCACCTTCCATGGCACGGGCTGGGCACAGACTGGCTGCTGCATCTCACCCCCATGCTCCACCAGGCCCTCTCCAGCCCCCAAGCCAGCCCAGAGTTGTCCCCTGATGAGTGGTGTGGAGTCCCAATGCCCTGGTGGCTCTTGTAAACCCCAGGGCCCCCCAGCTGTCCCAGGCTCCATTCCCGGGCCCCAACGTGAACTCACCACTCCCTCAGGATCGACAAGCAGCAGATGCTTGGGCTGCCCACCCTGCAAGCCAGTCAGCACGTACTGGCCTGGGGTGGTGGTGCTCTCCCGCACCAGAAAGTCTCCATTCACCTTCAGCAGCTTCTCAGCCTCTTTGCGGTTCATCTTCCCATGGTACCAAGGCTCCCGTCTCAGCTGCTCCTCCATGGAGGCCACCACCTGGGCAGGGGGCAGCCCCACAGGCACGGATGGGGGCACACGCAGGGCATCTTCAAAGGGCTCTGCAGGGCAAGAGGAGCACGGGCACCATGACCAACCCCGCAGCCACCCTGCCCTGGCTGCAGCCACTGTCCCACTCACTCATGTCAAAGAGGTCCCTCTGTGTGCTGCCGTTGGCCGTGCCCGGGGTGCCCGCGGCCGATGCTTGGCGTGTCTTGTCCATGTTCTGCACGTTGACGTAAGATGGGTCATCGAACAGGTCCATGCGGCCGGACACACCTGCTGGAGCTGGGTATTTCTCTCTCCCTGCTACCAAGAGGACTGTGGTCAGGAGACTTCCAGCCCACCTTGGCCTCCCCCTCGGGGTTCAGGAAAGAAGACTGGGACTGGCCACACCTATCAGATTACCTTGGGCAGGAGCATGCTGCTTCTGGGGGTCATACTCCCCACCGGAGGACTGGCCAACAGGCTGCAGGGAGAGGCAGTGGTGAGCCCCCAGCCCTTTTCCAGCTCCCTCCACTTCCTGCTCCCCACACCCCAAGCTGATAGAGGCACTGGGGAGACATATCCCATGGTTGCCATGGTGGAATAACCCCAAGCAGAACCCACAGCCCAGTCAGGGTCCCTGCACCTCCCTTGTAAGATGGAGCCTTCCCAGGAGGACATGCCCAGAGCCTCACCAGAGTGGCCCCCAGGTGATTTGGGGTCTGAGCAGCCCCATCCCTCAGCCGCATGTCCACAACCCCCCCGATGGGAGGCTCCTTGCCGGGGAAATCATTGTAGTACTGGTGATCTGGTGCTGGTTCCTCCTCTTCTTCATCCCAGGCAGAGCCATCGAACCCTGCCATCCTGAGAGGGCACAGCACAGATAAGTCCATGAGAGCAGCCAGGGCTGCATCCCCTCTCAAAAACTGATCTCTGCCATCCTCCCCACACAACCCTGTCCTGACCTGTCATGGGGGGTCACCAGCTTTGGGGGGTTCTTCAGGTACTGCTTGAAGCGCAGCTCGAAGGCCTGCCCGATGGTGCTGATCACATCCTGTGCCAAGCCCTCAGGACACTCCAGGATATGGCAGGCTGAGCAGAAAACAGTGGGACGGAATTGTGGAACTCCAGCAGTGAGGTTCTTCACCCCTGAGCCTGCCCTGTGCACCCCAGAGCTTCCTTATGGGTCACCCAGTGCCTCCCCCTATGCCAGGCTGGGCCTTAAACACCCTCAAAACAGCGCTCTGGCACTGAGGACCCTCAGCACCCTCACCTCTCTGATTGACGGGGTCTTTGGCAACATAGGCAACGTACTCAGCTGTGTCCTGTGAGTGAGACACCAGTGGTGAGGAAGGGCTGCTAGGGAGCACGGGTCCCAAGACCTCAGGAGAGGCACCAGTCCCTAGCGTGGACGGGGACCCCGCATACTCACCGGGTCTCCCCCAGATGCGAAGGATATTGACTGCATGTGGTGGTTGGCAATGATCTGCAAGGCAGAGAGTTTGTTGGACACAGCCAGGAGCTCCTTGGCACCCATCCAGGGCTGGCACATCCTGCTCCTCCCAGGGCTGGCCTGCCCACGGGGGTTCACAAGTCTCTGGAGCCCTGGTTATGAGCCACAGGCCACCAGGAAAAGGACTGGGACATCACCAGGGCCACTGGGAGCAGGATCAAACCCAGGAGACCTGGCCTCAGGCCAGACAACTTGGGTGTCTCAATCTCCAGGAGAGATCCCACAAAGCACGTGGGATATTCCTCCCAACTCTTCAGCCCTGGGGACTGCAGGGAGGTGGGAATTCATCAAGTCCCACAGCCCATCCAGAGATTCCTCTGAGAGGCTGGGAAGATCCCCTGCTAGACCTGGGGTGGAGCCCATGAGGATTCCTGCTTGTCCAGAACCAGCCTGGCCCCCAGCCCCTCCCCGCTCTCACCTGCTTGCAGTCTGAGGCCATGAGGTTGAGGCTGCTGGTGGAGATGGTGAGGGTGATGGGCATGCCAGCGAATTTCAGGTTGCTCTTGCCCAGGATGGAGTTCAGGGAGCGGCCACAGGGCTGGGGGCAAATGGCAGGGTGGGGAAGGGGCTCCCCAGGCCAGCTGCAGCCCAGCCGCAGGGGGACAGGGCACACCCCACTGCCTCCACAGCAGAGATGGGCACCTCACCCTCACTACTGGCCCTGGCCCGAGCCGCAGTGGGAGATCAGAGTATTGATGCCAGAGCACAGCCAGCCAGGCTGCAATCCAATTCTCAGCCCCGTGCCCAGCCAACTCTGCACGTTCCCCCAGCAGCTCCCCAGCCTGGCCTCACCTTCCTCCTCCTCACAGCTCCCTTGGCACCGGGCACAGCCTCACATACCAACCCAATGGCCTCCCTGCAGGGAGCACAAAGACATGTCAGTCCCCCCAGTGCCTGCCCCGCCCAAAGACTCCCCAGCCATGGGACTGAGGACACAGGGACCAGAACAGGAGTGACAGGGTGACAAAGTGGAAGCCCTCCGGCAGTGCCGGCTGCGGCTCTTTGGGTGGGGAAAGCGCTCGTATTTGATGGGCTGCAGCAGCCTCGCTCCCACTGAAAGCCCCACATGCCACCAGGGGCCTGCATGGGACTCAGACAACCCCCCTCACCCCTCCCCAAAAGCAGCAGCCCCTGGAGAGAGGCAGAGCTCACCTGGTGACCTGTGTCCTGGTGTTGAAATCCAGAGCCCTCATGGACTGGAGCACTTCCACACAGCCCATGTACTGGGCAAGAGAGCAAGGTGAGTTTGGCCAGCCATGGGGCTCACCCCACATGCAGCCAGGGAAGGGGCTGGGGCTTCAAGCACCCCAGCTCCGCAGTGACGACCACCCTGGGAATCCCACTGCCCACTTGCTCCACGCTGCCCCCCTCCCACTAAGAGCATGCCAGGAGGTCCCTAAATCCCCACAATGACCCTTCCCCCCTCTCCCCCAGTCCCCAGCACTCACCCGGACGTGGTAGGAGACCCCAGGGCCCATGACTTTGTCATCGGGGTGCAGCCAGCCACGGGTGGGCTTATTGACAAAGCTGCCGTGCCGGGTCCATTCATCACCCCCCAGCTGGCCACCTTCCACCCGCGTCTTCTTCCCGCAGCTCAGCTTGTTCATATCCTGGGAACAGACAGTGACAGATCGTGCTGAGCCAAAGCTGGAAGCACCCCCTGGCACCGGCGCCAGCATCCCAGGGGTCCCGGGTTCCCCCAGGCTGCTGCCAGCTGAAGAGCCCCACAAGCTGAGCAGGTTGGCAGGATTGGAGAGCTTCAGGTTGGCCATTTTGGGGAAGAAGGAGCAGAGAGTGGTAGGGCTGTCCTCCAACTCAGGCAAGAGCTCCCCAAGAGGCGCAGCGGGGCCGAGGGAGGAGGAAGACAGGGAGCCAGGCAGAGACTGCGTGCTCGCAAGGGACTCCAGGGGGAAGGATGGGACCCCCAGGCCACCAACAGCCTCCTCCAGAGAGGAGACAGACTCATTCCTCAGGTGGCTGTATTTGCTCTTTTGCAGGAGATCCATGGCAGAGAGAGGTGAGAAGTTCCAGGGCTGCCCTGTCCAAAGCGGCAGTGGGGTGGAGACAGCCAGCCAGACCTCACAGGGGCCCCAGAGAGAGTCCGAGTGCTCGCAGCCACCGGGAAGCTGCCCCCAAGCAGAAGCCTCGGACGAGCTCCACACTAGGTCCACACCAGCCTGGCATGGCTGGCAGGGAGAGCTGGGCCCGGGACGCTGGGCAGCGGGTCCAGCGGCTGCCCGGTACTGTGCAGGCACAGCCGATCGATCGCGATCAGCGTCAGCGAGGATGTGCAGATCCGTTCAGACTGAGAGCAACGTGCCGCATCAGGGAGGAAATGGGGCTGCAGCGATGCCCCAGAGAGCCGCTGGCAGGGGGGAGGGGAGTTCAGAATGCTCTGTCCCCAGCCTGGAGGTCCTCAAGCCCCTTGCCACTCCAGCATCGGGCCAGCAACAAATCCCATTGTCTTCATCCACGGCCAAATCCAGCTGTCTCTGCCCTGCTGCTTGGCTTGGCACAGCCGCCCTCCACCCTGGCCACTCACTCCGGCCCCTGTGCTCCCTGGTCACCAGCCACTAAGAGGAAATCAAAAGCATGAATATTTAAAGCCCGGATACAAGGCAGCCGCAGAGCGCATCCAAGGCCAGCCCAGCCCCGCTCCAAGCACCATCCAGGAGTGAACAAGGTCCGTCTGTGGCAGGCAGCACCATACAACCCACGTGCCAGCGGCGAGCAGCCGCCGTTGGCTCGCTGCACTCTGTCGGGGGGAGCAGCGATGCCGAGATGCCAGCGGTGCTCGCAGCTGACTGGAATGCCGGGGACATCCAGTCCTTAGGAAGCACAGATCTCGCCTGGAGGGCTGGTGGGAGAAAGGAGGACCAGCCAGGTGCAGGATACAGGTGGGCTGTGCGCCGGGCAAGGCAGGGCTCAGCACGGACCCCCAGCTGTGGCGGGGAGCCGGAGGGAGAGGCTGCAGCTAATTGCTGCTGCTGCTTCCCGCAGCCTGGCGGCTCCTCCCGAGAAAGGAGAGAAGAAGGGGCTGCGGCTGATCGGAAGGGCCGTGCTGACTCACGGGCGGCAGGGCAGGATCTGCCCGCGGTGGGGGCTGTGCTGGGGCTCAGGCGCAACGCAGGAGGGGCTCCCGGCGAGGGGTGGGGACCCAGCGCCTATCTGGAGCAGAAAAATCAAGGTCACAGGCGGAGCTAGCAGGAGCGGGCAGGGAGAGCGTGCCGGGGGGCGAGAATTGGCCCTTTCAACCACGGGGAGCCAGGCAGAGCTACCACCTGCGGATCAGAGAGCTCAGGGGCAGGTCTGCCCTGTTCCCTCATCTTTGACATACTCGCATGCAGCAGGAACTCGCGCCAGCCTGACCGTGCTGTCCTCCACAGCCTTGGCCCCACCGAGGGACAAGAGCTCTCCCTCCATCACCACCTGTGGGACGAGGCAGTGATTTCAGGCAGAACCAACCCCTGACGCACCACGGGCCAGAACCTTCCCAAGCACTAGGTGCTCTGTAAAACTGGCTACCAACCTAAAACTGGGTAAATCCAGGCCAAGGGAAGGGCTCTCTCTGCTTGGAGCCCTCGCCTAGCACTGCTCAGCACTGGCAGCTGCCTGCCCAACTTCCCAAAGCCTGGCACACTACCATGGAGATAGAGAAAGGAAAGCTAGGATGGAGCTGAAAATGCCTCCTGCATGATACGAGGGGCTGTGAGCAGGTCTGTCACTGGAGCATTCTTCAGCCATGCACATCAGCTCCACAAACAGCAGCCCCCACCTCAGCCATGGTGGTCCCGCAGGCACAGAGAGCCCAGGCCGGCCATCCCACGAAAATGCTCATCCCCACCATGGGCCCCTGGCCATTTGGCACTGTGACCTTCCCGTGGCCAGCAGCGCCACTGCTCTAAAGAAAAGCAGGAAGCCTGGGGCCAGGGAGCCAGGAAGCCGCCGGCCTGATGAGGGGCCAAGCACAGCCCTGGTGCCGGGGGAGCGCGGCTGGGTGGTGTCAAATGGCTGCAGAGCAGTGGGGTGTGCTCACAAGGGGCTGGCCAATAGTGGATGTGGGGCTGGGCTCACTCAGGACAGCAGCTCCACAAGCCCTAACGCTTTTCCAGGGCCCTGCCAGGACAAAAGCAAGAGGGAATTGCATGGGAGCAGGGGTGTCTCCTTGCCCCCTTCCCACCACCCCAGAGCCTGGAGCAGCTGTTTCTACCCAGGGCACCAAAGGGTAATGAGCCACACAGCCAGAGATCCTGCTCAGACACACCTCTGCTTTTATAAGCTAGAGTAACTCCTGATTTTCTCAGAACCTTTGAGGCCAGTCTGCCCACATCACCCATGGTGATGTGACAAGATGCATTGCTGCTCCCAGCCCTTAGAAGTGCTGCCACTGCAAGTCCCCCAGCCCCAAAGCCCACCCTAGGGCATCAGAGCCTCCCCTCCCAGGGGGCTCCGAGTGCAGAAGGCAAACCTGGAAACGTGTGGAGATACAGAAAATTCGCCTTTGCCTGAACAGGCAGCCCCAAGGCCTGTCCTGCACACCACAGCTCTTCCCCTTGCCAGGCAGGCAGCAAGAGCTCCTGCCCCTCCAGCAGAATATGAGCAGAGCAGCTGGAACAACTGTCCCCAAGAAACTCCAGGGATGCATCCCTGCCCAGCTGCTCTGTGTGCCCTGCTACCACAGAAAGACACCGGACTGTGAGAGCCAGAGGGACATGGGCTACTTTCAGGCACCTGGGACTGGGACTTCGTGCACAGCCCAGGGCAAGGAAGAGAAGCAGAGAGGGGATGCTCAGGGCCCTGCTACCAATATCCTCTTAGGAAACGCAAATGGGGAGCTGAGTCAGAGACCTGGAACATGTCAGTGGTTTGGAAAGAAATCACAGCAAGGAGCAGGCAGCCACACATACAGGCCTCACCCTGGGCAGGAGACCCTTTCTGTCTGACCACTGCCCACCTCCAGCCTCCAAGGCAGGGGTGAAGCAAAGGAAGACAGTCACATTCAGCCAATAGCTGATTTTTCCCCCAAACATCACAGGTGCAGCAAACAACATCTACGCAATTCTGGTGTGCAACCTTCTCATTTGCTCTGAAGAGGGGTTGGGAGACGCCAGTGGAGACACAGGAAGGAGGTTGGGGTCCTCCCAGCAGGGAGACAGGGCAGGCAGGATCCACCACCGAAGCCACCTAGCCCTCCACCGAAGTCCTTACCACATACTCCATCGCTGGCAGAGGGCAGGGCAGGCCCCAGGCAGGGAGCAGAGACGCACAGCCCCTCTCGTCTGGCACTCTGACCTGCGGTTCAGGGACAAACAGGGAGTTAGCCAGCCAGCCCCAGCTTGCCAGTGCAGGGGCCTTGGCACCAAGAGGCAGACCCTGCTCCTCCACACTGACCGCAGGCAGATGGGGCCACGGCAGCTGTGCAACATGCTGCTGACACACAGGACAAGAGAGCCAGGGAAGCCACTTGCTTCCCATCAGAGGGAAGATGGAGCTGGAGTGCATCAGGGAAGGAGCACGAGGCTGAGCCTAGTTCTGCTTAGGCCTTGCCCACACTGGTAAATAGTGTTGGGGCTGAGAGTCACTCCATGACCCAAGACAAGTGTCGGATCTGATTCTTGCCCAGCCCAAAAACCAGTGCCTGAAAGACACTTACAAGGAAGGAGAGCAGATGCAGTCGGGGGGGGGGGGGGGGGGGGGG